>JAHLSL010000013.1:1367208-1377238 GCA_025920805.1 Petroica traversi | reverse complement strand
CAAAAAGTTCTCAGGATGTTTGGCAACAGCGGAGCATCCCAGAGCTGACTGACAGACAGAAAAATGATCCTTTCCTTCCCCTCCCCTTTTAGAATTTCTTGTAATATTTAATCAAGTTTCCCTCGTGCCTTTGTATCCCAAACAGAACTGTTTTCCTTTCCATAGGAAATGGGTTTGTTGATGAGGACTCTGCCACTGCCACCCCTGTGGCTCTTCCAGATTTTTGGATATTGGATAAATGGGACCTCATCTGTTCTGTTAGAATTCTACCCACAGTTTGGGAAGGTGAAACCTTTCCCTTATCAAAACCAGCCTTAAAAATCAATAAGCTTCTTTTCTTTCTAGCAAATTCTTTGATTATCCATTTCTTCATGGTTATTCATATTTTTAGGCAGCTGCAGCAGATGACTGATTTGCAGGCACACTGAATTTCTGCTCCAGCAAGGGTTTAAGCTATTTAGGGAAATGAATGAAGCACAAAAGTTTTTATTTAACTATAAATTTTGTATGACTTTAATTTTTTTTTTCATGAGTGACTGGCTTTCTTACATCAAACTCCTTCTCAGGGAATTTTACAGCAATATACAGTACCTTTGACAACTATAATTTTCTAAAACTCTGGGAAAGCCAGACGAAAGAATAAATAAATATCGATCTGGCTGAGGTTTAAATAATCCCTGATTAAAGTAAAAATGCTTTTAAGAGTAGCATTGATTACTCCTGGACTCTGATTTTGTTATCCTTCCCAGGCTGAAAAACATTGAGTCTTTATAGAGTCAAAGAAATATATTGAGAATACTGGTGAGACATTTATTTTAATTTATCACCCCAGTGTTGGAGCACTTTTATGTTATCCTCTGAATTTGTACTCAAAATCAATCTCAGAGAAGGGGGACAACTTTACTGCTGGGGCAAAGGGAGGCAGGAGGTTTAAGGACACACCTGCACTGCTGGGCAAAACCAGTGTTTACAGCTTAGGCCTCCAAGAGCAGGTGCTGGAACTGGGATTTGCTCAGGACAGAGCCAAGAGTTCCCATCCCTGACTGTGCCAAGTCCTGCTGGGAGTGCCCCTCTCACTCATTTCATTGACTTTGCAGCATTTCCATCCCCTCTGCCAGAGATGCCCTGACTTGCTGTGCTCCAAAGCTCTGGCATTGGGTGCTTCCCCCTGCTGTGTCTCCTTGCTTGCTGTCAGTTTGATTCCTGATTTTTGGGACTGGTGTCCAACCCATGAATTGCATTTTCAGAGGGTGGACTTGCTTTTTGCTCAGCCCCAGCACGGTGTGTGCAATTCAGAGGGGGAGAGCTCTGGTTTTGAGCTGTTTTCATGTGTTCCCACAATGGGAAATCTCTGGAATAAATGTGCCACAGAGATGTTGGTAGCCCAGGTGGTGGAACAAGATGTTTGGCTTGGAACTCCTGTGAGCACAGCTCAGGATGGGAGAGAGGCATTTTTATCACTTGTAGTGCTTACATGGCACTTCAATCAAGTGGGTTTGGCTGCTTTTTTTTTTTTTTTGGCCAGATTTCAATTCAATGCATGATGTGCCACTTCCCTAACTCAGCTTTGGCTCTCAAAGAAGTTCTGTTGCCCTTTTAACTTCTGGCCCAGCAGTGGCGCAGCGGAACCCGGAGACTCCAGGAGTTGCCTTTTTGGACCTTAATAGCACAACCTGCATTCTGTTTGTGCTGCAAAGTGCAGTGTGGAGTCAGGAGAGAAACTGCTGCTGAATCTCCGTGTCCTGAAGCTCTTGGGGGGCTGGCACTGCTCTGTCCCTGCATAAATCCACTGGCTTAGAAACCACTCCCCAGGCTGTGTCCTGATGCATGTGCTGCACACAGGATTCTGTGTCTGCCGACTTCAAATCACCCCCAGAATGGGCTGAAACAGAGTCTTTGTTGAGAATTTGAAGTAGATTCTTTGTTGTGTTTAATGAGGTTGATTGCTCATCAAGCTGTGTCTTGGTACATGTCCTGCACACAGGATTCTGTCTCTGCTGACTTAAAATCATCCCCAGAAGGGACTGTAATAGATTCTTTGTTGAGAATTTCACCGTAGCATTAGATTTCTGAACCCGTGTGATTGTCCTGATGTGATTCTTGGGTGAGATGTTTGTGTTTCTCTCCAAAAGGAAGGGAGGAAAACTTCCATGTGCCCTGATTGGTGCAAGTATTTATTTAGTAAACATTTTCCCTCTGAGATATTTGATTCTAAAAAAAATGGAGGTTATCAATTCTGTTGAGTACTTGTAGACCTGAATGCTACTACAAAATAATTTAGAGTGGCAACAAGTATGATAGGTGTGTGCATTAGTAGTTTGATTTTCCTGAAATTAGGCAATATTTAATGCTCCAGTTCTCTTGGAAGGTGTGCAGTATTTTATTTTTTGAAAGTGTGTTAGACTTTATTGTTTTAAGACTTGCTTATAAATTTTCTGTCGTGAAATAACACAGAAGAGATGAGCTTAATTTTATTAATTGTGCAAGAAACCCATTTGGATTTAAATGAAACCAGCTGCTTTTCAGTGATTGAACTCTCTTTTTCTTTGATTTTACATTCATAATTAAAATTTCCAAAATATAAACTGTTTTCTCTTTGTTTTTATCAGGTCTTGCATGCTGTGACTCCAAGATCTCGTTGCCTGCTGCGCTATGTTCATGGTAAGCCTGATTTCCTCCTGCTCTCCATGTCATAATTCCAGGGATTATTATATCCAGGGTATATCACATTATTTTAACAATCAATCATTTCAAATGATCATAAACACGCAGATATGAGTTTAGTCTTTGGTTTTTTTCTGAATTAGTGACAAATCTCCAGTTTTCTACAACACCCGGTGCAAACTGAGTTTTAAGAGCCCATGAAGGATTCAATAATGACCTCAAACTTTTACTGGTTGGGTTCAAAAATGCAGCCAGGGCAGGATGGGGCCAATTTTGTAGTTTAAAGTAATCGAGGGCATCAGAATTCCTGACAGGTCCCCATGTGAGGAGATCAACAAAGAGCAACACAACAGGTCCAGCCTGGGTCCAGTGAATCCCATTTTGTCCTGGCTCCAAATCCTCAGGCTCTTTAGCTGTGCTAAGGAATTCTCCATGGCTGCCAACTTTTTGGCACTCCTTAAAATAACTCAGTTAAATATATTTCATAAACTCATTTTCTAGAGGCAAAAGAAGCCCCTGTGCTGCTCCTCAGCAGCACATGTTCCTTCTCTTTTAGTTCTCCTCCAAATATTAGCAAATTTCCCCTTTTATTAAGACATGAAAATAAAGCAGCTTTTGGGATTAGGCCCCAAATGGTTTCCTTCTGTGTTCTTGATTTTTTTTGGCTTTTTTTTTTTTTGAGGGGTTAAGTAGTAAACACCTGAGTTTCTGTATTTTTGGGTTTACTGATGCATATTTTAAAATTGATTCTTTACCCTTTTTTATTTGAAGTAGCTGAAATCCTCATGTGGTCCCAAAGTTTTGGTTTTTTTCCCCTTTTTTTCTCCATTTCAAGTATTTTTTTTCTCCTAAGTTATCCCTTGCCCCCCTTACCTGTTTGAGCTGCTCGCTGACCTCCACCCCTGAGTGCAGAAGTCAATAAACAGCTTTCCCTCTCTGATGGGATTAGGGATGTCAGAGGAGTGGTCAAGGCTTTGAGGGACACAGATTCTTAATCTTCTTCCCTAGTTCACCTCAGTGGGGTCAGGCATTGGAAATCTGCCCTGGGGAGCAGTCAGGGTGATCAATAACCAAGTTCAGCTGAGCTTCTGCTGCTTCTGAGGGTCATAAATGTGCTGGGGGAAAGTGTTAAATCCTAGGATATCCATCAGGGTTTCAATTATCATCCCCACTCCTCCGGGAGATCCTGTGGCTTGCAGGGTCTCCAGAACCTCCTGGGGAAGGGTTTGGGCATCTTTGAGATGATCTTTGGTCTTTGAGATGGTGACAAGGACAAGGCTCAGTTGCACATCACATTTAATTCCTCAGCTCTGCAGCCAGAGATGGTGCAAGAACAAAAACTTCACATCTGGCAGGTCTTTTAATGCCAATATTCCTTTTTTTTTTTTTTTTTTGGTGTTGTTTTCTACACTTTCCTGACATTCTAGCAGCTCTTCCATGTAATGCATGGCTCTTTTCCCTGCAGTCTCCTGTACAACATGGTGACATTTGGAGCAGTTCTGCAGGTGCTTGCAGGAGGTTTGGAAAGGCCAGGAGGATCTCGGCACTGACTCTGAATTTAATTAATCTAGGAGCCCCAGAGACACAGTTAATGGCTCCATTAATAACCTCACTTTCTCCTGTTCTCAGGTTTTAAATGTTTTCAGGTAGGATAGGAGTGTCCTTCATTTTGGGGTGCATCTAGCAGGGATCCCCTGCAAGCTCTGCAGATGCTCTCTGAAGCACAGCTCCCTAATTTTCCTTGCCACAGTTACTGCAGGAGGCCCCAAGCTTGGCATTGCTCAGCTAAAATATTTTTTACAGCAAATACAATAAACCTTTGTCATCTCAAGGGCTTACAGTTAAATTTTTACTAATGCAAATTGCTTTTGAGTCAGGCATGTCTGACAGTGTTATTGTTTGTCTTTTAAAAATACATTTTATCAAGGCTGGCACAAAGCTCCAGATGAATTGAACTGTAGCTTTTCCTGATTTTGATGGAAAAAAGAAACACTTTATGATGTTCAATCTTTCTGTAATGATTTTGAGGGGGGAGAAAATTATGATTAAAACAGAGTATTAAAAATTCTGCCCGCAAAATAATTTGTGAAAAGGAATTGCAAATCTAGTAGCAAGAAATCTTTATAGCCAGATAAAACTGCTTGGGGCTTCTTTTTGTTTCTAATTTATAGTCACAATTATAAATGAGGATGAAGTAGCAATAAGAGGGATCAATTAAAATTATCAATACAATTGGTTTAAAAAAGAAAATCAGTTTCCAGTCTTTTGAAAATCCTGCAGCACAAGTTTTGTGTTCGGGTTCTATTGGCAAAGAGTTCTGTGGGAAGAAAATGCAAATAAAAATGGCTTTTCAGGGAATCAGGGGTAAGCCACACATCTGCATCATAAACACCCAGTTAATATTTTGTTATCAGGCAGATTCTCACTCTGGGTGATGCTGGACTTTCCAAAATAGTTCTATCAGGTTGCAGCTTGCAGGGTGGTGCAAACCCACGGCACTTCCCTGGTGCAGCCCTGGTTTCTTTGGAGATCCCCATGGCACCCTGAGCTGGAGCTGGAGTTCTCATTCCCCTCCTGGCTGATCTGATTAATGGGCTGTGGGGACTCCATGACTTTGACTCATCTGTTGGTTTGCATTAGAATTTTATTCGAATTCTCCTGCAGAATGCAGTTTATGCTGCTGAATCTGGAGGGAATAAAGCATTGGTGAGGCAGGAGTGGCTCCTTTACTGCATTTTCCCCTTGCTGTGCCCCTTCCTTAGACCCCAGGAAGGTTTCTTGGGGCAGGATGGGACTTGGAATTAAACCTTTTAAGAAATTCTGTGTATGAACAAGAGTTGTGGAACTTGTGCAGAGACGGGGCCTTGGACTGCAGGTGTTCATAATTAGATTAATTTACAAAGTAGCTCGAGCCAATGAAGGAGGCATGGAAAACTGATGGAGGGCTTATCAAATTAGCTAAGTAGAGCAATTAATCAGCCAGGCCTTAACTGTTTGATTTCTGGCTTTTAGTTATCACCTGGAGGAGTTTGCTTTCAGCTTGCATAAAGGTGGCATTGAGTGCAAGGCTGTGTTTGGGGACACACTTCCCTCCTTGTGTCCTTGTCACCTCCGTGTCTCGGGGAGCGTCAGCAATGTGGCACCACTCAGGCATCCAGGAGCATTCCCAAGGCACAGAGAACGCCTTTACATGAATTTTTTTTAAAAGTGTTTAGTGTTCTCTGTGAAAATACCAACAAAAAAAGTGCCAGCAGTGGACACGGGACATGGCATTTTATCTAACTTGTCAGCCAAAGCGATCAAGAGCAGCTCCTCAGGAACTGCAGTGTGGTAACAACTCTTTGAGGCATTTAAAAGCACCTCAGAATGATGGTTCTAACAAGTTTTTTTTTATTTCTAATTGAGTTTGTTCAGTCTGGGGAGTGTTACACATACCAATACAAATCTTTTGCTTTTCTGACTCCATTTGTGGATGATCTGGTATTTTTAGATGGACTTCTCCTGCCTTTCACTGCAGAAATAAAAAGGTTCTATAAGATTATACCAAGAATACCTTTCCTTATTTCATTTCCCAATAAACCCCTCTGGTAGCTGTCAGGTTTGGCCTGAGAAATTGGCCCCATAACGTTGGCATGGAATAGGGAGCAGAGTTTTCTCTCCAGACAGGATCCTCCCACTTCCCTTTTCCTTCTGTTCAAGAGGTCAAATAATTTCTTTATCCACATCCACAACGCATCCTAAAGCTCGTCAGAAAACGGGGAAGAACGGAAATTAGCACTTCTTCCTCCAAAGCTGAAGAAAGATGATCTGATGAGAACAAGACCTTCCCTCAGATCTCTCTAAATACCCAACTGCCTCTTGTGCAGAGCTTAAATATAGGTTTAAGATCCTTCCTTGTGCCTTCCTTTAAAAAATACCCGATGAACATTCTGGCACATTAGCTTTGGGCATTTATATTTAGGAATCTTATCACAATTTAAAATGCTGCTATAAAACTGGTTTCTCCTCAGCCATTTTATCTTAAACATCCAGAAATGAAAATCTTAACCAGGGTTATCAACTTGGGTCAAGCTTTGAAATCCCTTTTAAACTTTTTGAGTGATATTTCTGATGCCCTGAACACTGACTACTTCAAACCCCGAAATGTCCTGTGCTTAAGGGCTCTTTTGAAAACTGCCGAATCCTTGAACAGCTGAAGATTAAGAGGAGGTTTTTGGGTGCCTATTTCAGGATTTTTTGTAGATTGATCACCACGTTTGCCCTAGGAAGATAATGGATAGTTCTAAAAGCTGATGCCTGAGATGTGTAAGCTGCATTTTCTTTTATATTTCTGGAAAAGTAATCTCTGATTTTTCTGATGAATTTCTGTCTCTTGCCTTGATTTTTGAATCACTGGAAATAAGATATGGCTTCAGCTTTAAGCAATATGGGAAACCGCTAAAAAGCCTGTAAATAGGAGTAATTAACACCCACCTCCAATGTTTCCTTTTTCTGCTTGTTTAAATACAGGATTTCAAGCATCTAAAATAATTCAGACAACATCTATGTGCTTTGAACATGCTCGAATCCAATCAGTTAATCCTTGGGAAGGCTGGGGGGGGGGCTCTGCTGAACGTGATCTAAATGACTCTGGTAGTGGTACAAACCCAGGAACTCTTTCATTTGTTTATTTGGAGCCTCTGAAGCAATCCAGGACACCTGGATGTGAGTGATAAATTGATCAGTAGAGAGGCAGGAATGATGGATGAGCTGGGAGGCCAAACATTGCTCCTGAAGAGCTTGTGCTTGTACAAAACCCTGAAGTGCAAACTCGAGGAGGGGATTTTGCTTTGTGGAGGCTTGAATTAGGTGGTTCTTTTATCACTCTGTCAAACATCAGCTGGCTGTTTCTCTCTCAAAATACAGCCTTTGTGGGGAAATGTTTCTTGTGGTGCTGGTATCGAGGTCTAAAGCCACTAATAAGACATGATCTTAGTTAATAAACCATAAATACTGGTGATTTGGAAGCTCTGCTTCTGCATTCACAGTCTGGGGGGGTTCAGTCCATTGTATCACTCTGTGAAAACAAGCAGCATTTCTCAGTGTGAGGATGGAGCAGCTCCCACAGCTCTGAGGCTGCTCACACCAGGAACCCTGAGAGCACAAACACCTGATAGGAGACATCACTGAGAGGTGGAGACACAAGCTCAGAAATATCTGTTAGGTGTTTGTGGCAGTTCCACTCCTGGTGACATCAGCACTTACAGCTCTGATCCAAGGGAATTCCAGACCCTGAGCTGTGCTGGGTGAGGGGCAATCAGAGCCACAGAGCCACAGAACCACAGAATCCCAGAATCCCAGAACCACAGAACCACAGGACCACAGAATTACAGAACCACAGGACCACAGAATCCCAGAACCACAGAATCACAGAACCACAGAACCACAGAACCACAGAATCCCAGAATTCCAGAGCCACAGAATCACAGAATCACTGGGGTGGAAGAGACATTTAAGATCATCAAGTCCAACCCATGCCCCAACACCTCACCTAAACCATGGCACCAAGGGCCACGTCCAACCTTTTTTTTAAACACATCCGGGGGTGGTGACTCCACCACCTCCCCAAACAGACAGTTTCAGTATTTTACCACTCTTTCTGTAGAAAACCTTTTCCTAACACCCAACCTAAATTTCCCTTGGTGCAGTTTAAGGCTGTGCCCTCTCATTCTGACAGTGACTGCCTGGAAAAAGAGACCAACCCCCACCTGGGCACAACCACCCTTCAGGGATTAGTAGAGAGTGACAAGGTCACCTCTGAGCCTCCTTTTCCCAGGCTGAACACCCCCATCTCCCTCAGCCGTTCCTCACAGGGTTTGTGCTCCAAGCCCCCACCAGCCTTGTTGCCTCCTCTGGATGAGTTCAAGAGTCTCAAGGTCTTTCCTGAACTGAGGGGCCCAGAATGGGACCCAGAGCAGCAGCTCCCAGCAGGTTTTTGGGAGGAAGGATGAGCAGAGCTCTCTTAAGCAGCTGGGCTGTGTTGCTGCCATGGGCTGGTGCCTCTTGCAGGGGAGAGGGGCTCAGAACTGCCCCCGTGGGGGAATCAGAGGGGTCTCCTGCCTGTGAACCAGCACAAGGCTTTTTGGGCAGCAGGCAGCTCTCAGCACGGTTAAATGCTCTGGAACTCTGAGACTTCTCCAATTCTCCCCCCTGGACATCTGAGGCAGCTCACTGGCTGCAATTCCACAGGGCACTGTAGCTTTCTCTTTGATGCAGAAGGAGCCTGGTCATGAATTCAAAACGACTTCTGCCCTTTGAATTCTTTTCCCAATGATGCCATAAAATGTTTAAAATATCAGCTTGAAGAAAAGACTTGAGAGCCATAGGAATAGGGAGAGAAATTGTATTATGCAATAATAATAATTACATTTATGATGTTCTTTTAATTTCATTGACTCTCTGTCTATGTTCCACTGGTGGCAATGTTCTTCTACCATTCCAAGTAGTAAAGCTGGAAAAGGGGTGATACATTAATGGCAGTCAGGAGTTACAATCCTTCTGTCTCATTTCCCAGAGCACAGAAGCCATTATTTGCAATTTTGTTTAATGCTTATATAACAAGTTTGATGTAACTGTTTATTATCCCATGGTCTTGTACTTCTAAACTTGTTTTCACAATAGTTTGTGTATCACGCAAAGGATGTATTTTGCTCAGGGTGCTTAATCAAAGACATTGTTATTTTTGGTTTCATAGTTGGGTTTTTTTCTTGCCCGTGAAGTGTATTATTTTTCTTTGAGAACCTTGATGTTGTGCTGTAGTCAGTAAAAAGAAGGTGGAATAAAATCCCCCCCTTTTTAATGGTTTGAGGTTCACGGCATGAACACATCCATTTAAAAATTTTTTTAGACTTTCTGTTTTCTATCAAGTAAGAATGATTTTACATTTGCCTAAACACTGAATCAATATTTCCAGCAAAATAATTCTTTTCCTCAAATTTCCTATTTAATAAAATACAGCCTCTTTGAACTCCACAAACCTCACCATCTGTTAGTCAATTTTCACTCCATAAAATTTTGCTGACATCTGTTTAATCAAATATATTTTTATAGTCATGGAGAAATTTAGTTCAAACTTGGTATTATCCTCTTCCTCCATGCCAAACAAAAAATATGAAAATAATGAACAGGAACTTATGGGAGAGGAGAGGGAAACATTAAAGTGGAGTCTGTTACCACTTAGGGCACCCCTCGGACCTGGGAGTGACATTCCTGATGGTCCTGAGGGTCTCTGCAGGCTGTGGAGCTCGGTGTTCCCTCAGCTCCTGTTACATCCATGGTTCCCTCAGCTCCTGCTTTCTCCATGGTTCCCTCAGCTCCTGCTTTCTCC
>JAHLSL010000013.1:1312225-1367198 GCA_025920805.1 Petroica traversi | reverse complement strand
TCAGCTCCTGCTTTCTCCATGGTTCCCTCAGCTCCTGCTTTCTCCAGCGTGGCCAAACCTGGCTGTTCCCATGGCTGGAGTTTCAGAGCAGCTGCCAGGCTTGGCTTTGGAAAGCCAGGACCAAGCTGATCAGGTTTCACCAGCCCACCTTCATTCCATGCCTGCACTGTCCCCATCCTTGTCCTTCCTTCCTGTACCCTTTATCCTGGGAGGTGACTGTCCCAGGAGCTACAGGGACTCCTCTCCTGAGAAGGCAGGACACTCCTTTCCAGAGTTAAGGGAGTCACACAGGGAGGGGAGGCACTTCCTCCTCTTGGATCCATCTCCAAGGGTTCCCCGGGGGTTGTGCCCTCTGGATTCATTGTTTTCCCATCCAAACTCATTGTGCTGAGGTTTATGGGTGCTGTCACTGTCACTGGAAGGGATGCTGTGGTTGTTGTTAGTGAGCCCTTCCTTCCAGGCCAGGTTTCCAAAGGAAATGAGGCATCTGCAGTTCCTGGCTGTCAATCTGTTGGTTTGGTTTTCTGTCAGGCTCGATGAGGAGATTTCCATCAGGGCTGTGCTCTGACAGACCCTTCCCATCTCCCATATGGCATTCAAAATGAACATCTTTATAAAACAATAATTTATAACATTCAATAACCAAATAGCAGTCTTTGTTCCTGTCAGATCTCTTGGTTTGTTCAGGTACAAAATGTTGTACCACATCTCCTGGATTCTGGAGAAGCTGTTGTTCTGGCTTTTCTCTTGTTTATTTTCTCTGTTGCTATTGGGGCTGGTGTTTAGACAACTTCCAGAATGATTGAGCTGTTTGCTGCAGATTCAATTAAAAAACAATATTCTGAATTTATTACTCAGTTGTAAATATCAATTCGGTTTCCAAGCAAAATAATATGAATCTGCAGTAGAATATGCTGATTAACTTGAATTTAATGATGAAGAGCAATGCTTTTTGAATTTTTCATGGAAATCCCATTATCTGCACATGTAGTATTTATTATATTGAAATTATCTCATATTTTAAAATAATATTTTGTTCCCTTTCACAAAGAAGAAAGTCAAGTTGCTATTGTTGATTTTACTGATTAGGTGGACAAAATCAATTGAGATGAAACATGAGTATCATTTTGCAATACTTAGAGCCCTTCCTTAATTCTTTATCCTCCAAGAGACTATTTATCTACCTTGAAGTTTTCCTTATTCAGGGTCATTTATTAAGGTATGCTTGAAAGAAAAACATCTGGAAGCATTCTTTGCTTTGCTTAAAACCTTCAGTTTATTTGGAAGGAAAACTTCTCAGCTGGCCTTTCCAAATCCTTGAGAGCAAAGCGAAAGCAAAGCCGAGATGCCAATGTTTGTCTCTTTGGGGTTTTCTGATGGCAGATTACAAGGGGGAGAGTTTCTTCTCTGGCCATTTTGCAGATTGTTTATGGTAATGAACATGCTGTTTAAGTTTAAACTCAAATTATGAGTAGAAGAGGTTTTGGCTGGATGTTAAAATTTAAACGCGCTCTTTGTTTTGTGGCCGGCAAAATTAGATTGCCCTCGTATTTGCTTATAATGAGATCAGCATTAAAGAAAACCAGCCTCTCTCTTAGCATGATCTGTGCATGCTGCTGCTTCAGGAAATATAAACGGAGGGAACTGCATTGATTTTGGGTGCTTGTGTTGCCGTGAAGGTTTGAGAGGACTGGAAATGCAAACCCTGCAGTGCAGCAGCGCTTTTGAGGCTCGGACGAGTATGTGAGTGTGGGATCACCTGGCAGCCCCATCCAGGCTCTGCTGTAGGTCAGATTCCCCTGATTTATTGTTGTTTTTTTTTTTTTTTCTCAACTCTATCTTTTACTGATATTTAGAAACAAATTAAGCTGAACCGTGACAGGAAAATCTGCTGGGCATCAGGTACAGGCTCAGGCTTCCAACTGACCCAGAAGCAGAGGAATGGCATTTCCCAGGGTCTCGCTCCTGCCCCCAGCACAGGCACTTGGGAGGCTCCTGGAATGACAGAATGGTTGGGTGCAGGAGCGATTCCCGAGGTGCAGCTGATCCCTCTCAGCCTCAGCAGATTCCTCCTCCTGCTGCTGCTGCTGCTGGAGTCACCGAGGGAGAGCTCGGATGTGCTGCATTGCAGGTGCAGGAATTCGGTTCTGCTCCACTTGTGCTCTGCTCTAACTCCAGTTTCACCCCAGTTCTTCCCTTGTTCTGCTCTACTCTATCCTAATTCCAGTTCTTCTGTTCGGTTTAAGAAATCTTGGAGTTAGATGTACCACACGTACACCTGGGGCAGGAGAAAATGGAATAAGAATCACAAGGAAAAGCAGCTGATTTGGGGATGGGTTTTTTGGTTTGCCTTTGAAAAAAAAATATATTTTAATTGATGCTTTTTTTTTAGTTTGACAATAAAAGAAGCTGTCCTGTAGAAAATTTTAGAGAGTCAAATAGTGCAGCAATCCATAGATAGGAGAAGTCCAAGCAGGACAAGAAGCCCCTGGCAGCATCCCTTGTCTCAGTGACATCAGATGGGACCAGGTGTTTATTCATGGTCAACCTCTTTAACATTATTTTAACACAAGGGTTTTGGTACAGAGGATTTTTGATGTGGTTTGAGGTAGTGATACATGGAATGCCCCCAGTTACAGCATTTCCAAAATGCCAGCTGAGCAGCATAAGCAGATAAGGGAAAAACAGGACATTTCAATAATAAACACTTGGATTTATTTTAAGATAGTTGGAGGGAGATGGCAAACAAGCAGAAGGAACACCACGATCCAGCAATCCTGACTGGAAAGAATTTCAGCTTAGAAAGAGAAATTCCCATTTCCTTAAGAATACAGGCTATCACAATGAGAGGATAAGATATATCATGAATTAAAACCTAATTAGAAATTAGAAATAAAGTGGGGGAATTAAATGGCCTATTACTAATGCTGCAAAAGTGCTTTTAGGATGCCCTGGGGAGGAAGGTTTTAATGATGATTTGTTAGTGAATTGCTGAATTTAAAGAAAAACTTCAAGTTGCACTGGGAATCTCTTCCTGCCACTGCAGAATTTTCCCTGGAACAGAGCACTTCCAAGGTTTTTGTTTTCAGATATTCAAAACAGATATTTTAATAATTGTTTTTGCAATTTAACTCATTATTCCTGCTTTTGATCACGGCCAGTTTTAAAACATGCCCTCTGCATTTTGCATTTATGGAACCCATTTGTTTATTAAAACTTATTTTCCCAAATTTTTCCTTAATTAAGAGCCTGTTTTTTGCAATGGTGAGTTTGTGGTTAAAAATGTGTAACCATCTGCTCCCCATGGCACCCATGCAGTGAAGGGATACAGGCAGTGCCACACAGTGATGTGAGAAGTAATTTACTGTGAGAAATCATTTCCTGGGTGCTGCTGTCACTACAATTCCATTTTATTTTGGTTGTTGCTTTGCCAGGAGATCAGCAACCTCACTCTGGGCTTTGAGGGTAATTTGGCTTGAACTTCATTAGGCAGAGGGAAACGCCCTTGCACTGCTGGAGAGGTTGCACCTTGCTGAAATGGTGAAATGCTCTGAGCACTGCACAGATGTTTCTGTGGCACAGCTGAGCCCAAAGGTGGCACTCTGTGACTTCCTTAGGAGGTTTTTGTTTTCTTTCTTTCTTTTTTTTTTTTCTGTTGTTGTTTTGTTTTGTTTTGTTTTTTTGGGGTTTTTATGTGGTTTATTTTGTGAGTTTTTTTGTGGTTTTCGTTCCTTTTTTTTTTTTTGGTTTCTGTTTTGTTTTTTTTATTTCTTTTGAGGAAAGCAATGGTAATTCAGCACCAAAATTGTTGGCTAACAGAAATACATTTAAAAACAAAACCAGTGGCTGGATTTCCATGCTCCGAGGTTTGCCAGGTTCTGGAAGTCTCTTCAAATGGAGCCTCCAACACAGGAATTGTTGTAGCAAGTCCAGGGAGGCCACGATGTTGGGAAGGGGCTGGAGCACCTCCCCTAAGGAGACAGGCTGGGAGAGCTGGGGCTGTTCAGCCTGGAGAAGAAAGAGAAGAGTGTGCGGACACCTCACAGCATCTTCCAGGGTCTGAAGGGGCTACAGGGAACGGGAGAGAGGGGGTTTTTATAGGATACGGAGTTGCAGGACAGGGAGTAATGGGTACAAATTGAAAGAGGGGAAATTTAGGGTGGGTATTGGGATGAAATTCTTCCCTGTGAGGGTGGGCAGGCCCTGGCACAGCTGCCCAGAGAAGCTGTGGCTGCCCCATCCCTGGCAGTGCCCAAGGCCAGGTTGGACACTGGGGTTTGGAGCAGCCTGGGATAGTGGAAGGTGTCCCTGCCCATGGCACAGGGTGGCACTGGATGGCTTTAAGATCCTTCCAACCCAAACCATTCCATGATCCCAAACAGCAAGAGGAGCTCTGAGCATGGTTTATTTCCTCCTGAGTCTCTGTTTCTTTCTGAGGGCTGAACTCCCCAGGGTGGCTGAGCCCTGTGGTGAAACAAGCTCCCTACAGGATAAATCTGGCAAGGCTCTCTTGTGATGCTCTGACTTTGGAGTATTAAAGACTTGGGAGAAGAAAATGGCTGATCTGCAGGAAGAAAATAGCATTTAGTGCTGGTTTTACTCAAGTTAGCAAATTTCACCCCAAAATGGCACGTTGATGCTGCTGCCTTTGCTTTGTTGGGCTGCTTGAAGCAACACGTGAAAAACCAGGTGGCAAAAATATGGAGAGAGGATAAGGAAGATAAATGAAAAGAAGAAATTGAAACAAATAACGGTCTCTGGCCTTGGTCTGTTTCTAAAATGTAAAAGTGGCAGAATGGTCTTGTATTTTTTTGTTTAATTTTCTGCACCAACTTTGGCCGCAACTTTTTGTCAGATTTGACACAAATCACAGATAGTTTCAAACAAAATAATTCTTTTCAGATGAGTTAACTTTTATGGAAAGATATCTCCAATTTTTATGTTTCACGGCTGATTTAAAAACTTTGTGTTGAAAGTGAAGTTTAAAATATATGCAAAATTATTAAGTGTCCTTTTTCTTTCTAAAGTTAATCCAAGGCAAAGTTAATGGAAGGAATTCACTTTACACTTAGGTGTGGAAGAGAATGGGAACAGTTTTATTTTTTTCTATAAGTAGTAACTTCATGGGATTATAATGTCAAATTTCTTGATAATGCATAAGTGCTTTTACTCCTACGTGTACTTTCACAAAATGTAAATTTAGTGAGTCACAGTCAAAGTACAAAGGCACTGGGAGTTTGAAAGATTATTTTGCTTTATGCAGCAGAAACCATTATTTTGTATCAAGCCTCCAAACTTTTAAATCATCAAAGTTGCAAAAGTATTGCAGTAATTATAGTAAATACTGTGAATAAGCTACTCAGTTGATACCTAAATTTAGTTTATGCAGAGAATTAATAGACATTTTTGTTTTACATTTGTAGAATAATTTTAATTAGAAGCAATTAAGTAAAATTGCATTACTCTAAAGTAAATTGCTGCTTTCCAAATTCCTTTAAATCTCCTTAAATTCCATTAGTATGTGAAAGCTCACTGTAATTAAAGTTTGACTTGTTTATATTCCATAAGAAGAGCTAGAAAGGAGCTCAGGAAACCTTTCCATGTGGAAGGGTTTTACCAGACTGCTCTGATCCCTCTGATTTGGAGCATTTCTGCTCCAAAAGCATTTGGCACTGCCACTCTTGGAGCCAGGAGAGAGAATTAAGTGGACAACTGAGGGAGCTCTTCTTCCAAATCCCTGATGAGGCTTCTGGTGGTGGTGTTGCCTGGGTGTTTTATGTGTCTGATATTTCAGCACCAAAAAAAAGGCTCCTCAAAATGGGAAGGCTCCTGCTGGAATTTTTACAGCATGGTTATGGCCCTGCCCTTGTTTTGTCCCACATGCAATCCCTTCCCTTGCCATTACCATTTGAGCAGCCTGCTCTTGCCAGAAATACCTGCAGGAACAGCCCAGGGACAAAGCAGTGCCTCCAAAGCCTTTTCCTGTGACTCAGCCACGGATCCTTCAGAGAAATTGGGGATTTTGTTCCGGAACAGCATCCGTGCACATGAACAATGAACATAAAATAGTAGGTGGGATACTTGGAATCCGCTTTTACGGCCTGAATGATTGGGAAGAAATGAATGGGTTCTCCAAAAGCCGTGGAGAGGAGGAGGAGGAAGCAGCTCCTGCTGCCAGGAGTAATTACAGCTCAAGCAGGTCCTTGCCAGTCCCACAGGGAAGGGAGCTGGCCCAAATGAGTTGGCCACCGCTCTCAGGAGTGCAAGGAAATGTTCTTCTGGCACACCTTGAGTTGCATTTCCCTCTCCCCCAGTGGGGATTGGCAAATGAGCTTGTGCATGGCAGGCCTTGAGAGGAGCACCAGCGCTTAATGCATAATTCAAGTTCTCTTTTGGATCAGTTTTCAAAGTTTTAGAGACAAAAGTTTGGTTTTTCTGATGGAATTGTCGCTGCCATCCTGTCTTCTCCATCCTGAGGCAACAGACAAAATCCAATATATGTTCTTTTCAAAATACTCTCTGCAGATGCCTGCATGGATCAGTAGTGGTGATAAGATCCAAGTGCTGGGAGAGCCAACATGGAAAATGAGTATTGCAAATGTGATTGCAAATATAATAAGGTTGGCTTTAAAATTGTGTTTTCAAGATCATTATTATGGTTTTCTTTATGTTTCATTATTTTTCCCTTTTCTCGTTTGTGCTTCTTGATTATCCAAAGCCAAGAAAAAAAAGGAGAAACAAAATTAAGAAGAAACAAAATTAAGAAGAAACAATTTTATTTTACTCTATAGAGTAAGGAACTTTGAGCTGCGTTTTGAGAAAATTTAGATGACTCCTTTTGCAGTCTCACAGTGGGTCATTGTACCTTTCTTGGAGCTGATCCATGTGATATTTTTAAAATTAATGGCAGGAAATTGTCAGCTGTCAAGTGCTTTTTATTCTGTGACAGTTTTGGAAGTGTGGTCCTGAGGCCACCTTCCTTTTCAGGCAGGATAACCTGGAATTATCACATACTTGGGCTTTCCTTTCTTTCTACGTCTTCCCTAATTTTCCTTGGCTACTCTGTCCAGACCTAACTCACATATATATTATTATATATATAATTTATACTTACCCCACCTTTTTTTGCCAATGCTGCAATCAATAAAAAGGTATTTTGAATTATGAAAGCTGACGATGTCTTCTGGTATGATCATCTCCTCTAATTTTCTGACTAGCTGAAAACGTGGCATTTAGTCCTTGCTATGCTCAGGCTGTGACAGGTCCACCAGTTATTTTATTATAATTTGGTTTTGAGGCTGCTAATTAAATAAAATCCAGGTTTGATAGCTGGTAGTAAATCTATTAAAGGATCTTTAAGGCAGTAGGCAGACATGTATTAAAGTGCTATGAACAATACAGGTATTTCTCCAGTGTAGAATTGGGTAAAGAATGGCTGTTTTTGCATCATGTCCTAAAGAAATTCATTTTTCCATGACTAACCTTGACTTAAGAAGATCCAAGTGGGGGTGATGTGGCTACAGCGAAAGCAGTGTGGAAATTTGCTGTGGTTCCCTTCAGTCTGACCTGGCCAGGTGAAAGGGGCACCCACCTTCCTGACAGAAAAGCAAATTTCCCAGTCCAGGAATAGCATTTTTATGGTTTGTGCTGCAATCCCTGTAAGTTTAGTAGTGGAAAAAGTCTTTTTATTGTACAGCAGCACTGAATATTCTCATTTATTTAGTCTTAATATTATCCTGCAGTATTGAATACTCTCATTTATTTAAGGAAATAGAGGTGTTGGGAATTTGCATCTGCCTCTGGTGATGCAGGGTCACTACATTAAAGACAAAAAGGCTTTTTTTCCAGAACTCTAAACAGCACTTCCCAATATTCTCCTTTTTCATGCACTTTATAGAGAGGGCAGATAAATGGAACTGCTGCTCCTCTGCAGCTTGGCACAAACCATTCCCAAGAGGCAGAAAAAGGAGGTTTATTCTTGGGACTGTAAATTCAAAATCTTTCTAATGTGATTGTGGATGTCCTTTGTGCCATGTATTTCATGTACCTGAGTGCATTTTGATATTGTAGTGAAATCTCTTGCATTTCAGACTGTTAGAAAATTGAATGCTTATTTGAGTCACTTGACAGCAGTATTTTTTCACCTACTAGCAGCTGAAAAGTCTATTACTCAGGATTTATTCTTTGAAAATTATTTTCCTGTTCTTTAGTAATAGAACATTTTCCATGGAAACTTAGACTTTCTCTCATAGCTTAAAGATTAGAACCAAAAAATATTATTTCAAATTGATGACTTTTATTCTTATTACCTTTCTTCTTGTCAAGTTAGATGTGCTATGTATGAAATACAAGTAACATTAAAAATACCTAGGTATGTTTTATTCCATATTACTTTCTGTTGCATTTGGTGCATGTTATATAAGAGGACATTAAGCAGACTGTCTGTATTCCCTTTCAAAGTGTGAGGAAAATGATGGTTAAACATCCCTGCAAGTGAAAATTTCAGCAGCTTCCATGTACTGGAATTTAATGCCAGCCTAATTACCTCTGTTTTGATAACATAAACTAAGCAGTGTAACATAAGGTATGGCAGACTCACTAATAAGAGGATTTTTTTTTCCCCAATATTTAAATTTCTTTTCATAGTTTTGATAAAATTTCCTCATTTATGTGATATCATCTTAGGTTGGTGGTGCTGGTAACTCAGGTTACCTTTAACTTCCAACTCCCACCTTAATAGTGTTCAATTTTCATTTTGTCATAAACAAAACAAAATCTGCATATCAAGCATCCTTTTTATTTATTTATTTATTTTTTTGGTCAAATGAAACCCCTTCAGTTTTCCTCTTTTTTTTTTTTTTTTTAATAAGAAATAATTTTGTAAACTTAATTCTGATGCTGCTGGAGCTTGACCACTGTCCCAGCCCTGCCACCCAGAGAGTGCTGAGCTGTCACAAGCTGAGGGTTTGCTGGAAAGAGGAAAAATCTGTGTGGTGCTCATCCCTCTGTTCAACAGAACCAGGAACACCTCCAGTTTTCAATTTTCAATTTTCAGGCTTGTTTTGAACGCCCAGCAATGAGTGAGCTTTAAATGAAGTTTAATGAGTTGTGGAGCCCTCGGTGAGCAGAACCTGGAGGTCACAGCTCTGCTGTGTCCTGGCACCTGCCCCTGTGCCAGCCCTGGGGGGACACGCTCAGGGTGAGGCAGTTCTGGTGTTTGCAGGAGTTTTTCTGATAATTGAGCAGATCAGTTCCTCGTTAATAATCACTTTTGTCAGCAGCTCCTTGTGTGCCAAGGGAACTCGACTGTGTCTGGGAGCATTCCTGGGGAAGTTCCAGCCACTCCCAAAATTGTTGTAATCGAAGTGTGTGACAGAGGCAATTGGAGATCAGAGATTTTTGGGGCAATTAAAGGGAATCTGGGATGAGAGGCCTGTCTTCCCTATGAGGATGCCCATCCTGAGTCTCATCTTTCAGCATTTCCTTGATGACCTGTCCAGAATTCTGTCACTCTTTTCATCACTCTGCTGGAGTAGATTCTGAACAAGGATCCTCTGAACTAAAGGCTCCCCACCCTATTTCACAGTCCAGGTCATCCTTGAAGCTTCTCCTTGGATTGCTTTCTCTTGGACTTCAGCCAGGAAAGGAATGTTCAAGGAAAATTCATTTCAGAATGATGGCGGGCAAATCTGTAAATAACCAAAGACTTTATAAATCAAGGCAAATGTAGGGCTAGACAGAAAGATTTAGGGAAATGAGACAAACTGGTTTAAATTTCCTTTATGATGACACTGCAGAACAGTCTGTAAGAATGGTACAAAACTGAATCCCAACAAAATAGAAGCTCACAAATCCACGTTGCAGACTGGTCTGGGTTACTTTATATCTGTAATTATTGACAACTTAATCTGTTGCACTGCTTGTAGCTAAATACCTCTCTTTGATTTGTTCAGTCAGTGCTTGTCTCAATTGATGGTCTAATGAAAATCCAAGATAAAACAGTGATTGATGCCCATGGCAGGGAACTTGCAGTTCCTTCCATGGTCACATTATGGAGAAAAAAAAGAAAAACAAAAAGAAGAAAAATCCTGCTACAATCACTTGGCATTTAAGGGGGCAGCTCAAGTTCTATTTTCCATATTTCATCCAAATCCATGTAGATTTCTCAAGTCCACAGAGGCTGCAGTTATCTTCCTGAAAGGGAGAAGATGCACTTAATTAGTTGATGATATCCTGATGTCTCTAATAAACAAACCATTCTGCTTCACTTCTGCTTTTGTGTGGAGCTGGGGATCTGTGACTCTATATTTGTATTCTGCTTTTTCTATTAAGCACCTGGTATCTGTTCAGAACTAAGAGACATTGATACTTCCACTAAGCCTTTATCTGTCATTATTTCAAGTTTATATGTTGCATAACTGTGAATTTTAGCTTCTTGGAGCTTGATTATTATCTTCACACTCCTGTGTAAGAATCACTCATGCAATTCCATGCCTGCCCTGTAAAAGGCAAACCTCCTTGGAAACGTTCTCACCCTGATTCTGGTGACCTCTTTTCTTTTAGGGAAGGCAGAAATGGAAGCTTTTCCCTTGAAGGACTCTACACACAATAGTTTATTCAATCCCTGCATTCTCTCTGCTGGCTCTTGAAATTGGAACTCAAGAGAAATCATGGGATGGTTTGGGTTGGGAAGGACCTTAAAGCTCATCTCATCCCACCCCTGCCATGGCAGGGACACCTTCCATTATCCCAAGGTGCTCCAAGCTCCATCCAGCCTGGCCTTGGGCACTGCCAGGGATCCAGGGGCAGCCACAGCAAATCTGGGCACCCTGTGCCAGGGCCTCCCACCCTCACAGGGGAGAAGTGAAAAAAACCTAAAATCAGCATGGTGCAAATGCTGCTCCTTCTTCCCTGAGGTGCTGAGGGCTTGGGCAAGACTCGTGTAACTCAATGGATGTTGACACTAAACCCAACCAACTCTTTCCTACTCAATTCAGTCAGAAAATCACCAGCAGGAAAACAAAAGAATCGCTCTCAAATTCCTTGGTTTACCTTCCAGTCGGAATTTGAAGTTGTGTGTAGATAGAGTGGTGTGAATGCCTCCAGTGCCACTGTCCCCAAAATCTGGCTGTATTTTTATGTCACCACACAAAAGGGCACAGTGCATGCACAAACACATGCAAGGAGAAATGCAGTGTGTGCTGGCAAGTGGAAAATGATGACAAATGATGCTAAAAACTGTTAGCACTTTGTCCTTTCCAGCACTGGGTAAGCTTGCTGAATTAGTCTGGGGGCTTTCCCCCTTGAGTATTAATGTATCACAGTTTAAAGGTGTTTAGTTAATCTTAATTTGTTGTGGGGGTTGTGTTTGAGAGGCTTTTTTTCCTTTTAATACCAATACTGAAATATTCTCATGTGTCCATAGTGGTGGAACGGGAGAAAACATTAAGTGACTTTAGACCAGTGACACTTTTGCTGTATCATCACAATTTCAAGAAATCTGTGTGTCCCAATGGCAAATTATAAACTCCAGTCTGCATCAGAGAGTCTATTTTAATGTGCATCCCAGAATTTCCATTCAGTATTTCAGTGTGCATCCCAGCACTTCACTGCAAAATATTCCAATGCGCATCCCAGGATTTGCCCTCCTGCTGGATCATTACAGAGGTTTTTTTTTGCCATCCCTGAATTAGGGGAATCCTGACTACTTGGTGAAGAAACTAATCCAGGTAGGAATTTGGGATTAAGGATTAATTGAAATGTTCTGGGTTTCACAGAAGAAACATATTTCCAATTTTTAGAATTCGAGGGAGCTTCTTTTGATCATAGAATTCTTTGTATTAGACTTCTGAAGATACTTTTTTACTTCTGCTGCTCTTCTGTTGGCACTGCTGGGCCATTAGAAAAGGAGCAAGGAGAGCAGGAGAAGCTGGAGGAGCTCGACTTTGGCCTTCAGAACACGGGCAGCACCAGGAAAAGTCTGTGATCCTTTGTCTTCAACACTTCCCCCTTCCCTACTTTCTGAGGAGAGGGACAGTTGCTGATTTTTTATATTTTTTTAAAAGAATCTCCTGCTGAGATAATTTTTCCCCCTCCCCTCGGTGCTAGGCATAAACGATGCCTCTTTCTATCTTCAGCTTCCCATCTGTTAGCAGAAAGTGATGAGTCTGAGGAAAACTGCTCTGGAAAGTAGGGTAGCTTCCCTCTCCAGGAGGTGCTGGGAAGGCTTGACAGGTTTGTTGTGACCATTTGCCTTCTTTGTCCTCATTGCTAATAATCAGCAAACGGCTCTGCTTTAACTCGTGCAAAGAATTTGTCTTTTGATTCCCTTTTTCTGGGCTTAAAATAAATCGAGGTTGTTGGCTTTTCTGTTGCATATGTATGATTTCTTGCTGAGTTTCCAAAGAGCCTCAAGAAGAGAGGTGTTGAGAAGGTGATTCATTCCCAAAACCCAGATTCCTTCTCCCGACTCGTGCCTCTGAGTGGGGGTAGGAGAGGGGGAAACGCAGAGGAGCTGAAGTGGCTGAGGAGGAGCTGCAAGGATTTGGCTCTTGCTCCCCTTGGAAACATTCACATCAAATCTCTTGGTGTGTCTCCGCATTCATCCTTTGTTCCCACCCCCCCACATTTCAATAATTCTGGAGCCCCTGGGTCAGTATGAGTGTTTGGCAGGCAGGTGGGGACAGAAAACAGCAGCTCCTGCCAGCAGGGAGAGCAGATGACCAGGCTGAGGAGCAAGAAAAAAAAAAAAGGCTCAAGAAAAAGGCTGATGATCCCTGCTGAATACCAAAAAGCTGCCGGGGAATAAGATCTCCTGAGATGTCACTAATTTGGGAAGAAAGCTCCATTTTAATCTTGCATACAATTAGACAGCAGAGAAGCAGGCGAGGCTTCATTAGCTCAGCCAGTCACAGAGGGGGTTTCTTGATTTCTTCCTCTCTCTCTCTTGTGTAACCACTCTCCATTCATGGTCCCTTCTCCGTGCCTTCTCATTACTGGCATTCTTGTCTGGCTGAACTTTTAACTTAGCTTGACTTAATTTATTTGAACTCTTGCTGCTGTTGCAGCAGAATGCAGAGCTGTGTATCCTCAGGAGCAGGAGCCATGGAAGGTTTGTAGCTTCCCTAATAATTAGAAAAATCTTGACAATACTGGAAATCAGAATTTTGATTGTTTTTTCATTGAGAGCTCAGGCCTTGTCTTGTAATTCTCCTATATCTTATTCCAGGTCTTTTCTTACCCACAGACTCTAGAGTACACCCTGGCCTTCTGTACAAATTTTGATTCCTTTAATAATCTTAATAATTCTTTTGTCTGTCAAGGAGCAACTTTTTCTTCTTTTGTATTTCCCACTTAATGTTTTTTGATACTAACGAAAAAATGAGAAGCCTTGTTATTTTTCATTATTTAACACAGTTATCTTAAAACTCTTTTGACAAACCTGACTTGATTTTGTTTTGTATTTAAAATTCTTTAACCCCAAATAAATGGCTTAATTAAAAAAACAAAAAAAACCCCTAGGCTTTCATTTATGGTTTAATTATTTTTAATCAATTAGAGAAACAGAAAGCCATACTTTTGTCCTCACATTTCTGACACACTGGCAGCAGCCACGAATTATCCATATTTGCTGCGTGCTTTCCTTGTACTTGTATTTACACCATTATTTTCCTGGTGACAGGATTGCATTACCTGCATTTCTCTTACATCCATTAAACAGACACCCAATTTCCTATTTATTGGTGCCTTTTGACATGCAGACATTTCCCAAATTGCTTCATGCCATGGAGTTTGCAGGTTTGTTCACATGAGGGAAATGTCTGTTGCTTGACAAGCTGCTTGTCTTGATGTTGTTCCATCCTCAATTTCCTGAACTCCCCTGATGCTTTTCTCTCCTTATTCTGGTTTGTTGTTTTGTCATGGTGCTTAATGAACGGAAACGGTTGCCTGAAATATTTCTGAGTTTTCTACCCGACCTTTTTGTGGGATATAATCCTTCCTGGTGTCTGATCTTGCTTGGATTTGAATTCTGTTTGGCAGCTCATTACAACAACTCTTAATGATTTTAAAGGAGCTTTAGACATTTTGTGAAGAGCTCTCTCTGGATTAACTTTCATGTGGATTTGGCATTTGGAAAACACATCAAGTTTAGGAAAGTTTTGCAGTGGGGACCCTGCACTGTGAAAAGTAATGGAGTTCAGCTACATCTGATGCTGGTACCTGGCATTTAGGATAATAAATAGAGGATTTTTTTGAAGTGGTAATCAGTGCTTATTTGGAGCTAAATACGTCCAGAATCCAGTATTGGGTTCCTCAGGCCTATTGAAAGCCACGGGTGTTTGAATTCCTAAATGAAAACGTGACTGTGCTTCTCCTGGCTGCATTTACAGGAATATCCTCCAGCTCAGTTTCACCTCTGCAGTAATCCTCTGCTCCTTGTTATCTGCTCAGATAATTTCAAAGTCTGAAATTGGGCCGGGGTTTTCAGCTCTGTAAATGCTGTTCCACCATCAGCCTGCTCACCAGGACATCTCTTAGCAGGATTTCAGCTGCCCTGGCAGGAGCTTCCCAAGGCTTTACCATTTTTATTTTGTTTTTAATGGGTGTCTGTGCCAAGCTGCATTTGGGCTCCAGCAGGTTTGTGAGAGCCCCAGGATCATTTCCATTCAGGATCCTAAATACAGCCCTGAGGAAAAGCCTGGGGTTGTGCTGAGATTGAATTGGGCACTCTGGGGACAAATCCCTGTGTCTGGCCGCCAGCTCTGCCCTGGGTTCCTTTCTGTGCTGGAAGACACAAACCTGATTTTTACAACACTTCTGCAATTATTTTACATTTTCTTACTTTGTATTTTGTTTCTCATCCTACGCCCATTGCTATAGAGTCCAAAAGATTTGGTTTTATCAGGCATCAGGACGTAAGTCTTAATCCAGTTTCAGGTCTTTAGATATATTTTGAGATACTGTTTAAAACAGTCTTCTGGAAGTGGGGTATTCACCTGCCAGACAGGCTTGGGGTCATGTGATGTTCTCACTGCCTTTTGTGGTGTTTTTCATCATTGCCCTGCAACTTTGTCACCTATGTCCCAAAGCCAACTCGCAGCAACCCTGTGTTCCACTTACATAAACTTCATTTTTATATTTAATGAAACTTGACTTCCTGCCCAGAGATAAATCTTTGATGCACTCTGACCTGCCTGCATTTCTACTACCTGTGTCTGTAAAATCATTGTTTAATAGTAGGAAATAAAAAAGAAAATCCTCGTTGAGAATATTTGCTCAGTGAGCAGGGAAATCACTTTTGACAGCTAGAATATGCATTGGGCCTGAGGGCAAACAAACAAAAAAAGGATGAATCTGTACAGGAGGGCTTTTCCTTTCTTCCCAGTTCTGTAAGGGAGGTCGATGGGGGAAAGTAGAGAAGAAAAACACAATTAGATGGCAAGATGCTTTATGTGGCCTAAAGCACATGTGAGATTTACTCATAAGAAATAGTCAATTTAATTATGTTTATAGAAACCCAGGCATGGGAGAGATAATGAATCCATACAGTGGCCAAAAGAAATTTCTGTGTCTAATCCTGCCTGGCAATTGGTTTCCTTTTTCTAAATGGTCACTGTGAGTTTCTATTTTATTCTGTGACTTTCTCTCATTCACAAGGTTCAGAAGCAGGCGGCCTGCAGGCTGCAAATCCCATTTTCAGTGCTTGCTTGGTTTTTTTCCCCCCCTTTGTTCCTCTCCTTCTTCCTGCCCCTCGTGCTTACCTAACTGCAGCTCTGTCCCAGGCAGTCTGGCCAAAATAGCTGCAGCCATCTGGAGCAGCCATGGGAACCTCTGGGTGACTTCCTCTCCTTGCAGATGTCAGCTCCAATCTCCTCTCCCTCGCTGCTCCTGAATTTCCCTTTCGTTTTGCTGTTCATTATTCAGCAAGGTGACTGTGCTGGTGTAGAGAGGGCATGGAAAATGCTGTGCAGGGAGAGCTCTGCTCTTCCCCCCTCTCTCTTGCCTTATCCTAATCCCCATCAGGGTCTGCTCACCACTGATATGTCATTTTTCCTGGGAGAGCCATCATGATACGCTGCAATTATATTTAGATTCAGGGTGAGTGCAGAGCTGTTGAAGTTTTCTTTTAAAAGATGCAAAGAAAATAAAATCCAGGCAAGCCATTATTTTTCAATGAAGATATTTTTTATTTTTAATATCATTCCTAACACGATTTTGGGTTTTCAGATGTTTGGTGAGTTGCTTTATTTCCTGATAAGCAAACCAAGCCTTGCTTTCTTTCCATAATGGTTGTTCCTGACACTTGCAATTAGATAGGAATGTTTTATTAATTTTGTTCTGGATCTAAATAAGCTTATATTTGCTTATATTTGTACAAGGGAATATTTTGTCAAATTTGTTCTGGCTTTAAATAAGCTATGCTTGTATTTGTGCAATTGTTTGAAATCATTCTCTAGGACCTTGATAAGGAAAAATTAGGAACACATTAAAAATAATCCTTGCATTAAATTAGTTTAACAATGATTTAAAGACAACCTTCTGAATAAAAATATGAATTTGTAGGAAGGAATGTTTAGGATGTTCTTCTGGTGAGTGTTAGGGTTAGGACAGAGCCTGACCCGCGGTTCTGGATGGTCAGAGCTGCCAGCACGAGGCTCTTGGGCTGCGTTTGGCTGAGCAGGGTTTAAGCAGTGAGGTCTAACTCCACCCAGCAAAGCTGAGCCCAAGCTGCCTTGGGGACAGCAGTGACAGAGGACTCCAGTGTTTGGTTGCTTTAATGGTCTGAAGAGCAAAGTGGTTTTTATCACTAGACCTGTTTTCCGGAGCATTTGCACGAGCTTTAAGTTGGAAATTAATAATGCATAATATGTACTTTAGAATTCTTACTTTGTTGAAAATTGAGGAGTAATGTGACTGTCTCATCTTCCTTTAGGTCTTTGTCCTGATCTTTTGAGCTCTCTGCACTTTGGCAGCCTCCACACAATCCATCCAATGCCTCAGACTGTGGCTGTAGCTGTCTGTCGTTTTCCAAGAAGAATTTGCAGGGTGAAATGCAGATCCATCATTTACAAAGGGCTATTTCCATCCCAGCTTTCACTCTGGTGTGAAATCCATCTTCTCTGGGTCCAGTCTTTGAGAGCAGAATGGAGTGAGGGACAACAAATGGTGATGAGAGAAGGTTACTAGTGAACAGAATTTTGGCTCCTGGGGCAAATCTTGGCATGGAGATGTTCCTGCTGTGAGGAAAATGAATCCACAAATACCAGAGGTTGATGTCTAAAAAGGAGACAGAGGAGTCCTGGAACTTTATTCAAATAAAGGGAGAGCCCATGGGGCATTTCCCCTGGGGTCTCTCAGATTTTTGGAGGACACAGCCTCCTTTTTATCCCAGTTTCCTGCCTGTCCCTCTTTCCCCATTGATTGAGGTATTTGAGAGGCACAGACTTTCCAAAACCACCCAATAATTAAGATCTGCCTCTAATGTATAATTCCCCCTCCTTTTGTCTTTCCCTTGTGTCACTCACTGGAATTCCTTATGGAATTTATGGATCTTCTCATTGTTCTTTTCATTGTCCAATATTCAGTTTTATTTATCAGCAGACCTTTGGTTTGTCTGTAAATGCAAATTTCCCTCGTTCCATTCATCAATCAGTGGAATCCTCCCCATTGTTTCTTTTATCTCTCAGTGCTGGTTTTATCCACTGGCAAGACCTATAGTTTGTTTGTGAAGACAAATTCCTTATTCCTTTCACTGCTCAGGAGGGGAGTTTATAGAACCACAGAATGCTGGAATGGGGCAGGGACACCTCCCACTGTCCCAGGCTGTTCCAAGCCCCATCCAGCCTGGCCTTGGGCACTGCCAGGGATCCAGGGGCAGCCACAGCTGCTCTGGGCACCCTGTGCCAGGGCCTGCCCACCCTCCCAGGGAACAATTTCCATTTAATTTCAGTTTTCTCTGCTACCCAAGTGGCTGCTTGGTGTCTGAGCACCTTCTCCAGAGAAGATTTTCTTCATGACCTCCCTGTCTTTTCTTCCGAGCTCTCAGTCCTTGGCAGAGAAACTTGGGCCTGACAGCTCCCAGTCAAAGCTTCCTCTGGAAAAACACGGGGCTGCTTCAAGAATTAGGAATTTCCTGTGAGAAACTCAGTGTTCCTCTGCTGTGTGACAGGGATGGACACCTTGAGGAAGGCAGGGAGCCCAGTTTGTGCCACCCTGAGCTGGTGTGGTGTGTCCTCCCTGCTCTCCAGCCACGCTGGACTGACAGACACAGGAACCAGAGCTGGCCAGGAGCTCCCTTTCCCAGGAAGCTGAAGGGACAGGGGAAAGCCACAAACAGGTTTGTGACTGCTCCTGCTGCAGCAAGTGGGTGTTCCATGTGCCAGCTGGAGATAACCTGATAATTTGGGGATCTTCCCATCTGCTCCCCTGAGCACAGCTCTGGGCTCTGTCCTGCCTGGGGGACTGACACACCTCTCACCTCCATGTGCCTCTTTTCAGTCTTTTCCTCCTGGAACAAGGTCAGCAGGGTTATTTTTCTTCATCTGCCCCGTTATTAGATTTCTTTGCCTCATTCACAGCAAACCATTGAGGAGTTAAGCAAATAAGGAAAACCTGCAGAATATGGAAGCTGTTTTTTAAATTTTAGGTGCTAATTTCAAAGGAATAGACATTTGGGCTATTATTACTTGTAGAGACTCTTTCAGGTACTAGAAGTCTGGAACTGCCTCTGTTTCAGGGGCAAATAAAATTTGCTTCCCCCCCCTCCCCCCCCCCAAGCCAGGATTAATTAATTGGAAAGAACCCATTATTTCTGACTGATTCAGGTGGGCTTAGGGAGGTGATTTTGAAGGCTGGTTATTCTGAGAGGGGAATGGAATGGCATTTTGCATGAAATACCTAAATTATTATTGGTGATTACAACATCCAAGTCAGGCTGATGAGCTTGGTGCAAGGCCATCATTCAGCAATCTGCAGCAGCTCACTGGGCACTTTGTGCTTTATCGGAGACTTCGGGAAATGGTGTGAGGGAAAGAAGGCTTGCAGAGCTGCAGAGCACACAGAAATGGCTGTGAAGAGGGAGGAGACAGAGAAAACGGCCTTGGTCACAACGAGGCTTTGCAGAGAACCTTTTAATCTCCTCAATTATCACATTTATCCCCACTCTGCTGGTGCTGCAGTGTCCAGGATGCGCTGCTTTAGACCCTCACAGTGACAAAGTCTGGAAAGCCACCACAGCCATGGTGACTGGATTAATTTTGTGAGGATGAGGGGGCTCTGGGCTCTTTGGGAGGTGCTGCTGCTCAGGGCTGAGAGAGTGCCCTCTTTTCCAGGGAAATGGTGTCAAACACCTCCTGCAATCCTCAGAGCAAATCAACTCGTGTGGGACTCCCTCCTTCAAGGGGCCTTTTCAGTTAATTTGATTCGAGTTGGAGGGAGATGAAGAGTTTTGAACTCACTGCCTGCTTGTTCTTTTATATAAATGGAGATTCTGTCCTCTTTCTTTAGCTGCTCTGGGTGATTTATCTTATCTACTTTATTCTAATGTATTTGCTAGATAAGAAGCAAAAAGCGTTGCATCTGATGTTTTGAAATCAGAGAGCAAAGAGTAAATATTTAATGTGATAAACAAGTATAAATACTGAATATAATGGGTTTGGATTTTTCCTCACGGTTTTTTGACTGCAGTTACTCAGACGCCCTCCTGGAAGGCTTCAATATGGTTGGTGCTGCAGGATGGTGCTGCTCCTTCCCAGCATAATAATCCATATTTTAATGTGTCACTTCTAAAGTGATAATGTACAGCTGCTGACAAATGTACCCCTATTGTTTCCCAGAGTAACCAGTTGCTACATGGGTTTCATATTTATCCTCTCCGAAAAGAATGAAAATTACTCTTGCAATCTAATTTACTTGTGGTGGAAGACAATGCTGAAAGCACCTTTCTTTCTCCCACCACTGCCCACCTGCTGGGAGGGTTCATGCATCAGCTTTTCCCTCTGAAGAGTTTTCTGTATTTTACTTTTCTTTCAATATGCAGCATCCCTGGTTCCCAAAAGATGAGTGTCAGTGCCCTGAGGGTGTGGGTGTGCCCTCGTGCTCCATCCATTTCACAGCTCCAGGAACACAGAATCACAGAATCACCAGGTTGGAAGAGACCTTCAAGATCATCGAGTCCAACCCATGTCCCAACACCTCAACTAAACCATGGCACTGAGTGCCACATCCAATCTCTTTTTAAACACTTCCAGGGATGGTGATTCCACCACCTCCCTGGGCAGACCATTCCAATATTTTATCACTCTTTCTGTAAAATATTTTCTCCTAATATCCAACCTAAATTTCCCTTGGCACAACTTAAGACTGTGTCCTCTTGTTCTGCCGGTTGTTGCCTGGAAAAAGAGACCAACCCCCACCTCCCAACAGCCAACATTCCTGCTGCTGAGTCATTGTCTTCTTTTCCCACCTGCTCTTTCCTCAATTGCCATAAATTCCAGAATTCCACCAGCACAAGACTGGCTCAGCAGCTCAGGGCAGGGCTTTAGAGACCAGCATGTGGTTCTTGAAGTGCCTTTTAGAACCCCTGAGCTTCTCTGGCTTGGGAGGGACCTTAGAGCTTGTCCAGTGCCATGGGCAGGGTCACCTCCCACTGTCCCAGGCTGCTCCAACCTGGCCTTGGACCTTTCCAGGGATCCAGAGCTCCCTGGGCTCCCCACCCAGCCAGCCCATTGTCTCCTGCCTGCTGTGGGTGGTTTTGTTCCTCCATCAGAAGGAACTCCCAGTTTTCACAGGATCTGAGACTCATAACAAGCCTGTGTTGGTCTCTGCTTTGGTGTTAAACTCACAGAGTTTGTGTCATTTCCTTGGGTAAGTCTGGCCTGTTAATGCTCATGCATAGAAATTCCTGCATTATTCCGTTTTTAGCATTTCCGCGTATCAGTTCCACCTCGGTCCTGCCGAGCATGAAGGCTAATCCAGATCCCAAAAGCAAGTAAATGCCAAGGAAAAAAAATTGACATTTACAACAGAACCTTCTATGCAAATTGTTTATTTCACCCAAGCATGGAGCTCGATTAAAAATTGCTTAAAAACCCTGTTGCAGCTGGCTACTCAAATAGTGCTTTGGTGTTGTTGACAAGGACTTGGGTGCTCAAGCAATGCCTGGGGACAGGTGGCCCCTGCTGCTTCATGGACTTCCTAAAACCTAAAACTTCCTAAAACCATTTGAAATTGAAAGTTTGCAGAAAGAATTCAAGATTAAGTGCACTGGCAGCAATTAATGGATCTGTCTTACACACCTTTGTGTGAGGTAGAGGCCAAATCCCAACCTCCCTCCTCTTTCCCTGGGATTTTGGCATCCACTAGGAGCTCAGAAACAACTCTTTGTTCCTTTTGTCTTTATCATTTTCCTCTCAAATAGTTTCCCTCCAGGACTTTACTTCCATTATTTCCATATATATTTGAAATTTTTGCCTTCCAGCTGAAATTTTTACGGTGCCTAAATCAAAACTGCCCCATTATAAATGTACAGCCAGTTTGGTAATGTAACAACTTCATATTGTTATATAAACATGTTTCTTGCAAGGAAATTTGTTTTGAGTGAAACCATATGCACATGTTAATGGGAAATATTTTTCACACTTCTGCCATTCTTTGTATTTGTCTCAATAGTTATTAATAGCATCCTGCTGAAACTCCTCTGATGAGACCACACAGCAGATTTTTTTTAAGCTGTAACTGGAGTACAATTTTAAATGTCTTGGATGTGATTCCAAGCAGAGAGTGAAGCAACAAGCAGTCCCTGATTGATCATATAGCTATAATTATACTTAGGGACTGATATTATATAAACCACTGGAGCAAAGCTCCCTCAGTAGATAAACTCTCATTCACTGATTTAGGTGTAAATCAGTCCTTAAGGACTTCTCACTGTGGAGCATCTGCTGGAACTTGATGTAATGATCTTTATTTGAGTTCAATTGTGCCTTTGGAGGGGTTGCAGTACTCATTTGGACTCTTTCCCACCTTTTTCCCACAGCGAAGCAGTTGCAATACTTTTGGGGAGGTTGAAGTTGTGAATTTTGACAGGTTTGAGGTAACCTCCATTACTTTCCAACGCGACACCGCATTTTGTTTATCCTGTAAATCATGTCCCCGAGGAAGATCTTCTTGGCAAGCAATGCTTCCTGGAGCTCGGTGTCTCACACCTCAATTTTCTGGGAAATTTAGTGCAGATGATTGTTTAGCTGTCAGCACTGGCTGGCCACTTGACTTAAAAAATACTGCGTCATCATTGAGAGATTTCTGACCAGCCTACAGGCACTGGAGTGTGGATTAGGAATGGTTTGGGTTGGGAGGGACCTTAAAGATCATCTCAGTCCACTCCTCTGCCATGGCAGGGACACCTCCCACTGTCCCAGGCTGCTCCAAGCCCCAGTGTCCAGCCTGGCCTTGGGCACTGCCAGGGATCCAGGGGCAGCCCCAGCTGCTCTGGGCACCCTGTGCCAGGGCCTGCCCACCCTCACAGGGAGCAATTCCTGCCCAGTCTCCCATCCATTCCTGCCCTCTGCCAGTGGGAAGCCATTCCCTGTGTCCTGTCCCTCCAGGCCTTGTCCCCAGTCCCTCTCCAGCTCTCCTGGAGCCCCTTTAGGCCCTGGAAGGGGCTCTGAGCTCTCCCTGGAGCTTCACCAGGCTGTCTCCCCAGGAGAGGTGACAAATATTTGACTGTTTTTTTGCCCTGTGTGGTTGTGTGACATGGGAGGGAAGTTCTCCCACAGAGGGCCATGTTTTATGTCATTGTTTTATCCCAGGCTCATTCTCTGGGGAGGGGATCAGCTCAGAGCTCCCCCATTTGAGCAGCAGCTTTAGGATTTGTCTTGTCAAGTGTTTATTTTATTGTGGGGACCTGTGTTGAAATTCATCTCCTGCCTGAAAGTCCACTTGCAGCTGGCAAGGTCCTCTCACTCCTCTCCATGGCTGCCCCTCCTCCCTGGACCAGGAGGAGCATTGTCCCTTCCCTTGGCTCTGCTGTGTTGCTGCTGCTCCTTTTTCCATTTCACACTCCCTGGAGAGCTCTGCTGTGCCCACTGCAGGGAGAGCTGAGCTCTGGTTCCCGTATTTCCACCAGATTTTTCTGAAAAGCAAAGGCCTTCTGCATTATCTCACAGGGGCTCAGTTTTCATGTGACTCCCTTTGTGGGAGGCAGTTAGGAAAAACTACAAATATCGATTGGATTTGAATAGATATAAATACATGTATTTTCCCTCATCCATGTGCATTGGGCAGGTCGTGAGCCATGGAAAACTGAATTTCTTTCTTTTTTTATTAATAAAATACATTTATCTATGTGTTTATCACTAGGTGCAATAATTTATTTTTATTTTCTTGGTATAGGTGCCAGTATTGCTCATCTGGATTACTCCTATATAGGCCATAAACTTAAAAAAAGAGAATATAATGACCCTCCCACCTCTCTCTGCTGTTCCAGTCATCTGCACTGGATAAATATTCCCCGTCTCCTGTCCAGTTTGCTCTTTGCATGTTACACACAAACTTATTTTCACAAAATCATTACTGAAACCCAAAATGTGGCCTCAAGGTTTAAAATACCTTTGATTAAATCTTTTGGATTTTAAACTTTTGATACCTAACAAATTTTTTCCCCAACTCCTCCTCCTGTATTTCTTTTTAATCCTGTTTTTTTTTCATGCGACACTCCTTTGCATTTTTCCCCCAAGTTTCTGCCCAGATGTAGAGTTTTTTAATGTTTTTAACTGTCAGGTTTTATTGCGCAGGTTTTCAGCAGCAAGGTCAGTCCACGGGAAGTTCTGTTATTCCTAATGAAGGATAGGTGGCACTCTTGTTATTTTTGTTTGGTTCCTCAAATAAATCAGGTGTATGCACTCTCTCAGATTTCTTTTTATAGAGTAAGTGCTTTAGAGAGTGTTCTTGAACATGAAGAGTATTTGATTTTATTTTTTTTTTTAATGTGAACACGTACTTCAGTTGCCTGAGTCTGTGGCTGGATCACAGTACTCTCCAGGAAGAGAAAATGTTATTTTTCTGAAGATCTTAAGGAAGAGTGCTCTCCTATATGGCACTGCCTCATTTCACGTATAAAATTTTGGATTTTTGTTTCTATTTTCTTACTTTTTTATAAGACAAAGAAGAAAGCCAACAAAGCCTTTAATGTAATTTAAACTTCAGTTACTAATACCTTTATACTTTGTATTTTCTTGTTAGTTTTGGATTTGAAGCAGAGGCTTAAGCTGGCGTGGTAATCCTAGCACTGCACATTAGCAAGTCCTAAACAGTCCAGAGAGCCTTTATTCCTTAAAGCAGGGGAGCAAATCTGTCCTGCCCTAATTCTATCAATTTTTTTCATTGTAAAATTGGATAATTTTGTGAGTTTGTGCATTTTCTCTCATGCTCTAAAAATCCTGAAGCTCAGTACAGCACATGCTGGTGGAGGATTGACGTTCTCAGGGATTTCTGGAGCTTTAAAGGAAGATTGGAGCTTTAAAGTTCAACTCCCTGGAATGCTTTCCCTCCTCAGGAGCAGCTTCCATGGAGGTGTTTTAAGCTCGAGGCACGATTTTTATAAATCAGTTCAATGGTTTTGCTCCCCTGGGCTGAGATTCCTCTGGCTGAGCCCGAACGCTCTGGTGACCCCAGCCCTGCTCCTCTTGAGCCACCTCTCAATCCATTGATTCTCTTCCAGCTCTTCCCAGAAAGGAGCCGCATGGCTGAAAGGATGAGCAGGGATGGGAGAAGGTTCCACCCTGCCTCTGTCCAAGAGTGAGAACCTCTTCCAGATGAACATGTAAATATTCAGTATTTTTTGGCCATGCAGATGTATTTGTGATGGGGTCATGGCTTCTCCAGGGCCATGGAGTTTCCAGGGAATTTCTCAGCTGAAGCCCTCTAAGCAAAGCCATTCCCAAGCTCTGAATCTCCTGTAAAACTGCTTTGGTCATGTGGTTCAAACACAAAGTCAAACAGGGAATGTGGAAAGAAAAGGAGATGTTAATTCCAGACCAAAACCAAACCCAAAATGCTTGTGTGGATTTCATTGGGCATTTCACTATAGGTGTTACTCCCTAAGCACACATTAAGTGCTTTGTGGGTTTTAATATATTTTTTTCAAGCTTTAATTTTAGTTAACTACAATTTAGATTTCTGCACCTGACTCTATGCTGGGATGGTATGAACTTAGATGAAAGCAAATCTCTCTTGAAAGAGTTTCCAATCTAATCTAGATTTTGGGTATCTTCAGTGTTAAATATTTAGTCAGTATGTATTCACTGGGGAAAGAGTGCTTGATTTTAATTTTCATGACGGTTGGAATTGTGGAATTAAAACTTGATTGAACAAGTTATTTTGTTGTACTGGTGGAAGGAACATCACTCGGCAGTTTATTTTACAGTTTATATTTTTGGTGCCATCTCATGTAACACAGGCTCCTGTATTACTCATCCCTCTCATCTCCTTTTGAACTTTTTATTTCTCTTTTTAATTTCAATACCCTGGGGTGTTTGAATTGAAGAGTCTCAAATAAAAATCTGTTTTGGGGCAGGAAGTTTACTTATGTTTTGGATAACATTACTTCTACTTTCTAAGGCCAAAACATCTTTCAAGCTGATGCCATTAAGGCAGAGAATTTAGTGGTTTGTGTAATAATACAAGTCCCAAAAGGTGGCAGTTATTGAAGTTAGCACTTTTTGCCCAACTGTGGGAGTGCCAGCATCTTTGAGAGATTCCAATTTTGGTTCTTATTTATGCTTGACATTTAATGTGCTTGACATTCTGATTATTTTACACATACCTAATTTCTTCCAGCTCCAGGGATAATGACAATATTTTAAGCATCTGTGAAGTATAGCCGTGTGTTATTGAGCAGGTGCAATGCTACAAATGGAAGGAAAAATTCCCTAAACTATTTCTGGAATTGTTTGGGGTTTCTTATGTTGCATATCTCAGGGTCAGGTCGAGTTGCTCACCAGCTCGGTCTGGTTGCCAGTATTAGCTTTGCTGATATTTTATATCCCTTTATTTAGCCATATATCCGTGTATCGATGAAAATAAATCACAAAATGTGGACTGGGTGCTCACGTGGTGCCCTTTGTGATCTAGGGACGAGGCATTAGAGAGAGAGTTTTCCAAGTTGTTACTGGGGATTTATGTTTTTCCTAAATTTTGAATTAAAGTGGGCTGGAAAATAAAATACTCAATTTAAAATTCAGCCCTTTAAACAGAGCTCATGTGTCCATGGCACCCTTTTAGTGCAGAACTTAGAACTGCCCTGTGTCTGGGTGTCCAGATGATTGGGAGATAAAATGAGAAATAAAAATATATGGGAAAAAAATTACCCAGGTGATTGTAGGTCTACTCTGTGTAAAGTCTTTACTCTCCCTTTGCAAAGTAATTTTATTAGGTTTTTTTGAGCTGTATTCCCATTTAATATGTGGTTCCCTGCAGTCATGTCAGGTTTTAGGCTCTTTTGAAAAGGTTAAAATGGTCACCAGGGAAAGAGGGAGCAGGGGAAAACAGTGGGAAAACCAAGTTTTCCAAAGGAGTGCACCTGGTGGCCACAATTCCCTTTTTCATGTGCTGGGAATCTCATGTTGCATTTGACTACTGGCTTCCTAAAGAGTGATGAAGAAAAGCTAAAATATTTTATTTTACAGACCCATGTGGGTACACATTAAATCCTCACCCAAGTCCTCCCAAAACAATCACCATGGCCCAGCAAGGGGTGCTTGAAGCAGCCCTGACTGAAGGGGATATAGGAACAATCTTAAAAATCCCTTTATTTTGCAATCTTGCCACCTGCTGGTGCAGCCTGATAATAAATATTTGGTTAGTAACCTGTTCCAAAAGTCCCATTTCCTTTGGTAGGTGGGATCTTGAATTTAATACGGGATCCTAAGTAGGCTCCTGTTTTCAGCAGGCAGGGTCAGAGTGTTCTTCCCTCAGTCGGTGCCCTCTGTTGGGGCAGTGCAAGGCTTGGCAATAAATACCATAGAATCATCTCAGGGAGTGGTTTGGGCTGGAAGGGACCTTAAAGATCATCTCATCCCACCCCTGCCATGGCAGGGACACCTCCCACCATCCCAGGGTGCTCCAAACACACTGGGCACTGCCAGGGATCCAGGGGCAGCCACAGCTTCTCTGTGCCAGGGCCTCCCGCCCTCCCAGGGAACAATTCCTGCCCAAAATCCCATCCATCCCTGCCCTCTGGCAGTTTGAAACCATTCCCTGTGTCCTGTCTCTCCAGGCTCTTGTAAAGAATCTCTCTCCATGTTGCCTGCAGCTCCTTCAGGCCCTGCAAGGCCACACTGAGCTCACCCTAAAGCTTCTCCTGTCCAGGCTGGACAATCCCAGCTGTGCCAGCCTTTCCGCACAGCAGAGCTGCTCCATCCCTCTGGTCCCCCTGGAGCCTCCTCTGGGCTCTGTCCCACATCTCCAGCTCCTCCCTGTGCTGGTCCCAGGCTGGGACAGCTCTGCAGGTGGGGTCTCACCTGAGGTAGGCACAGGGACAGAGTCCCCTCCCCTGCTGCCACTGCTGGGGCCAGCCCAGGGCACGAGGGGGTCCCTGAGTGCCCACACATGGCTGGGCATCCCACCAGCACCCCCAAATCCTTCTCTGTAGGGCTGCTCTCCATCTGTTCATCCCCAGCTCCCACTGATTTCCACAGGCACGAGGGAGGAGAAAGCAGGGAGATGTTGTGTGGTCCTGGAACACTGCCTTGTGCATTAATTCACAGCAAATCTGAAACGTAATTTACAGAGGAATGCTGTCCATGTCCTGGAAATCCCAGGTAAAATGATACAAACTGAGCTGACCTAAGTTATGGTAAGATTATTTAAGGGATGTTGTTATACCTAAAACAAGTCCTACCCCATGGAACTTGAATGTGTTTGGGTAGTTTAAATGTTCGTTTGGGCACAAGGTGGAGACTGAACAAAGCCCACGAGGTGCTGAACCCATCAGAGCTGACACTCAGTGGCAGGAGCACGGGGGAAGCTCACTCCTTCATGCTAATCCAAGATGAAGCAGATGTGGTGGTACTGGTGTCTGCAGGGAAATCCTCATTTATAATGAAAGATGTTTTCACATGGTGTTCAAAGGGCCTTAAACAATCCCGTTTTTGCAAGCTGAAGCCAAACATGATTTACTGTGGGCTGTGATGAATTGATCATTAGCTGGAGCTTACAAGTCAGAAGTGGATGTTTGCTCTCCCAGGAGTGTCCCCTCTGGCTCTGCCATTTGCTGTGCTTTGTCACGAGAGGAGCCGAGTGCAATTCTGGCTCCTGGGTCAAAAATGGCACAGGATGGAGCACAACGATTCCCTTTTAATGCAAAAACAGGAAAAATGGGTTTCTTTTTGTCTGTCCTTGTGGTGTAATGAGGATGAGGTCCCATATGGAACTCTTGCATCCCATCCGAGGAGGGCCTCTCCCTGCAGAGCTGCTCCCTGTCATTCCCTCCTGAGCATCTCTGATGGAACCAGCCAGAATGTCACCTATTCATGGTGACATCCCTATGCTGACCTTAGGACCTCTCAGTTATCCCCCTCCAAGTTCTGATGTCATGCAAAAACCAGGGGAATGTCTCCCCTCTGTTCCTGCCTCTCTGCCGGCCTTTTCCCCTCACACAGACACCGAATTTTCAGCCTCCAAAAACATTAAAAACAACATTTATTTACAAATCTGAGAGGCCAGAGGGCTACAGCTCTGATAAATGGCTAAGAATGAGGTATGATTGGGAATGAGGCCTGTAGTTTCAAGCTTGTAATTCACATCTTTGGTCACAGGGTTGGAACTTTTTAATCGCTTTATTTTACTGCAAAATTTCCCTAACTCTTTATGACACTGGCTGTTTGCTCTTGGATCTGTTTCTCCTGTGGGGTATCCTTTAGATCAATCCTTGTTTGTTCTATTAATTTGCTTAATTCTCTGGGGTTTGTCAAGTCTAATTATCTTCTTTCTTTCTTCCAGTTTTGAAATCAAGATTGATTAGCCAACACGAGAAGACCCAGCTGGTTATGTGACTCAGAACCCTGTTTATGAAGCACTCGCTCGTTTTTCCAAGACAACTGTAAGTTGTTTCTTCTCCTTTTTCTCCCTCAAATTAAAATTTTGCTGTAACTTCGTGGCAATTCCAGAAAATTCCTGTGGAATTCACTATTACTGGTAAATACAATCTCGATTTTTGGCTTGGCAACACCAGCCAAGGACCCAGAAGTTCTCTATTCACTTTATCCCGTGACTACCAGGATATTTTTTTCACACGGTGATGGTTTTGCATTGTTTAAGGAGAGATTCCCTTGGGTAGGAAGATCAATCTGCTCTCTCTTTACGTTGTGTTATGTGAAATGTGGGATCAGGGAATGTGGCAAATTCCCATTCTGCTGGTGGGTTGCGTGAGGGAGAGGCTGAATTCCAGCACAGAAACTCAAGTGGTGCAGGGGGAATTGGCACCTCTGCAAGCAGGTACCTCTGGCAGAATTCTGCATTCTCTCACAGCCCCCAGACCCTGGGATTTTGAACTAAATGATGCTTTCTCTGTACTTGATTTAGGCAGTGTTTTTTCCACAATTATGAATTTGTCTGATAAGGCAAACCCTCAGTTTTACTCACAAACTAGAATTGCTCAGGTGAAGTATCAGAGTTATAGTCTGGAATGTAAGTGTGGGGATGCAGAAATGGAAGTTCCAGCAGTAAAAGTGTATGGCTTAATTATTATTATTTTTAATCTATATCCTGAACTGTGTTTTATAAGCTAAAATACGTAAAATTATTAGATCCAGGTGAAGTGCTGATACGTTTGTCATGGTGGTTGATGTGGTGTGAATCTTATTTTATCCTTTTTCACTTGAGTGAAAATGTTCTGCCTTAGCAGTGATGAGACTTTAATTTCTGTAATCAGGTGGTGGAGGGGTTAATTATTACGTTTTGGGTTTAATTGTTACATTTTGGAAGTCATGCATTTTCATGATGCTCCTACACTTAGATGAGCAGGAATCCAGCAAGTGCTGTCAGGTGAGGGGCAGCACCAGATTATCTCCAGCTTTTCTTTAGTTATAATTGCACTGAAAGCCAGGCAGGCTGGGCTGGCTTAACTTCATAGTCTTGTTAAAATTACATTGCCCAACTGCCACTGATTGTATAAAAATTCCATTTTTTTTAAGTGGAAGGACCAAGCTGGTGTTTATTCTGAATTTTCCCTTGAATAACAAGTGATTCGAGTAACTTGCAATTGCTGATACAATTCGTGTACAATCTGTATTTTCGTTTGTTACCTCTCTTGTTGCTGAAGGTTCATTAACCAAGAAGGGAAAATGAGGTGTAATATTCAAACTATTAAAGAAAAAAGGGAAAATAGCACTCACTACCAAGTAAGTTTTGGGCTTACGAAACAGTAGAACCAAAAAAGAAAAATTAGTAAGTATTAATTGTGAAATAGAGTTTTTGTGGAGTGAAGTATAAGCTCAGTTCTGGTTTTTATGGTTGCAAGGAGATGTCTGAGCGAGCTCGCTTTATGACAACAATAAATATATTCCAAATACATTGAGATTAGTTAGCAAGTTATTAGGGAAGAGAGAGAATCACACTCTTTTTTACAACGAGTAAACATGGGAAACGGAGAGATAACAAGAGCACCCTGGTGCTTTGGGTGTCTGTTCACAGAACTCTGCCTCTCCTGTGATGTGTGGAACAGACTTAAACCTCGATAGGAGAAGCACAAAGAAATGAATAACTCAGATAAAAAGGCTTTTTTTTTTTGTTTTTTTGTGGGTAATGAAGGAAGATTAGAGCCCTACGTTCTGTGTAGCTGCTGTGTGGAATACTGCACAAACTTGTTTTAGGTTAATTTAGTTATACTGTATATTGAAGAACCTGAAATAACAACTGTTGTGTTAGGAAGTTTATAAAAATTATTCTATTATTATACAAAGTGGCACTTGCACAGCTTTAATAAATTAAGAATATTATGTAAGGAAAATGTGGAAAGAATTTTTTCTCTTTTTCCACTGATAATTTCCAGGTGAGGAGTGTCCCTACAGTTCTCCCCTCCTTGTAAACCTTTGATGGGCTCTTCCAGTTAAAACTAACCCAACTTACATCAAAATGTTCTACCAGGTGCCTGAGTTTTTTTGGTTTTTTCAGTGTAGACCAGATGAAAACATGGTCATAATGAGTGTGTGGGCAACTGTACCTCAAGTATTGCAGAGTGCTCACATCACCTCTCCCGACAGCAGCGTTTCCTCACTGGTGCTTTAATGAAGGTTTTAACAGGTTTTAACAGGTAATCCCAACAATTTGTGCAGACCAAATCTTGTGCTTGTCTCCCAAAGTTCTGCAGACTCCAGCTTCTTCTTTTCCCCCCAAACTCTTGAAGCAAGCAGTCTGTAATCCATTTGTCAGACATTTAAATATCTGCAAGAGACTGAAAAGCGAAGACAGACTTGCTAGAGAGGGAACTTTCTTAGTCATTCAGCTATTAAGAAAAGCCTCCCCAAGGTTTTTGTCCTTTTTTTTTTTTTTTCCACAGAGAAATGAGCAGAGTTTGGAGTACTGTAATTTTCTCTATTTCTCACTACAGTAGTTTCAACTCCTGTAGTGGAAGGTGAGCTGCCAGGCACAACCACACAATTCAGTGAGCTAGTGGAGACAAAAAATTGTAACCCCCTCCAAAAACAAACCTTCCTAAAGCCTTCAGCTTCTCCCATCTCATCCCAGAAGGATAAAATCCCTGGATTCCTGCGTGTTTAACTTCCCTCCCAGCCAGAGCTGGGGCTGCACACATGGAAGGTGTTGCTGTTTGCAGTGATGAACACAAAGCTCCTGCTGTGGCCAGACCTTGGCAGGAGCCTTAGACATGAGCCAGGAGGTCCCACTGCTCTGGGAAAGCTCTGGGAATGCTCTGGGAATGCTCTGGGAACGCTCTGGGAACGCTCTGGGAATGCTCTGGGAAAGCTCTGGGAATGCTCTGGGAAAGCTCTGGGAACGCTCTGGGAATGCTCTGGGCCTAGGAGTCCATAGGGATTATTTCTTCTCCAAGGCAGCTGCAGGTGTTGTCCTTTCCTGAAGTTGTTCCCAGGTGAAATCCTTGCTGGTTCTGTTGTGTTGTGGCTGTGATTTATTGGAGTTATTAAGGAGCTCCTTTGGGCTGTGCTGTTGTTTCTGTGCTGCTCAGCACTGAAGTGCCAGCTGGAACTGAAGGAATGGTTTTTATCTCATGTAGCTACACCTGATTTCCCCTGCTGTAAATGTGGGGCACTGGGGAGCCACGGGAATTTTGGGCTTTTCCTGCACTGGGACAACTTTTGACAAACAGCTTTGGTCACTTCTGCCACCTCCACTGGAGGCAAACAGCAAAGTGTGGGGCTCCAGGTCTCACCTCAGCAATTCCCAGCACCAATTATCCACCAGCTCGTCCCAAGCAATGGGAGATGCCAGCAAAATGTGGTTTGCAGGTGTGATGTCAGAGACAGCCCCATCCATCGAGCTCTGTGCCACTTTTGTCCCCTGGATCTGAAGGGGAAGAAGAGCTCGTTCCTTTTCCTGTCACTTGTGGATGTGAGGATGTTCCTTCAGAGGGGTGATGAAGAAGCAGAGCAGATTTGCACCTACAACAACCTCCAAATTCATCTTTGCATAAATAAATTAAATATATAAATGGGAATGAATCTGAGCCCTTCCCTAGAGCTACCTGTACATTCATCTTCTCTTTGCACAAATAAATTAAATATATAAATATCTGTGAATGAATCTGAACTCTTCCTTAGAGCTACCTGTACATTCAGCTTTGCACAAATAAATTAAATATATAGATATCTATGAATGAATCTGAACTCTTCCTCCTCTGAAGAGCAAACTTCCTTTAATTAAAAAGTCTTTGCCTACTGTCTGATGTTAGTGACATTTTATAATCATACAATTAGTGCTTCATTTCAATATTGTGTTCTTTTCAGAGGTCAGGAAGGGTACTATTCCAACATAACCATACTCAGGGAGAGGGTCACAGCTGACAGGAGTTCTTGCATGGGGTTCTCACCCGTGGGTCTTGAACTGCATTAGAAAAATGTGGATTTTTCTGTTTTAAAGGGGATGGGAGGTCATCCAGCATGGCTGTGCAAAGCTCTCCATGTGTTCTATTGCCTAAACCCTATCCCACCAGACTCCTGTAGGTTAAAATGCAATGTGGAAACAAAAAAGCAAAAAAATTTAATGGAATTTTAATGGAAATACATTAAGATTTTAAAAAAAGAAAAAACCCCGCAAAACCAAAATTGATCATGTTCTCGTCAAATTCTGTGCTGTGTGTTTGGTACAAATCATCTCTTGGATGGATTAACACGAAGTTAATACATAATTTCAGTTAATTTTCTAATTAATGAGTGCTACCCTGGGAATTAAGTAATTCTCACCTGTCTTGGTGTGACCTGGCTGTTAAAAATGGCAAAGGCCCTGAGTGCCAGGAGCTGCTTTTCCTTTTCCTCTCAGGCAGAGAACAGGGGGTATTTGTGCCCCCCCAGGATTCCAAGGAATTGGGGAGGAATAATCAGGTGGGATTTCAGTGCCTGCTCGAGGGACAGGAGGAAAATATTGCATTTCTAGCAGTTTATAAATGAATGTAAACCACAGCCTGGCCCTGGTTTGGCTTCTGTGTGGCTGTGGAGCCAGGCAGGATAATTCCTGCCATGCCCAGGGAGTAAAATTTCCATGGAATTTTCTTGCACATTATGATAAGATTGAAAGATTTTGTTTTTTAAATCAAATTTTAATACTGTTACCAATGCAATTCTTATTTTTTTTCTTTCTACTTTTGATACTTTTCTGATTTAAAAATACATGGAAATATTGAATATCGCTCAAAAAATAAGAGTTCAAAGTAATAATGAAAATATTTTTAAAGTATTAATTTTATTATCATTATTATAAATATATTTTAGGTTTTCATAATGGGGATATTTCTTTTTCCTGTTTATTTCATGGATTTGCCTCACTGTCACCAAAAGAGCTGCTCTGAGGATTGGCATGAAGTGTTTAACTGTAAATTCTGAGTGTTTCTCTGGGGTGTTGCTCAGTAACTTTTGAAAAAAAAGAATTTTTTCAGAGCTTCTGCACTGGCCACCTCTGTAGGCAAAACAGGAGCTCCTGGAAGGTGCTGTCGGACACATTTTCCTACTCTGGGGAAAGACAAAAGAGCAGCTGCAAACAAGAAATTCCTCTTGATTTTGGAGCAATCCTTGGTAATCCCAACAAATTGCTTGTGATCAGTCCAGAGCTGCTGTCCATAAAGGAACATTTTGTGTGTGCTCTTTGCTGCTTTGGGGTTTCCTTGGCAGGCTCCTGGGCGGATCAGGGTTTATAGGTGTGTTCCTGGGATTTTTTGGCTTCTGGCTCTTCCTGGAGCCCAGATTTCTGCAGGTTCCTCCACACTGCAGAGCGGAGAAATCTGAATTTTCTTACCGTTGCTCACAGAGGGCTGAGTACAATTCAAATGCTAATATGGAGAAAGCAAATCTCACAGAGGAGCGTGTTAACATTTGTCTTTATTCACACTCTGTTTCAGAGGATGTGAGCCAAGCCTTGCTTGACACTCAGAGCGTTCTACATTGTACAAACCCACCCCTGAAAGGCAGAGAGGAGCATTTCCTTTTTGCATAGCTGAAGTCTTTTGATCCCATGGAAAAGCGAATTTTTCCTTAAATGACCCCACCTGAGCCTGTTTTGCTGATTCTTCCACTTTCTCCCACATTTCCGTGTTAAATTTCCCTTTTTCAGGGAGAATATCCAGCAGAGTCTGGATAGGGGATTTTTTCCCCCCCCCAGCTGATTTTATTGCTTCCCTGGGCGCTGGGAAGTCTCTCCTTTACTTTGGTGTTCTCTCTCTTCCAGTTTGCCCAGCAAGTGCAGCTCCTTGCTGATCTCAGCTCCTTTTAGACAAAACACAAATTCCTTTTTCACCTGGTCCTTATTAAAATGTATTTTCTGCTCCCAAATCTTGTCCAGCAGCTTTAGGATCTGTGTTTTGCCTGCTGTTGGCCATGGCTGTTGGAATTCCCTTGCCTCCAGGAACTGTGTTCTCCCACAGCAACACAGGAGGTGAATTCTCTGTTTGCTTTCAGTTTGCTGAGCCAATCATTGCCCATTTCAATCCATTTTCCCCCTGGAGAGCTCATCAAAGCCAGGGATATCAACACCTATCCCGAAGGGTGTTTGGTTCTGAGATCCACTGCCCTCCCTGCGTGGCTTTCCCTGAGCTGGAGATTCCTTCAGCTGCAGCTGGAGAGGAGTTTGGGACCTCCCTCCATCACCTTGGCCAACTTCAGGCTCCTGCTGTCCTTGTCCCTTCCTTGTCCCCATCACATTCCAAGGCACAGGTTTTGAATTCTTTGGCTTCTCCACCATTTGCACTGTTTGATGGATCGAGGGACTCGTTCCTAAACCTCCTTTTAGATTTCCCCACAATCTCTCCCTGCAGATGTTGGTGCTTCAGCGCTCAGTGAAATGAGGCTTTGCTTTTGATGTGCTCAAGCACCACATGGGCTGCAGCCAGCTCCCAGAACCTCACTGAGTACTTAAGAATATGTTTAAATGCAGGGTCTTACAGAAAATGCAAATTTATTACTTCTCACTTGATTCTCACGATAGATTTCTGGAGAGTGCTCCAAGGCTTTTTAAAAATTTTTTTTATTGGTGCTATCACTCCTTTGCCTTCATGCTTATGCTGATTTTCTTCCTTTGCCAGAGCCCCATAACACTTGGTATCAGTAGCTACAATTTCCTGCCACCTGTGGTGGAATGTATTTCTTCATTACGAGCTTTTTGCTGCTTCCTCAAGTTTTGTCTTTGATTAGCTGCTATGGAATTTTTACATATCATCATCACTTGTCCTGCAGAACTTGATTATCTGATGGATGTGAAAATTGCTGCTTGCAGCTTCTCTCGGCCCAGATCATTTAGTGCCAGTGCTGGTACCAGCACTGACCTGATCTGATGGTAAATGCATTGTGAGACAATGTGGTGGAAAGCTGGGTTTTGTAGGGTTTGGTTATTTTTTGGATTTGTGTTTTTTCCCCTCCTTTCCTTATAGAGCACTGGAAATGCCAAGGCTGGGATCAGTGACTTACCTGAACTGGGCTGGGATGTAGCAAAGGTCACAACTTTTTAGTCTGAGTTTGGTGAACATTCTTAATCTTATTTGCAGCAACCTTACGCCTCTGTTTTAGAATCTGTTCTAGTTTTAAGGATCTCTTTAAAAATGAGAAGGATTAGCAGAGGTTTGCCCCTCACTATTAAATCTTCCTGGAATGATGTGCTGTGAACCCTGGCCACATCCAAACAGAAAAAGGCATCAATTACACCAGCTCCTGGCTTTATAAATGCAAACACGGATCTGTTTTTGTCCGTTAAATGGGCTTTTCTGGACTCAGTTTAAAAAAAACAAATTTTAATTGCAGGAGCAGCTGCCCAGCTCCTCCTCTGTAGCAGGTAGCTCCTTCTCTCCACCAGCATCATCTGGGCCGAGGATAAAAACCGAATTTATCAGAGCGTGATGAAAGGAGCATGTGTGTATGTGAAGGCAAATGTAAATTTCCCGCATCCAAAAGAGGGCTTGGCAAGTGCAGATGTGCGGCTGAAACGCTGTAGGAGGAGAGGGAAGGAAGGGTTTTGTTTCTTTGTGCTGAGCTCTGCTGGAGCAGCTGCTGCCAGCTCTGCGGCGGGGCTGGAGTGGCGTCGGAGGTGAAGCTGCTGCTGTGCCTGGGCTTCAGGGATGCAGCTGATCCTGCTGGGAGAGCCCTGCCCAGGGAATGCTGAGGGGAAAGAGAGGAATCATTTCCTACAATCTTTATTGATGTTTATCTCTCTAAGTTTTCTAACCTTACCGAGCCCCTGGGATATAAATTCCAGCTTGGAGGGAGATGAGTCCTTGTTAATCTTTAGAAACTTGTGTTAGGCAGGAGAACCCTCTGGGCCTGGTGAGGAAATGATCCCTGGCACTGCTGGAAAAGCTTCTAGGTTGTCCCCAATGGATGTCCCTGGGCCCTCTTCTCCCAGATCCTTCTGTCACCTTCTGGGCTGCTCTGGCTGAAAGCCTTTTGGTTTGTTTGTTTTGGGGTTTTGTTTTGGGGTGGTTTCTGATATTGCTGTTGCTCTGGCTGAAGGCCTTTTAGTTTGTTTGGTTGGTTTTGGGGCTTTGTTTTGGGGTGGCTTCTGTTGTTAGTGTTGCTCTGGCTGATGGCCTTTTGGTTTGTTTGGTTTGGGGTTTTGGGGTTTTGCTTTGGGTTGGTTTTTGTTGTTGCTATTGCTCTGGCTGAAGGCCTTTTGGTTTGTTTGGTTTTGTTTTGGTGTTTTGTTTTAGGGTGGTTTCTGTTGTTAGTGTTGCTCTGGCTGAAGGCCTTTTGATTTGTTTGTTTTGGGGTTCTGGGGTTTTGTTTTGGGGTTTTGTTTTGGGGTGGTTTCTGATGTTGCTGTTGCTCTGGCTGAAGGCCTTTTGGCTTGTTTGGTTGGTTGTTTTGGGGTTTGTTTTGGGGTGGCTTCTGTTATTGTTGTTTGGTTGGTTTGCATTTTTTCCCCCCCAAACCTCACTGCTGAGGAATTCTTCCTTTTCCATCACCCCACAGGTCCCCAGAGTGCCCAGTCCTGCTGGAGCAGGTGATTCTTCCCTGTGAATGTCTCTGTCAGAGATGAAAGTGAGATCAGTGTCCATCCCAACAAAACTCTTTTCTTTTTGACGTGCAGAATTTCTCCCCTCAGTGTCACTCCTGGGGGAATGACGTGGCCATGGAGCATGTGAGGTTCAGGGAGCTGCTGAATCCTTATTTGCTCATAAGCTTTTTAAATTTTTTTCCCCAAATCCCATCAAGCAGCATTCTTGGAAATTCGCAGTGCACAGTTTCTGAGGAGAGCCAGCAGCAGGTTCTTTGTTTATGGTAAAATGTAACAAGGAAACTCCTTTTCCCAAATCCATCTCCTGACAAATTATCTGGATCAGAAGTGGCATCTGAACCAGAGCTGGGCACCACCAGGAGTGGGAGCTTGGCAGAGCTGATTCAGGGAATTGTGGAGAGAGGTTGGTTGGTGGATTTTGCAGGGTTGTGGGGTTGCTTTGTGTGAACAGATCAGATCAGGTTGGGGTTTCTGGGAAATCTGGGAATGGGCAGCCAAGGAGATCCTGTCAGAACAAAGGGTGAGTGCTCTAGCTCAGGAAGGAATTCTGGAATTCTGGAAGGAATTCTGGAAGGAATTCTGGAAGGAATTCTGGAATTCTGGCAGGAATTCTGGCAGGAATTCTGGCAGGAATTCTGGAATTCTGGAATTCTGGAATTCTGGAATTCTGGAATTCTGGAAGGAAGGAAGGAAGGAAGGAAGGAAGGAAGGAAGGAAGGAAGGAAACCAACCTGAGGCAATCAAATCACAGAGCCAACCCAACTGTTTTAGTTTTTCAGACTAAAGCAAATTGGGATTGCAAAAGGCTAAAGGAGGAGACTGCAAGAGTTCATATGTGAGAATATTAAGGATCAGAAATTTTTTTACCATGTCTTTATGGAGTTTGAATTAATTTTGGTAAGATATGGATGGGTAAAAACTAAAATTTAAAAAAAAATGAAAAGCAAAAAAATTAATTTTATTGCAATCTATGTCTGAAAGAAAAATGGCAGAAACAAAACCCCCTCCACTTTGAATAATGAGAATACAAAAAGGGCTTTAAAGCTCTGGATTTTCTTGCAGCTGTGTGTTTGAATGCACAGGGGGGTTGCTGTGCCTGTTCATACATGCACTGCTGGAGTTCATCACCAGCCCCAAGGTACAGCAAGATTTAAACCTGTGAAAAGCTTCAGTTGTTTCCCATCTGGAGGCTCATTTGAATCCTTTCATTTTGCTGCAGAAACCTTGACCCTTGTGATGGGGTTATTCTTCTTCCATGAATTTTGTACGTGACAAGACTTCTGTTACTTCTGTGGTCAAATTTGGGCAAAACATAGATAATTTTCATAGGATAAATTTTAAAAAGCTCATAATTTAGATTTATTTTTTCACTTTGCTTACAAAGTGCTTGTTGTGCTCACAAAATACTCTCTCATTACATGACTTTTAAAATTCTTGTGATGGTGGCTCAGTCCTTGTCTGTGAGGAGCTGGAAACTGGTTTGAATGACTCATTTTGAGCAGCTATTTTGGGGGTACTCACATCATCTTGGATGTGGCTTCCCATGAAATGGATGGGAAAATGGGAGTTTATATCCCTCCTCCACCCAGCAATTGAAATGGAAATCCGTAACACTTGGGCAGGAGGCTGTCATTGGGAAGAGCAGGCTTTAAAAATACAGAAGGGAAAAAAAACTAAGACAGGATCCCGGGAATGAGGAACGGTGGGAAATGGAGGAAATCCTGTGGGCAGGATCCAAAGTCCCACTTGGCTTTGAGCCACAGATGTTTGAAGAGAAAATCAGCCAAAGCAGCTCCAATGAAATGAAAACTGCAGCAAGGCAAGAGAGAAGCTCTGCTTGTGCTGTCCCACGTTGGGGCAGAAGGAGCTGTTCCCAAAAAGGGATTTGGGGTTGTTTGTCACTGGTTGGGAAGGATGGAGAAGGGAGGGAGAATACAGCTCTCTCAGTCAAGCTCTAAGAGACAACCAGAAGAGGTGCCTTTCCAAAGAGAGCAGTCAAATGTTTTATAAAATGGGATTTAAAAAAAAAAAATAAAAAAAAATATATATAACACTTCTGCACATGGTTACAGTCGTGTCATTTTCATTGCTGTGGCTGCTGGCTCTGAGTTGCTGCCAGTGTGTTCTTTAGTGTGGAAAATTCAGAATTACGAGCAAATGAAATGCTGGGACAATATTTATGATGAGTATTTCTAAAGCACAGAACCAAAATGCACTTTCTGCTCATATGCAATCAAAATGCAGTAGTGGACTGAAAAAAAGTTTATTGCAGCTTTCAACGAGCAGTGAATTTAATGAAATTTCTGTTACACTGGGCTTGGTTGCTTGTTGATTAATGAGAAATAATCCTTATTTCTCAATGCAGGAAGAAATCCTGTATAAAAACACAATCTTAATCATCTCTTTCATGCAAGTTGTGAATTATATAGTTTAAGGGTTTTGTTTCATTTTTCTGAGTGTTTTTTTGTTTGTTTGTTTGTTTGTTTATAGGCTGGAGCTATAACTTAACCCAAGTTCTGCCATGTTACACTTGCCCAGTTTTACCAGTCAGCTGTGAATGTTCACTTGTTTTGTAAGCAGATGGGATTCCAAGTCTGGGCAGGAATCCTGTCAGGAATATTTCCTTTTGTACTTCTGACATTCCAGTTCTTTTCACAGCTCTCCTTCCATTTGGGACATGTTTGGTGTGGGGAAATCTGTGTTCCAACGAAGTATTGAAAGGTGAACCAAGAAAGAGTGGAAAAACTTTGTCTTCTCCCCTCTGTGAGGATTCCTGACACGTTCTCAGTGGTGATTTCCACCTGGCTGAAAGGAAGTTTGGGCTCTTCAGAATTTTGGGCGGGCAGGGATTAAGGTTTGCTGTGTGGAAAGGAGGAATTGCTCTCAGTGAGGAGCAACTTTGTGCTCAGCTTTACCACCATTAAATGAGTTGTCCCCACATAAATCCTGGTTTGCTGTAAAAAAGAGGTTTTTAATAAAGATTTAATAAATCCAAGGAAGTCCTGCCAGTCCCATGGAGTTCTAAGGCAATGAAATCCACAGTATTTATAGAAATTCATTAAACATCCCACCTGTTAATTCCCCATCAAATTGAGGACAAGGAACCAAAACAACTTAAAATGAAGAAAAACGACTCTGCCACGAGACTTTAATGATTCTTTCCATGTCTTAAATACATTCCCCAGGATTATTCTGCTAATTTTCTACCTCTAATTGTTTGCTAAATGAACTCATAAGGTGGTGGTGTACATTAGACTGGAAATTGTTTGGTGCTGGAGTTGTCTGGTTGTGTGAGTTGTGATAGACAAGACATTATTTGCCATAATATCATTTATATATCTGGAGTGGTTCTGCCATCCAGGGTTTAACAGCTCCTTCTAACAGATGGCTAAAATTTCATTTTTGTGATTTTTACCTTTTTCTAAAGTAGTCCTTTCACTCATATTTTGGAATAGAGGGAAATTCTCCTAGAGGCAATTCTTTATGAAATTCTCTTCTGGGGAGAGCTCCTATTGCAAAATGCCCGCTATCTTTACTGCAACTGATCTGAAAGTGCAAAAGGTCAACAATGTCCTAATGTGGTTTGGAAATCCACGTGTCAGCACAGCACATTTCAGAAGGGCTCTTGGGGCTTTGCAGAAATTGCATTTTTCCTTTTGATTTTAATTTTGTACCTGGAAAGGATTAGGGGAAGGATTCAGCTGATGGGCTGAGTGGTGAAACAGAGAATATTTTTAGAATGGACGATGCATTTTGGAAAAGATTGGGACTCAGAGGGATGTGGTATGAGGAAATATTTATATAGTTTAATTATGAGTAATAATTAGTGAGTGATGCAGGAAAAACATTTTCAGTGCATTTTTTTCCCATCTCTAATGCCAGATCTCCATGTTTATTTGCTCCTGGTTAGTGCAATATTATTCCTGACCTTGTTCCCTGCTGAAGAGATATCTCACAGCAGAGTTCCATCTAACGCAAAATATCATTTCCTAGAGAGCAATATTGAGTCATTGATTTAGTTACTCACTCTGCCTTTCCATCACCGATCATTTTGCCAGCGCTGCTCCCTGGTGACAGTGACCTTGCAAGATGACAGATTAATTCCAGTGTCTGGGAATTTGTGCAGGCTGCTCTCGTACAATATCTGTACACAAAATATCATATTCTTTAATACACTAGAGCAGCTTAACTTTGAGCAACCCAAACTCAAAGGCAGGAAAAGCTTTAAAAACTCTTTTTAATTTTTTCCCTGCTCTCTGCTCTGAAGTCCTTCCTGTCACCTACAAATCCTTTGCCTCCCAATCTGTTTGGGGGGCACAATGGAGAAGCATTCATGGAATTCTTGCAGTGCCTGGCTGCAAGATCCACCCAAAAGAAGTGTCACAAATCTCACAATGAACGAGTCCATGGGGTCCAAATGCCAAATTCTTGATGTCACCTGTTGGGAGGAGCTGCCCAGCACAAAGAACCTCATTTCAGGCAGTGGAGTTGGGCTCTCCAGGTACCTCTGGAAGAGGCTCTTAGAAAAGCAGCCACAACACCTCCAGTCCTCCTGGCTCCTCCCCAAAATCTCTGTGACAGCTCCAACTGCTTTGATTTTAATCAAAATGGCTTTTGGGAAACTGCTTCACTGTCACTGATTAATGTGGCAATTTCAAAGTGGGATTTTTAGAGTGGCATTTAGGGAAATTTTAAACGTAAAATTAATTTTTAATTTTCACAGCCTTGATGAAAACCATTCTAGTTTGCAGCCAACCTGTTTTACTTTGAGTTTGTTTGTTTGTTTGTTTTCAATGGATCCATATAAATTGATCGTTATAAATACGTGGTACAAAAGGTGCTGAGAGGAACATATTAATAACTGGGAGCACATAACTTCATTAAACATTAACTTTACTGTTGTGACTGTGGGAATGCATTTCCCATTTGCTATTGTGGGAAATATTAGTGAAATATTAGTGAGAAGTAACTACAAAAAGAGGTTGCAACTTCTGAGGGGAACAGAAAATTCTCTTTTTGTGCACAGCATGGAGTTTCGTGACCAGAAGTGATTTATGTTGGATTTTGCCCAGCAAACACACACACTACACAGAGATGTTCTCCACTGGGACACTGCACTTGAGTTTAATAACTCGAAATCAGAGACACTCTGAGGTCAGTGAGGAATCATTATCCATGGCACAATTACCTTCTTGTGGAAGGGGATTATTTGCTTTGGGAGGTCTGGTGGGGTTGAGATGTGTGGATGTTCCATCACAGCTTCAGCTGGTGGAAAACTCAGCTTTGGCCGTTTTGGTTTCACCTCCAGGGCCCCAGTCCTGCCCTGCTCTGGCTCCTGCCCTCACCTTTGAGCTGATCCAGGCCCTGCTGAGGCTTCGAGGAGCCCCCAGGATGGGGACAGCCTGTCCAACACCTAAAGCTCTGGAGTGGAAAGGAAAGCTCTTGGAGAAGAGTTTCATTCTTTAAAACATAGGATGTAGCTGATTCTGTCAAAATTCCTCAGTGCAGTAGATGTGCTCCATCCTTCCCAGGGACAGCAGACTTTCCATAAGTCCACAGGTAACTTTAGCATTGGGATTAATACCCAATGAGTATTCTGTGGTTAATGCACTTTCTGCTGCATTTGCATTAAAAGGAAAAGCTTTGGTTCTTCATAATTTCTCTCATCCAGTTTCATTTATTTTTTTTAAGAGGAGTAATTATTGCAGTAAGCAAAATCAGAAACTTCTGTGTCTTTGTGAACTTAAATTGGCATTTGAGTTGTTGCACCAGTTGGGATTTTCTTATTCCTGGAGCTCATGGAATGGCAGCACACTTTGCTTGGGCTGTGATAATGGCCCAATGGAGGCGTAGTTGAAATTAAGACTCATGAAGGAATATTTGTTGACAAAAGCAGAAAAAGAATCCCATTCCTTCCTTGAGCATCACTTCTTTCCTGCATTTAACCCTGCAGTGATCTGGCTGGGGAAGGGAAAAAAAAGCAGAAACAAAGCAAAAGCAGAGCTTCAGGAAGAACAGAAAGGAAATTTCTGTAAATCCAGGTCTCTGAAAGGAATGGTTCTGTGTGAAAAGAAGCTCCAGTGGTCCCACACAGGGAGCAGGGAGAGGCTGCACTGAGGAGGAGGAGGAGGATGTGGCACTGCTCTTTGTCAGGATCTGCTCCTGGATCTGCTTGGGTGTGCTCCATTCTGCCTTTAAGTGATGCTCAGCTTTCAAACTGAAATATTGCACGGTTTGCATTGTCAGAGAGGGCTGAAAGGAACCTGTAGGATTCCAAGCAGCCAAGCAGAAAGATTAAACCAAACAAAAATCAACACTTTTCCTGTTGTGAGATTGCTCTTGGATAAGGGAGCAGCGAGGATCTCACCAAGACTTTAACGTGGATTACGAGGTTTATTTGCCACCTCTGGGTGAGAAACCTGAGAGCACAGAGATTCCAGAGCAGGAGCAGCCACAGCTCCACACGGAAGAGTCGTGCAGAGGTTAACTTTGAGATTCTGGCCGGGCCCCATCATCTGAAGCGATAATTACCTTCGGCACCTTTGTGTCTAGGCCTAATTCATCTCGCAAAGATAAGGTCACCATTTACCACTTAACCTCGTTCTTCATGTGCCAAGTGACACAATTGTACAGCAGAAACTTCGATGCTCAAGTTGGGAGTAGGAATGGAGGCCAGTGCCTGGGGCAACAGCGCTCTTTGGACAGGGAAATATGCAGGAGTAGGGGGAAAATTTTGCCTCAAAACAAGATTTTTAGTGGCGATCTGAGATTTGTTGCTGCGAGACGTGTCCAGTTCTCCAGCAAACATTTGTGGATTTCCAAAGAGGCCATGGTTCAGGCAGTATCTCCGTGCCTCTGGTGGCATTTTATGGTAGGCTCTATAAAGTCCCATCTGCCTGGTTAATTTTTAGTTTTGTACTCTGTGGATCAGACACACTTTGTGCAAATAAGGCTTTGATAGAGGCGAAAACCCTCAAACTCCAACCCCAGGCAGTCTTTAGTGTATTTGAACTAGGAGTGGCACGGGTTAGTCCAGATAAAGAGGGGAATATTTAAGAATTCCCGAGGTGAGGGAGTCTGTAATTGCTACCTGGCACCTGAAGAGGAGATCTAAGTGTAGTCGATAGCTGGGTTGATGATTTCTCCATTAACTCCTGCGTGTGTGAGTTCTGTTTACAGCTGAATAATTGTTTATATGTAAATAAAGCTATTGCATCTTTCTTTCCCTCTGTAAGGACAGTTTTAGCTTAATTACGTCGGCGAGAGATGTGTGGGGACCTGGGGAATGTTCATCTTGTGATTCATTTTGAATTTGCTTCCTGTTTATTTGCTACTTGCCACACTTAATTGAGTTTTTTTTTTTTTCTTTCTGCATGGAAAAAAACGTGCATTCTTTCCTTCTGGTTTTAATCTAATAGGTGACATTTTCCTTCTTTCTGGAGAGAATTAATTAAGGTGAAACTGTAGCTTCTTTTCCAGGCACCCGAGTGGGCTGAGATACTGCTGTCATTTCTTCTTGTGGATGTTTGAACAACTGTGGAATGGCTTTAGAGTCAATCGTATCGAGACTTTTTTTTTATGGTGTGAGAGAAGAGAAATCATGAATTAATCTCTTCAGTGGACCTTGGCTCCTCTCACAGCAAAGTTTCCCTCCTGTAAATCTCGGTATTATGTCAGCTCCCTAGAAGTGCTCATTATCACCTACACACTGGGTGTCAAGTGCTGCTTTCTAAAGAGATTAGTACCTTTTCCTCCTCCTCCTCCTCCTCCTCCCTCACGCTTGCTCAGCTAAGGAGAAGAAAATCCAAATTACCGCAGCCATCCAGGATGGGAGATGGAAAATAATGCCCTGATTTGGTTGCTGCTCCAAGGAGAGAAATGAGATACAGGATGTGATTCCTCCTCAGCAGCACTTTTGTGCTGACCTAATTTCACCTGACGTCAGGAGCTCTGGCAAGATGGGGCTGAGCAGAGCGGGGTGTTGATTTTTCCAAACCCTCTCTGCACACTCAGGGTGCTTCATTAAATGGGGAACAGGCGCTGTAAGCCAGGCGGGCAAGAAAATCCAGGTATTTGCTCCCTCTGGGACAGGGGAGGGAAGCAAAGCTGCAATCGAGGTAATAATAAAACCAAATCCTAATCCAAGGGAACCTTTAACCACAAAAGGATTTTTTTTCTGTTTTTCTTTGTGGCTTCTGTAATACACCTACACCTGTGAGAAAGTTTGGCTAATTGGACCCTTATCAGTTTTTTGCCAGCCATTGGCCAGAGCCACTTAAACCTCTCTTATAAGGGCAGGAATTTGGTGTCTTTTACCAGGCAGGGCTGACAAAACTGGACAAGTGCAGCTTAAATAGGAAAAGAAAAAAAAAAAGAAGGAAAAAAATTCCATTTACTTTTTTCCTCAACTGGTATCCCATTCCCTTGGGCACTGCCTGTGCATGCAGTGAGGATACCCAGAAAGAGAAAGAATAGAAAAAAGTGAATTAAAATATTCCAAGCAGAACACACCTGTAGCAACAATGCCTGCTCTTGTAGAACAGGAAGAATAGCAGCGTTCCCTGATTTAAACTGTGTGTACAGAGGTGAAAGAGAGACAACAGAATGAGCTTTTGGGAAATAGGACGTGCTGCCACAGTGGGAAAGTGCAGGGAGCAGGAGGAGGAGCCGCATTTTCTTCCCCATCTCTCAATTTCTTTTCTAATCTTCAGCCTGGAAAATTTTCAGTGAGGGTCTTCCTGCTGCAATCTGCTCTGAACTAGTTCTGAAAGCTTTTACATTGTTTTTGCTTCGTGTTTAGAATCACAGGATCAGTAAGGCTGGAAAAGCCCTCCAAGATCACAGAGTCCAAACTTTGGACACCACCTTGTGAGCCAGCCCGTGGCACTGAGCTGTTTCTTGAACACTTCAGCATTCCTTTGAAGGAAATGGCTGGGATTAAAATCCCTGCTTCTGTCTGTTCCTGCTTTTAGCACGCTCCTGCAGCCTGGACTCTGAGATGTTTGGATAATTCATCCTAATTAATGAAAGGCTGGGTTCAAATTCTGTGGTGAAATACTGTGACACCAGCATTTCAGCCTTGTCCATGGAATTTCCATGTCAGAATGTTTAATAGATATGTTCCAATCATCTTTTCTGGAAGATTTCATGTTTTTTTTGGAGCAGAGGTTTTCCTGCTGTGGCACTGCTAATGTCACTAAGGTGCTGCCTCTGCCTGGTGGCTTGGCCTGGTTTGGTGCTGTCCCTGCAGCAGAATCCCTGTTTTCCCCTCATTGTCCTGCTGGACCTTGCTGGCAGGGAGGCCACCAGTCCTTGGTCATGGTCAGCTCCTCCAGACAGGCCAGTGAGCCTTGGGCAGAGATTCAGGATTTGGGATCTGTGGAGCAAACGGGGACCGGTTCTGCAGGTACAGAGGGAGAGGTCCCTCTGCCAAAGTTCATGGAGAAGTAAAGGAAATTTGGAAGTTCTTCCTTGCAGAAAGCAGGGCTGGCAGCATTGCTGATGCCTTTCAGATTTCAGTGTTGGGCAGATGGATAAACAAACTCTTCAGATGATCCTTGTTACCATCAGAAGACAGAAAGAGGCACTATTAGCAAAAACCCCCTAATACCGCAGTGTTTTATGGCATTCAGGAAGCACCAATCTTAAAGGTGGTTTCCAACCTAAATCATCCTTTGTGTGGGGCTTTGAGGAGCTGCTCCAGGTGTTGTTCAGTGCATACAGAGGCTTCACATCCGTGTCACACAAGAATGGGTTATGTGTTCTGAAGAATGCCAGGTTTTTGTTATTTGATTTGGGGTTTTTATGAGATATCCCAGTTAAAGATTAGGAAGCAGGAATTCAGTTTTATGTCTGAAGGGAACTGGAAATGCAATTAAATGAATAGAGGTAATTTTAACGCAAGGAGCAAAGAAAAGGGGTTGTGGAATGTAAGACAGAAAAAGAGGAGCTGCTTCCTGAGATCAGCCAGAAGAGCTGGGGCTGGGATTCCTTCAGACCTCAGTTTTGGGTCGACTTCTATGATAACTCAATATTCTGAGATTTTTCCAGAAGGTCAGGAGGTTAAAAACTGGGAGAAAGATCCTCTGAACAGTTCTGAGGATTTTCTAATCCATGAAAATAAGAAAGAGCATCCAATATTTTTAAGAACTCACTGGAAAAAGTCTGTAGTCCTCCTCAGCTCCGTGTTACATTCAGTAAACCATGGAATATTGAATTTACTCCTCTGAATTTTTGCTGCAATGTAATAGAGTGCAATGAATCCCCCAGCGATTTGGCTACTGAATATTTATTTTGTATTTACCCGGCAGATTGTAGCTGCCTATGGAAGGCCTTCAATACTGAGGGTTTATCTGAGTATTTAGCAATCTTCTGTTTGTCCTCGCCACGCATTTGGGGGATGATCTATCATGGATATATTTAGGAAGTGGACATGGTGAAATTAAATCACTCGGTCAAGGTTATGGGGAGAATTTGAGATGGATGTTGAAATTAAGCCTAGATCTCCCTAGCCCTGAGCTAATCCTGTTGCAGTATGGTCACCCTCGATTTGAAATCTCCTCTGTCATCACTTGTTTGTGGCTTTGGCTGAGTTTGCTGCAGCCACAAAATGTCTGTGGCACCCACGTGGGGACACTTGCAGGACATGCAGCCCCTCTCCCCCCCAGCCCAGCTGCTGGGCAGAGTGAACCCCTCCTCCTGGAAGAATTCCCAGTTTTTGTGCAAGTTTGGAGCTCAGAAGAGCCTCGGTTAATTGTTGAGTTGGATGGAGAGGAAGTGCTTTATTCCAGGTGGCATTCCCAGAACGGATCTTAAAGTAGGAAGAGTGGAGCTCGGCTGGGATTTGAAGGTGCTGGCCCAGCCCCAGACCTTGGAGCCAGGCAGTGCCACCAGAGGTGAGGAGAAGCCTGCAGAGCTCTCAAACTTGACTTTTAAGTGTCTGCCTTGAGTGCTGATCACAGAATTGGGGCAGCGTGGAGCTCTAATTGCTCAGCTCTTCGCTCCAGGATTTTCCAGGATGATATAACCGAGCATAAGCTGTGCTAACTCTCATTCTTTTCCAGCTAAATATACATCTCTGGAGTCTTGTGGAGCTTGAGCTGATTGTGTGGTGATGGAGAGGCAGCGTTTTATGTAAGGTGTGTGTAGGAGATCTGAGCGAGAGCTCCACGGGGATCATATAATGATCCTATAAATGTGGGATCGGTTATTTACAGCTGAAGTATGAGGTGAGACAGGAAGGGATAAAGGATCTGAATCTCACTGTTACATTTTCTTCAGGGAAATGCTCAGTATCAGGCTATTTGCTCAGTAGAAACTAAAATTGACACCTGATTTCGCATTTATAAAAGAAAATTTGCAAATTAAATTCCTAAGTTCTATTTCAATCTGGAAGTTTCAAGCCCTTAAAAAAAATAAAAAATTCCAGAGCTCTCTAAGGTTATCACTAAATCTTTGTAAAACTGTGTTACTTACACTTAACTGGATGCTGGTTTTGCTGTGCCCAACTGCAAATTTTTTAGTTCCTCTTGCTGGATGCTCAAATCACTAAATGGTTTTTAAAAAATAATTACTTGGATTGGTTCTGTAAGGAATAAAAAAATGAGCTAGAATAATGTTCATTGCCTTGTGCTGGTTAAAAATTCCCTTCCTAGAGATTGAAATCCCTGCCTTGCTGCTCTCATGCTGATTCTGCAACACACCCAGAGCCTTTCACTGATGGAACACCAGTGCAATCACTTTCCCTATTCATGGTGCCCAAATAAACCACGTGTTTAGGTTTTCTCATAAACCAGGAGAAAAGAAGCCAGAATTTATTACAAGTGAGGTAATCTTGCTCCTTACAGACAGTGATTTCAGCGATTATTATTGTTTTTGCCTTCCAGGAAACACAGGATCCAAAACTTATATAAATTAAAAGTCCTGGTGTAGGCTCTTGAATGCTGTTCTATGTCTGTTTTTATAATTCCTGCTTTTCCAGTGGATTCCTTAAATACCGTATTGAAGGATTTTAGATGGTCCTTCATAAACCCCAGCCATCTTTCCTTCCAGGGCATTCACTGAGTTTCTTTCCTCAGTTGGTTTAGAAGCCCCCCTTTTACACCCCTCAAAATGATATCCTCTGAAAGAAATTAACTTCTTCTTTTCTTAATAATGTGATAGAATTAATTTCACTCTCATGATATATAACTTACTTTTAGCTTAGACTGTGATAAAGCAAATGATGAAAATAAAGTTTAGTTTTCGGAAGAGTCAGAATTTTTTTCTGTAGGGAGGGAGAAGAGGCATCCCAAAGATCCTTTCCCAACTATTTTAGAGGATAGACACAGGAAACTGGTTGTTTGGTAATTTTTTTGTTGGAGTAAAACTCTCCTGGACTCTGGGGAGGGCTTTGCTGGTGACAGTGGCACGACTTGAGGTGACAGTAGTGAGGGGTTGGCTACAGTGGGGTTTTGTGTATGAACAGGACACCTGTTTAGCTATAAAAGGATCTTTGTGACAACCAAGGGATCCTTTTTCTCTTGGGACCAATTTCTTTGGACAACTGGAGGGCTCTGCACCTCTATTAATTAACAGCTGGACTGTGTCCAGCACCGTGTCCAGTCCCTGTGGGTTTTTTCCCACCCAGTTTCTTTCCCTGAGAGTGAAATTGCCTTTGGGAACTGAAGGTTCTGGAGCTGGCTCTGCTGAGAGCCCCGCATGGGAGCGGGTTCCTGGAGAGGAGCACCCCAGGCAGCTCAGAAACATTTTGGGGCTCCCTGAGGGGGCTCAGTGGGGTCCCCAAGGCAGCACCAACAGGGGACACTTTGATGCCTTAAGGTTTTAGGGTTTTTTTCAAACCCTGCACTGCATGAGTGCCTAGCTCTAAACTCTGTATGAAGTGTTTGTTACCTGTCTGCACATTTTGGTCAGACAGAACAATCCCTCTGGGCCTGTGATCCAGGGACACCCCACTCCTCAGGCCCTGAAAAGTATAAACAAAAGCGAATTGGGGGGAGCAAACTGGGGGTAAATGGCTTCATTACCTGAAGCTGCAATTGGAGGATTAACCCTGAAATGTAAATGGACCAAACTTATGTGAAAAACTCGTGCCCATGGTCCAGCTTGGGTGTAGCCTCTGAGAGGCCTCGACTGCCCAGGGTGTATCTGTTGAGGGCCTTTAATAAATATTCACTTTATTCTCTTAATCTTGACCAGCCTCTGTTCTAGGCAGCCACTCCAAGGCATTGACTTCAGGTGGCAGCTGGGCCGTGCCAGGGCTGAGGGCACCAAGGGGATTGTTCCTTGGGGGAACCCCAGGATTTCTGCAAAACAGGGAAAATCAAAGGCTGACAGCTTCTCTAAAATATTTCCTTGAGAAACCATTGCCTTTTTTAAAAGCTTAGTTGAGCTCAGCATTCAGAAGTTTCTTTAGAGAATTAATTACTTGAAAGTCAGTGCTAGCAGACATCATCTCAGCTTCTCCATGAGTCTTCTCTCCCAGTCTCTCCCCAAAATTCCATTATTTTAAAGCTACAAAATGTAGCTTTCCAAATGAAATTATCATTTTATTATTATTTTATTTTTTTATTATTTTATCTCTTACATGTACCGTGGTCTTCCATTGTTGCTCCTGAGCTAGAATTAATGAAATGGCAAGAGGAAAAAAAACCTCAGTGGGATTTAATTTTGCGAATAATGCGCTGAGGGTTCTCATCACTACTTTATCTAAATATAACACTGTGAGCATCTCTGGTGCTTGTGAATTAGAGGATGTTTGGAAGCTGCAGCAGCTCCCAGGAAACCCAATTTTCCTCTCCACAAATCGAAGTTAGGACTATTAAATAGAATTAATATGGAATATCTGTGTTTAACTGTTTTATGGTATGTAAGCACAGAGCATTTAGATGTCTTTAGTGAACCAAGCCGAGGACACAATGCAGGACTGCACTTTTTATTTTTATCCTCAAGGTCAAGTAACATCTTTGAGCACTGACATCAGGGTTCAAGAAATATGGGTCTTACTACACAATTCCCTTCAAGGTTAGGAATTTCCCTGTATGTATTACATATATACACAAATATATGCCTTACTGGTTATCTTTTTCTTTGGGCTTTTGAAAAAAAAGCTGTATATTTTTAGAGACTGGAATGTCTGACTTAGAGAGCAAAACTCCAAGATACATAACAGGGGTATGAGGTTGATCATTGTAGGACAGTGCTGTGTTGAAGAAAAAAAAAAAGGCTATTTGTGTAAAGAAATCAAGGAATCCTTCCAAATATGGGAATTCCTAAGAAGAAATGTGGGTTGAAGTAGAATTTGTGCTTATTTAGTGGTGCTGGACACTTTCAAAATACTGAGCTGAAATGGCAGATGAATTCTTAATGGTATTAAATTATCAGCCCATGCATAAACCACCTTGTAGCACATTAAAGAGGAGAAAAGAATGATGTTCTCCTGGCTTTTACTGGTTTATAAGTGCTTCAAACTCTCCCTCTTATCTTCCCTTTTTTGGAGTGATTCAAGCAAACTTTGCAGATTTATTTTCTCAGCCTCCCAGCAAAGTTTTTGTATTTATTTACTTGTAAATTATTGTTTTTAAAAAAATTATTTTCACCCATTATTTCAGTTTATGGAGATCTGGGTGGATGTGGTTGATCAGGTGAGGGCACTCACCAGGAACCAAGGAGGGAGGGGTGGTTTCTGCCAGCTTTGGGGTTTTATTGCTATAATCTGCTGGTTTATTACTGGACATTAAGGTATCCAACAGATTTATTTGGAGCAAAAACCTTGTTAAGAGATCTCGTCTGTGAGTTAGCCCCACACAAGGGTGATGGTGGTGTTGGCCATCCAGATGGAGAAGTTCTGGATGAGGCCCTGAGTTCTGGGCTCTGGAATTTGCCTGCTGGTGCTGGAGCACTTCCCAGTGGTCCCTGTAGCCCTGTGGAGGGGAATTTGGCAGGATTTGGGATGTGAGCTGACAGCTGACCCACAGTGGAATAAATCATCAGGCTTTTATTTCCCCTGCAAAATGCCCGTTCCCAGTCCCTGAAACAAATTGTTGCCGGTGCAGAAAAGAACAATTCTGGCTCTGAAGAAAGGGAGGGTGAAATGCACTCAATAAATCTCTCCAAATGTAATCAGTGGATCATTCAAACCTCCCAGGGTGTGCTCTCTGGTAGGTCAAACCTGGCTGGGACCCAACCACGGCCAAGACTTGGGCTCCATGCTCCTTGTGGGTCCCTTCCAGCTCAGGATATTCTGGGATCCTATGAACTAATGACTGGTTTGGGTTCCTTCTTCTTGACATTTTGGTTCTCGTGTTCCCTGGCTCCTATGTGGTGTCCTTGGGGGATAAGGGAGGTACAACCATGCATTGTTTGCCCCTAAATATTTTCTTGACCCATTTCTGACCCAACAAAATGAGGTGGTTTTGGTTTTTTTTTTGTTTATTTTTAAACTCTTCCTGAAAGAACGGATTCCTCTTAGAGAGGGATCTGCAGCACATCAGTGCTGTTGGTGAAGGATAATTTTAAAATAATGGACAGTTCGAAGGGTTGTTTAGCTAAGGGAAATACTAGAAAATGTGTCAGTTCTGTTTGGATGTGAGATTATTCTAGACTGGATATTGGGGGTGTTTTTTACTCCAATACCATTTGGGTTCACATGTTCATTCTTCTGCACTGGAAAGACTCTCTTTACTCTGCAATAATACCTTGGCAAGCCCTAAGCTCAATTGCTTCACAAAGTTCTGATATTTTGGCAAAACTTTCATACCTATTGTTTCATGGTATTGAATCTGGGGTTAAGAAACAGCTCATGGATCTTCAGGACATGGCTCAGTCTGGAAGCCAAGCCTGACACCCACCTAATTTTAATTTAGAATGTATTTTTATTTCCTATGCTGACTATATCTATTGCAATAACATTTGGGTCTTGTATTTAGTTTTAGATTTAATAATGTGAATAAGTATTTATGTGCAAATTATATGTCCCATCTCTAAGTAAATTTTCTATAGCAGTAATTCTTGAAACTTTCTTATTGTAAAGCTCATTCTTTGCTGAAGGATTTGAACATTTATTTCAAATCTGGATATAATTGTGAACACAAATTCTGTGTTCTATAGGAGAACATTTATATCTAAAAGCCACAAACAGCCATTGTGGTAATTTCAGAGCACGTTTGTTTCTACAGTCACCTGAACCCTTGGAATGGCTTTTGTGAGAGTTATTCCCAGATGTTCCAGAGGGATTGAAAGGACTGATTTACTGAGGTTCACCCTTTTTTTTTTTTTTTGTTTTGGCTGAAGTGGAGCCATTCTGTCAGGTCCTGCCATGCAGGGAAGGACAGGACTGGTGAGAAACGTTTTGGGCTGTACCAGCGCGTTCCAGCCAACACCAGTGAGCCCTTCCAAGGCTCTGGGGCCAGCCTGAGTTCCCACAGGCAGTGGGGTGGCAGTGCCAGCCGGGGTGACATCAGCAGCACAGAGTGACCTGTTTTCCCAAGCTGGAGGTTGTAGCACAGGGAACAACATCCGAGGTTCTCAGTGATTTGTGTGATGGGCTCCAGTTCCTCCTTCCACACAGAGGAGCACCAAGAGCTGTGTGGGTTTGTGGCCCTGGAGCGAGGACATCCCCTGGTGCTGGGCTGTGAGGACGCCTTCCCAAGGAGGTGGCTCCAGGTCCAAGATTCCCCAGGTGGGGCTCTGGGATGGGGGGACACCCTCCTGAGGAAATGGCTCTGGCATGGCCTCAAGATTCCTAGGATGGGACTCAGCTGTGGGGACACCCTCCCAAGGAGGTGGCCCTGGCATGGGGCACTGGCCTGTGGGGACATCCTCTGGAGGATGTGTCTCCAGGGTGGCCTTGAGATTCCTGGGATGGGGCTGTGGGGACAACCATCAAGGAGGTGGCTCCAGAGTGGCTCCCAGATTCCTGGGATGGGGCTGTGGGGACACCCTCCTGAGGATGTAGCTCCAGGGTGGCCCCCAAATTCCCAGTATGGGGCTGTGGGGAGATTTTCCCAAGGATGAGGCTCCAGGGTGGCCCCCAGATTCCGGGGGTGGGGCTGTGGGGACACTATCCCAAGGATCTGACTCCAGGGTGGCTCCCAGATTCCCGAGATGGGGCTGTGGGGACATTTTCCCTAGGATGAGGCTCCAGGGTGGCCCCAGATTCCTGAGATGGGGCTGTGGGGACATTTTCCCAAGGATGAGGCTCCAGGGTGGCCCCCAGATTCCCGGGATGGGGCTGTGGGGATATTTTCCCAAGGATGTAGCTCCAGGGTGGCCCCAGATTCCCGGGATGGGG
>JAHLSL010000013.1:1185007-1270007 GCA_025920805.1 Petroica traversi | reverse complement strand
TTCAAAAACCTTTCTGTGTGGGCAAGTCTGTGAAAGTGAATTCTGCCTGAAAATACCCAGAGTTGGTAAAGCATGGTTATGTAACCAGTATTGCATAATAATGCATTTAATGATATTCTAATAGGAGTTTACTTTTATCACTGTTTCTTTAGGAGAAAAGGTTGCGGGGCTGTGACTAATTACCCTCCTTCTTTAAGGTTATCAGCTGTCCTCGTTTTCAAGGACATCCCTTGCCAACAGGGACAACCCTGGACTCTTGGAGGCTTTACTGAAAATGGGGCAATGTTCTAATTTCAGAGCAATCCCATGTCAGGCAGACATCTGAGCAGCTCCAGAGCTCACGTGGCTCCGAGGGCACCGGCCAGAGCAGGACCAGCTCCTTTCCTGGCACACCAGGATGTGGCAAACAGAGGTGCAGCAGCAGCTGTCCCACTCCTGCACTGATGTAACAACCTTCGTTCTAAAAGCAAAAAAAAAAAATAAATAAAATTGGGTGTTCTGTTCAGCCACGTGTTCAATTTTCCCCTTCTGTAACCCCACAGCCATGGGAATGGATCAGCAAAGTCGGGTTCATTGCCCTGTTAGAATGGAAAGGCCAGGCAGCAAATGCTGGAGCACTGGGAGGAATTTTCATAGAGGCTGCAGCTAAATTTAAAGGAGGAACAGCTCTCTGCACTCCCTGTTCTCAGATGGTTGTCAGGAGGGAAAAGTAGGTTTCGGAAGTGCTCAGATTTGTTTGACGACTCTGTTATCGCTGTGCTTGAACTCAGACTATTTTATAATAGTGCTTTAAAATAAGGAAGTCCTGGGATTATATAAGGGGTTAGCCAAGTACAACACAGGGAAAGATGCAGGAAGGGCTGGAGTCTGATTTTAAATGTGTGCCAGGACATCTGTGATTGCAGGGATCTCTGAAGGTTTCTGCTATGGAAGAGATCACTGAGAGCTCAGTTCTGCCCCTCTGAACAGGAATGTCTGCAAGGGCCTTCCTGGATTTCACTGGGCTTTCCTGTGCTTGAGGAGCTCTTTTGGAATGTTTTCTTTTATTGCAATGAAGGCTTTCTAATATTTTTAACACAGAGACCTTAACAAACTTGAGGGCTTCGACAGAAAATTATTAAAATACAAACTCCTTCACTTTCCTCCAGATTTTAGGGAGCGATGGCTCCCCAGTCCTCATGGCAGCTGGGACTTGTGCATGTTCCAGGGCAGTTGTCCTGGAGATGGAAAAGGCCCAGTGGGGTATTTAAAAGCCCAGCCCTCCCATGTGGCTGTAACCCAATGTGTGAGCTCAGTAGGAAAGTGCATGCATTTTTCATGTATGATGCTGTGTCGGGACACATGGGAGGCTTTCCTTTCTGGGGTTTGGGCCTTTAAAAGTATCACACACACACACACACACACACACACACACACACACACACTGCTTGTCTTTGTGTCATAGTGACAACCAGTTCTGTAAATTAACAATTCGAGTTGCTGTATTTTGTAACAATATCCATACTTGGTGTCAGTTTATCAAGAGCTGAATGAGCTTAAAAGAATGTAGTTTTTTATTTACAGCAGCTGACTCTAACCTGGGTAAGTGACAGGTCCAGTGTCCCATTACTTCCCCTTCTGTCATTTTGCAGGGTAGAATTTCATGCATCTGCCAGCTCAGTTTCTCTTTTGCTGGAAAGATTTCGTGTACTCCCACTTCTTGTAATTAGAATAATGGTGCCAAATTTTCTCAAGGTTAAGAAAACTGCTGGAACCATAAAATAGAACATGAAGGAGCTGTAATTGCTTGGGTTTTTAAGTGAGGATGTGAAACTCCCAAATAAGGACCTCAGTTTTTGTGGGGAATCAAGGGAAGTGTCACTTCTTAGCAGTTGCTGATCTCTGAGGTTTCAGCCGAGGTGAAGGAATGACTTTGCTCAAGTGTTGGACCTGATGCATGCCAGGAAAAGCATCTGTGCAACAATTTGTAAGCTATTTAACACTGTAAAAATCAACTGAAAAGTGTTTGTGTTTTCTTTAGTAATTAAACAGGGATCACCTCAGTGATAATGCATCGCGTGGCCCGAGCCCCACAGTTCTCCTTGCTGCTAATGGGATTTGGAAGTGTTGCAGAACCCGTACTCATCTAGCAGAAAATGTGCTTCAGAGTGCCTCAGAAAGCTGTTCAGCCTTTATTTCTGAAACCTGGGCTGACTTTAAGTTGCCCAAATCCAGCCTTAATTGGCTTTACCTTTAGAAGAGCATTGCTCTGAGCTTCCCAGCCCTCATTCCATGAGAGCTCCCAGGCTGTGCGTGGCCAGCAGGGTGGGAATGCTGGTCCTGTTTGGCCAGCACGGCCCCAGTGCTCTGTTCCTGGTGACTTTGGCAATATAACATATCTGGGAAGCAGAAACGAGGAGGGCCCAAGGAATCTGTGCTGCAGGGCAGTGTTGGCAGCTTTTCTCTCAGCTGCAGCACAGGGTGAAGGCCCGTACCCATCCTGCTCCTTCCCTGTCTTCTCCCTCAGCTTGCAGATATCTGGAAAAGGCTCAAGGGCCTCTCCTACTCTTTAGCCACTTTCCTGACTCCATTCTCCAGCTTTCCTGCTTGCCTGTCTCTCCTGACACGTGGTGTGACAGCAGTGCCTCCACTGGGGCCACGGACAGAGCCTTTTTTTCCACAAACCACATCTCCCAGGCTGCTGGAGCTGCCCCATTCCTGCTGCCTGGGAGCAGAGCATGAGGTGATGCTGGAAGGCGTTTGAGAGCTAAATGAAATCCTCTCCCACGCCAGGAGATGCCACCACTTGTTACCTGTGCTGCCACCTGCCTCCCTGTTGTTTTTTCTGGGTGTGTGCTGATTTTATTTTGGTTAAGCACCACAGCCACAGCCTTCGGGCACAAGTTCTCATTTCGCTGGCATTGTGGCCCTGCTGAAATGCTGATTGTTTTGGTCCTTTGTTTCTCCACCACTGCACACCCTGATCCCTGCCCACTTTTCAGTGCCCCTATCCCCCAGCAGAGCCCTTCTGAATAAATTTCAGCCTTCAGGAAGTTGGTTGAGTTGCTAATCTCAGAATTCTTCTCTGATTTGCTTTTTTTTTTCTCTGTATATGCCTTTACCAAAGTCTCATTATTCAAATTGTGTTTATGAAACAGGAATACAGGTGATTAATAATCTGCCACTTCCTTACTTTGATCCTAAATGGTTGTGTGTAGTTTTAGGTATTGCATTATCTTTTATAATGTAAAATCTTCCAATATAGCAGAATTTAATATTGCTCTGAGTATCTTTGGGAATTATGCAACCTGCTAAAGCAAGCAAACAATTTTTTCCCCCAATAATCAGAATTAATTCTTTTTAGCAAGGATACCTTGATAGCATTGGGAATGGATATTTGTAAATGTATGAAACTCCTTTGCTGATTTTTCAAGTCCCTTAATTCCAATAGTTTGTGGACTGAAGGAAAACAAGTTTTAAAACAATCTCTTTTATGTGGCTAATCCTATATATAAGAAACGTAGTTAATCTGTATTTGCAACATTTGACCTTGAGGTTCAAATGTGTTCAGAAAATTCACTTTAGGATTAGTGTTTTGATTAAATGCATGGCCTTCATTGTATGGAAACTTTTCCCCCCTCCAGTGCCAATTCAGAAGACTTATTCTTGATCCTGAAAATAAAATTCTGTTCCCAGGGACTTTGGCAAAGTTCATCCCAACTCTTCCTTTGCTCCCAGCAGCTCTGGATAAATGGTGGTGATGTGAGCTCAGGGAAAGCACTTTGGAATGGCAGGATCAGCTTAACTGCTCTGTCAGAGATGCCTGAGCCAAGATGTGGGCATTCAACTTTTTAATAATCGTCCTGTCCACTCTTTTTAACTTCCTTACTTTGTTTCAAACTTGTGGTGTTGCATCTGGAGAGCTGTGACCAGTCTGCCCAGTACAGGAGAGCTGCTGGTGACAGGAGGGAGCCCAGGGAAGGGCCACCAAGGTGGGAGCACATGGCTGAGAGTGTCAGGGTTCCTCGGTTCCTGGGGAAGGGGTGGATGTGGTTTTATTCCTTTCTTCACTTTCCCAGAGGAGGTTATAAAAGAAGGAAAATCCAGACTCACCTCCGAGGTGCAGAGCACAAGGATTTGAGGTAAAAGCTGTAATTGCAGTGAGGGGAATTCTGGTCAGATATAAATAGTTCTCTCACCAGGAGGATGTTCCAACATGGGAACAGTGGCCCAGACAGGGGTGGGAATCTCCATCCTTGGGGACGTTCAAAGCTCAGCTGGGCACGACCCTGAGCAAGCTGTTCCACATTTGAAGTTGGCACTGAGTTGGGCTAGATGACCTTCAGAGATCCTTTCCAAACTAAATCATCCTATGGTTTTCTTAGGAACACTGGGAAAAAAAACCCCACAAGTCAAATGAGATCTGTTTGATTTGAAGTCGCTTTTCCAAGTAGAAATGCAGGGAAATCTGAGCCTGTGTTTTTGTGAGTCATGGACAACTTTTATTCTGATGGGACCTCTGTGAGTGCTGTGCTGTGGAGTCACTGAGTCCTCAGCTCACACTTAGCTTTTATTATGGGCTGTTACTGGCCATTCTTTACGAGACTTTCACATTTTTCCATGATAGATTTGGGATTTTTCTGTTGTTTTAATTCATTCCAGCAAGTAGAATTCAAAGGCGCAGAAAAAGGAGGAGTGAAAGCAGCAAAGTCTTGTCCTGTATAAGGAATCCAGAAATGTTACTGAAATTCTTCCGTTTAAGACATTTTTGTGGAGTTGCTCTCAACAGTGATAAATGACCTGCCCCAAATCTCTAGATGACTTTTCCATTTGCAGTGTGAAATTATATAAAAGTCAGGGTAATAAGGAAAAAAATGTTGACTTGATCTTGACTGCTCGAGACCATGTAGGGAGGTTTGACACTTGTTGCTGTGGTGTTATTACAGTGGTTGCTAATTAATGCCACTTGTTAAAGCACCCTTCCTGCAAGTGTCACCTTCCTTTGGGTGAGTTCTGCTGAAGTGGGATTGATGAGGGATGCACCATAAAGAAGTCAATAATACACCTGATAATCATCTTGACAAAAGCCTTTGTCGGGGGGGGGCGGCCCCCCAATGTGGGTAAAGAGGGAAATGAGTAATGATGAAACTTATGCTCAATTAACGTAAGGTGGCACTTCTGAAATGCAGGGTGGGCTCATTAAGGTCATGAGGATAAAAACTGGTAGGAAGCTGCTGCGGCCTCTCTGGTTACAAAGCAAATTGCTGGGGGAAGTCTCACCATCATTCTGTGGTCTTAGAGATGTCACTTCATCCCTGAGAGGCCTTGGGGAACAGGATGGGAGGGAGGGCAGAGTCAGATCTGGGAGTGAAGAAATCAGGGAGAGAAGAAGAAGTCAGGGAGAGCAGAAGAAATCAGGGAGAGCAGAAGAAATCGGGGGGGAAAGAGGCAGATCAGGGGGAGCAGAGACAGATCAGGGGGAGCACAGACAGATCAGGGGGAGCAGAGACAGATGAGCCAGGCCAGGTCAGGGTGGCCACAGTGTCCCTTGGTTCTGGAGCAAGAGATTTGACAGTCAGGAGGGTTCTGTCCCCACCTTGGAGTGTGGGGGGAAAAAAATGAAAATAAATCATTGTGTACAGAGGCAGAGTGAGATACTCCTGCAGACAGGGGGTTTCCAACACTTTTAGGATAAGATTGTTAAATGGGATTCCAGCTGGATAAAGGCTGAAAATATTTGAATTGCATTTACAGCAGGATCTGTCTTCCCTTTCTGAATGCACTATATTGGGGTGACTCTTTCTCTCATAAAATATTTTTTAACAAGGCACAGAATCATTTAGGTTGGGAAAGTCCTATGAAATCATCAAGCTGTCACTGATCACCACTTTGTCAACCAGACCATGGCACCAAGTGCCACGTCCAGTCTTTCCTTAAACATCTCCAGGGATGGGGACTCCACCTGCTCCCTGGGCAGCCCCTTCCAGCGTACGATCACCCTTTCTGTGGGGAAATTCCTCCTGAAGTCCTTCAGTACAGCTCCTTTTCCTGCCATTGTAGTGTTTGCTGAAGTACTTTTTGCCATGGTCCTTCCTTCTGTAAAACTTGAAAAGCCTAAACCACTCCTGTTCCTGCAAGTGCTTGAATTTTGAGCCTTATTAGAAGGGTTATTTTTGTAGGGTTCCTTTTCAATATTTTATCCTGACAGTGGATTTGCTGGTACCTAAGTTGGACTAGAGTTCTTACAACTAAAGCATCAGATAATTTGTTACCGAACCCTTGTTTACAAGGGAAGATTTCTTGAGGTGAAGTCGCTGGTTAATGCAATGTTAAACAAATGGTGTTGGGTCTGAAGTGTCTCGGAAGGTTCATCCTGGGAGAGGATTTTTAACAATTGGAGTCAGGTCCCTGTTAGAGGGAGGCACAGCTCCAAGGCTGGAATCCAGGGAGGAAATTTCTGCACTAAGAATCTGGGGGTAAGACACAGAAGGTTGCGAAGTCCAGTAATGCTGAGTGAATTATTTAGAAAGCCTCAGGAAGTAAAACAGATGATAGAGATAAGAGGCAGGAGTGGAGTTTGCAGTGCATTTGGTGCATTAGAGGCAGATCAATAGCAGGGAGCAGCCAGTGCTGGGGCCCTGCATCCCTGCAGGTCTCGTGTCTGCCTGGATTCAGTCTGAGCCTTTGGCCTCGGAGTGCTCCTGCTGGTGCTGGAATCTTTCCAGAGCCCTGCGATCGTTTCCGACCTGTGTGTGCCGAGTGCTCTGGTGTGAACCTGCAGCGGGGCTTCTGCTCTGCTTTCTCCAGGAGAAACCTCCTGCCTGGGCTCTGGAGCTGCTCTGCAAACAGAGCTGACACATGGCCACGGCTGGCAGAGCTGCTGCCCGACTGCAGCGCTGCTCCAGCCCAAAACCTGAATGTAGGGCACAGCAAAGTCATCCGGCTCTGAAGCCTGGTGTAAAAATACATCATCTTATCCTCTGCTGGAGAAGCAGAGGTCCTTCTCTCTTAAAGGAGAATTTGTCAGAATGAACTATATTGGGTTAAATCCATTTTCTTTGAAGTTGATGGTAAAGCTTCAGCTGATGTAAATGGGAGTAGAATTAGGCCAGCACTGATCACTTAGGGGAAATCAAAATCTAGGCTAGAGAAAAGGCAAAGATCAGCTCTGCACAGATACAGAAATAGTTCCTGAGTGCTGTGCCACTGGTGGCTCCTGTGTGCTTCGGCTGGAGCTGGAGGGCTCATTTCTAGGGCAAATGTCACTGAAACCACTGCACCCAGGCTGACACCACGGCAGGGGTGGTCACCCAGCTGTGGGATGCTGGTGTGGTGCAGCTGCAGCTGCAGCACAGCATTTCTCCCTGGGGACATTCTGCTCCCAGAGCTGTGCTGCCTGGCCTTGGGGAGCCCTGTGTCACCACGAGAGCCTCACTCTCTGTGTTGCTTCCCTGACAACTTGTCAGTCAGGACAGGTCCTTCCAACTGTGGGATTTCTACTGCTGAGGTACCTGATTACTAAATTTAAACTGTTTAAACTAAATAGTTGAAGTGCAAAGGGTCCTAAAAGCCTCAGCAAATGGATTTTCCACCACCATCACTCCCCTCCTTCCTGTGCCATCTGTGCCAGCAGTGTTGGTCCCTGCAGGAAGATGCCACCTGCAAGCTGCCTGTCTGTTTTTCCCTGTGCTGGAAATAGCAATGACAGCACAAAGAAATCTGTGGTTTTCAGTCGGTGTGGTGGTGGTGAGGACTTGAGCTCCTTTTCAGCCACTGATTTGCTCCTTTTTTTTTGGTGTTTGGACAGGGCCTTCCTGCTCTGTTGTGGACGAGCAGAGAAGTTTCTATCCCTGGAGCCAATGCAAACAGGCTGTTTACGAGGCTCTCTGGATCTGTGTGCTGGGCTGTCACCCTGGTGCACGAAATGCCTTACACAACAGCAATAGAGCTGTGCTCAGAATGTGACTCTGGGGAGAAAACTCTGTCACAAGCAATGACAAATCCACCAGTGCTCCTCATGCAATTAAAATGGCAACTTATCTCCGTGTGATTCATGTTCCTTCCTCTGGAGCTGGTGAGCTGTTCCCAAACGGACACACTCCCATCCCTCGGTGCCCTGGCTCCTGAGCATCCCTGATTTGGTGTGTCTTTACACTGATGTAGCCCTGGGGAGGTTTTAATCATAAGAGAAAAAGCGCTTTGCGCTTCCAGCATGACTCCCTGGCTGCTCCGAGCTGCAGCCTCAATTATATTAATCTGACTGTTGCCTGTTTAAGCATCGTCCTACATCTTGACTGGCAGTGGGGTAAACAGATTCAGCAAATAAACTCTGCTTCCTGTGCGCTCAGCAGTGGCAGATCAGGTCAAGCAGAGGAGCAGCTGAACAGGAGCAAACACACACCCAGAGCTTGCCCTGTGCCACTGCCTCCTGACTGGGGTGGAAATGCAGAGCTGAGCACACACAGAGCCACAGGAATGGTTCTGTGAGGCCTTGGGATTTTAGTTTTTATGTTTTTCATATATTTGTAATCCTGCTGTTCTTTAGTGTAGAACTCAAAGCTCCATACCCAGGGTGAGCTGCTGCTCTCCCATTTTGCTCAGATACAACAATTCCTCTCCAGGCCTGGCAGTCAAGGTCACCTGACTGTCCCAGGCCCTGAGAGATGGAAACAAAAGCAAATTTGGGAGAGCAAACTTGGGGTAAATGCCCCCATTACCTGAAGCTGTAATTGGGAGATGAACCCAAATATGCAAATGGACCAAACTTATAAAAGTGTGAAAACCCGTAATCCATTTTTTGCGTGTAGCCCCTGGGGGGCTTTGTCTGCCCAAAATGGACCTGAAGGCCCTTCAGTAAATATAACTGCTTTTTATTCCTTTAATTTCATCTGGCCTCTGTTTTTAGGTGTCCCCAAAAAGGCACCAGCCTCTCCAAATAAGCTGTACGTGCTCTTGGCAGCCTCAGGGTGACACTGGGGACCTGCAGCTTCCAGAAAGGGTTCAAAAAGTTTAGATCTGTGTTGTTCCTATTTATCCATTTTCATGAAGGTCCCTGGAGTTGCTGTTACAGGATGGGAAGGGTCTATTTCTCTCTATTTCCACACATCATTCTTGAAAATAGGAATGTAAGTCCTTTTTAAAATGGCTGTGCCAGAACTTGGGAAGTTTGGTTCTTGCAAAGAAGTGACAAAAAGCAAGATAAACATAAGGTTATTAAGGAACACTTCTGAGGAAGTGTTTTCTGTTCATTTTCAAAGAAGGCAAAACAATAATCACAGGAACATATGTGGAAAAAGTCATCTCGATTTAAAAAGCTGAAAAACCTGCATTGATTTCCATGGAGAGCACCAGATTGAGATAGGCAAGAGGTGGGATCTTGTTTTTTAATCCCCAACCTGGTGGAGTTGCTCACTGCCATCAGGAGTGGGCTGGATCTGCATTTTGTGATAGCACGTGGGTTAGGTGCATGCAAATCAGAGACGTGGGCTCCGCTTTGATCAGCTTTGCTTAATTTTCTGAGCTAAGCTTGTATTTTATTTTTTGGGGAGTTGTAGTTAAACATGTGCAGAATTGGCAATTCCCTTTTATTATGCTGGGGGTTGTTTTTTACAGAAATCTCTGTAAGATTTCTGATTAAAAGAACAGATTCAGAGATTGCTTAAAGTTATTAGAATATAGTAATTCTAAGTCTCTGCTGTCTGAATTATTTCAGATGGGTCCACAAAGCACAACGAAGAAAATCAAAGCTGTTGCAGGAGCTGTGAGTTTGCTTCTCCAGGAAATATGTAGGAGTTGATGGGTGTGAAAACCTTGGGAACAACTGGATTTGTTTTTGTTTACTTGCAGATTGCAGGTGTTACGTCAATGCAGGGGATTTGATTCAAACAGATTAATCATGGAAATCCCAGTGTTTAAAACTCGTTTTAAAATTTGGCACACGTTAAACACACCAAGCCACAGATATGACAATGATATCACAGGTTAATAATATTATGGTTAATAACTTTGGCTCTTTTAGGTATGTTCAGCAGTAGCCTGGATCTTTGGCAAATTTGGTGATTCCTTGTTACCTCTTCTGCCTGTAGAGGGAGAGATTTAATTTTATTGGTCCACTGGATGTCTCCACACCTCTAATGCCAGAATACATTTCTTTGGGCATCCTTTACTGTGAAATACTTGTGGGCCTGCAGTCAGAGGGAAGGATGTGGCTTTTCCACCACTGGTGATGGGTGACATGAAGAATTCAGTGTCTTATCAAAACCATTTGGGTTTAGAAGTGAAAATCACAGTAGTTACCAACTGGTTTTTTATAAATATTTATGTGTTGTCCCTGAAAGGGTTTTGAGCCCACCAAATCAATAAATCAATGTCCCCTGGTACCAGATGGAGCTTCACAAATGGGAGCAATCAGCTTATCTTGGTGTTTTGGGGGGTATTTCTCCCAAACATCTCAAGATACCTTTTCCAGAAATTCCCTTTCAGGCATTTATTGATATTGTGCTCGGAAATGAACACAGGATAGGATTTCATTTTCAAATAATCACTTTATATTAAAAGCCCGAACGTTCTCTTTTGGATCATTTTTTTGAGAGGTGAAAGCAACAGATAGCAATCTCTTTTTCAGAAACTTTATTTAGATTAGAAAAGGGTGAAAAAAACCATACTAAAAATATGCTGAATTTCTTATGATCTCAGTATCCCTGGAGAAGCTCCTCTTACATGAACACTTGTTGCTTTTACTCTTTTAATTTTCAGGTCTGCTTGGAACCTGAAGTCACAGGTGTTATTCCTGGCATTATTAACAGTGCTTAAACTGATTTAAACAGAATGTTTTAATCTCAAATTGTTAATGGTACCTGTTGGCTGAGGTGTTTGGGTGGAAATCATTACACACTCACTCCATCCCCACCTTCAAATCCAGGCCTGATCTCTTGAAAAGTTGTGAAGTTTGCTGAAGGTTTTAGAATTTGGGATGTTTCCAATGCCTGTGGTCTTCTGACGTGGAAAAAAAATCTGTGGGAACATGGGAAATTTGGGTTCTTTGCCCTATTGGTTTGGTTTAGTTTGAGAATTGAGCAGAGCTCTCAGGTGTCCCGAGAATATTCTAACAGTGAGTCTGGATAAATATTTTCGGTTTCTTTTGCTGACCATTAATTCTGTGGTGGTTGTGAGTAGTTTCTTACTTTACTTTCCCAAGTAAGTTCATTATTTATCTTGCAGAATAAATACAAGGTCAACAAATGATCTATTGAAGCTTAATATCAATATAGTTACTCAGTACTCAGTCCACTTAACAATTGAAATAACAATTGAATAACAGTTGAAATGCGCATGAAGAAATGCAGGTTGTCCCCATGCCACCACCATTTAAATGGGACCAATTAATTACCAGTTTTTTACAACAAATCTTTGTTAAGAAAAATTTAAAAAAACCCCAAACAACCAAAAAGAAGTCAACAAAAACTTGAAGTAAAAAAAAAAAAAAAGAGAGAAAGGAAAATTCCAGATTTTAATTTGAGTTGGCACCCAGTATGTAGTTTGTGAGTTAATGGTGGTTGTGTTCCAAAATGGAAGATTTCACTGGGAGCACTCACAAAAATACCTTTCCAACTCAATTGTCTCTGCTTACCCCCATCTCTGCACTGAGGAGATGAGGAGGGAGCTGTTCCCAAAACAGACAAATCATTTGCTGGAAATAGATTTTAGATCAACACATTTGATTACAAGGAGAAATCAAGCTGAGCTTGTGCACTTTGTGCAGCACAGGTCTATGTTCTCTGCAAGAGCCATGGTTAAAATCAGCAAACAATCATGCTCTGTAGCAGCTGAGACATCCAGATGGTCTCAGTTTATCCCTCATTAAAACACACTTCAGTGTTCCAATCTTTAGATAAAGATAGGCTTGAATAGCTGTGGCAAGGCCCATATCCTAAAAGAAAGGTCACAGGCATCGAGGCAGTTACAGAAAATGCATCTCAAAGCAGCCCCGTGCCTTGGTTGTGTCCCAAGGTCACGGGATCATCAAATCCAGAACGGTTTGGGTGGAAAGGGACATTAAAGATCATCCAGTGCCACCCCCTGCCATGGCAGGGACGCCTCCCACTGTCCCAGGCTGCTCCAAGCCCCAATGTCCAGCCTGGCCTTGGGCACTGCCAGGGATCCAGGGGCAGCCACAGCAAATCTGGGCACCCTGTGCCAGGGCCTGCCCACCCTCACAGGGGAAAATTTCTTCCTAAAATCTGATCTCAATTTCCCCTCCTTCAGCTTAAGGCCTTTCCCCCTTGTTTTGTCCCTCCATCCCTTGTCCCCAGCCCAACTCCATCTCTCCTGGAGACCCTTTAGGTCCTCTAAGGGGCTCTGAGGCCGCCCCAGAATATTCCCTGGGCTTTCCTGCAGCTGCTCTGTGATTCCCATGGGAGCCTTGCAGCGGATCTCGTGTCCCTCCTTGGCAGTGCAAGCAGCACTGCAGCAGGGAGCTAAAAGAGATGGTGCAGCTCCTGTCCTTTGCATTAACTGCGTTCCCACAGCCCCAGAGAGGCCTTGGAACAGCTCTGCACCTCCCCTTTTGGGAAGAGGCAGCCGAGGAAGCATCTGATCCTCGTGTCAGATGGTCACAGAGTGCCATGAGCCTCATCTCCAGCTCCCCATCTTTCTTCATTTGCTGGGCAATTAATGAGGACCCCGATGGTGCTGAAATTCGAGTAGCTGCTGAAGGGCTGTGCTGGACAGGAGTCTGTGCATCCTGCAGCTAATTATGTCATTCATTAATCCATTACCTCTTGGTGACGGGCACGGGAGTCACTGAGAAGGATTCAGAACCTAATTCAAATTAGCCTTTGAATATTGATAATTTTTTATTTCTGTGCTGCAGCCACATGAAACCCTTAGAGGGAGTTATATCAAGGGGTTCTTGGAGAAAATTCCTGTTTTTTACTTGCTCTTTTGGTTTTTTTTTCCCCCCATATATGCAGATAACTGGTGTGGCTTAAGAGATGCAGAGTAGGAAGATTAATCTCTCTTCCCCCTTGCAGCTCCTAAAGAAAGTTACAGCTTTATAGCTCCTAAAGAGAACATTTTATTTTTAAGTTGCTATTATTAGCACAGAAAATTAAAAGCTCATCATGGTTAGGATGAGATCCCAATTGAACTTGACAGGGAAGAAGATATTTAATAAAAGCACCAGGCCTGATGATGGCTTTAAAATAAATCTGTGTGTTAATAGCTAAATTATGAGGCGATAATCTGCTGGTCTGCTCAAAAACCTGTTTGTGGGAGGACTTTTGGGATGGCCCCACAGCTACTGCATGGCTGTTGGTATGTCCTGTCCTACTGCTTGTATTTTTTGGCTAATTGTATGATTTTAAGGTTGGGCAGCAACATTCTGCAGAGCTGTGATGGCTTTTTGTCCATCAATTGATGTCTGCTGCTGTTTTATCAGCTTATTTTTCTGAGCCACCAGCTAGGATAATGTGCTTGAGGGAAAATTATACCCTACATCAGTGGTTTTGTTACAGCATGTTGTACATTATTGGTAATTTGAATGCACCCAGATAAAAATAGAAAGGTTAAGTAGTTTTCCAAATGTTGCTTCTGTGAAGCAGAAAGAGAGTAATGTCTGTGCTCATACACGTTTTTGAGGGAAGAATGGGGTTTTTATTTTATTTTCCCTTTGCTAAAATTGCTGCTTGCCCTCAAGCCAAATGCAGAGAACACTCAGCTTTGGAAATTTCTCTTCCCAAACTCTATTTTTTTCTTTTCTTTTTTCTTTTTTTTTTCCTGGTGGATGTTTAGGTTTAATGAGCTGTTTTTTAGCATTTTTGTGCCAGTCTTGCCTGCATACGCCTGTCCCCGAAGTGCCTTCCCGTGGGCCAGGTGGTGTGAGCTGGTGCCAGGGAGCAGGAGCTGGGACCCCACGGTGCCCAGTGTCACCTGCAAGTGTCCCTGGCTCTGGCAGCTCCTGGGCACAGCCCTCACCCCTCCTTCCTTCTGCTCGGGGGCTCTCAAATGTTCCTCACCTCCCTCAAGTGCTGTTGGCAAGGCTGTTTTGCTGAGGGGTTTATGTAGGGCCTGGCTGGTTGTGATTTTTTAAATCAGGTTGTTAATTCATCCTTTCTGCCCCAAAATGATTTTGTGATTCTCCGTGGACGACAATAACCTGGGCAAAAAATAAAATTGGTGTTTAGATGGGGCTGCCTGATAGGCACCTTCTCGGGATCCTTTGTGCATGTCCTATTTAAAACTTCTGCAGAACATCTCTCAGCTAATGCCCACTGAGATTTAAAACCTCCTTTTTGGCTGCTCCCTTTCTCAAGAGTGACCTTGGCTGGCAGTTCCCCTTGTACACCTGAGTCCTGCGGGGGTGGATTTTTCCCCCTCCTGCTTTCCCAGGGATTTTCGTGGTGCAGCCTCACCTCTTCCAGCAGCTCTGCTCCTCCTGCCCTGCAGGCCACGTGCTCTAAATCACTGTGGAGAAAATACATTTATATTTGATTTTCTTAGCGATTAAAAATGGGATGTTAGGTTTGATCCTACCTGAGTTCTTCCCTTTCTTCTCCCCTGATTAAAGGGAACCAGAATCACCCGTGGTTTTCATGGCACGTGAGAGAAATCAGCAGCTGGGGAGGGCTGGGGACTCTTGGCTTTCATTTCAGACATGGAATGTTCTTTCTCCTGCACTCTCTGCAAATCTGCAAAGAAATTAATCCCAAATCATCACTTCAATTGCAATTTATTGCCTTGACTCTCTGTTACCTGCAAGCTCGTGGCTGAGGACGTTTGCATGTGGAGCTGGAGCTCAGAGCTGGCCAGGTTTGGATCTCTCTGTAGCAGCAAAGAGGGCTTGGTTCACCTTTGAAAGCAAAAATTTATAAAGTTGTGACAGGAAAAATTATGTAGGTGGACTTTTTTGAGCAAAAAATAAGAGAATATGCTTGAAGCAAATTTATCTTTTGAAGGGAAATAGTTTTTTTTTTCTTCTACCTCAGAACTTATTTTCCATAAGATGGAGCAAAGCTAAAAAGTTATTTTTGTTTGCTTCTGATTCTTGCATAATGATGGTCTGAGAGTTCGGTGGCATAAAGGAGATTTAAAGAGATGCCAAGTTTTAGAGGAGCTGAACTCTTCTCTCTGTACTGATGCTGGTAAACTCCTGGCAGCTTATTCCTAGCATTTCTAGCCTATTAAAGCTCGATTTAAAATTTGTTATTCTTTCACCTGCAGCTTTTTAATTCTGATAAATGAATGAGACAGGGTAGGAATGCTCTGAGATGTGCAGGTGGCAACAAAAACCTCTCTGAGATGGGCCCTGTTAGTTATAATTTGGTCTCTCTGTTCTCATTTTAGAGAACTGCACCCTACCCCAAGAATAAAATAGCCCAGCCTTATTTTTAATTTTTTTTTTTTAAGAAAAGGATGCAAATGTTCTTTTCACTGTTAAAACAAGAAAATGTAGATGTGGGTTCAGAAAAGCAGATTATAGACTGCAATTTGCTTTTTCAGCCTTTATAGGAATGGTACAAATGAAAAATGTGCCTCTTCCAAATCCCCTTGCATATATCTTTATTCAGCCATTAAATAATCATATATATATATATATATATATATAACAACCAGATAATTTGCTTTCTTATTTTGAATTCTTCCCCTTTTATATTTCTGCTTGTACTTACTTTGCATGAAATTGGCATTTTCATGATCTTATTAAAAACCAATGGTGCTGCACTAAAACCTTCAGTATTGGCTTCATGTCTTTACATTTATTAATATTAAGTAAAGATATAAATAAAATCCCTCTGGCAGTGAAACCAAGGTGGCAGAAGAGAGGTCTGCAAATTTAGACTACAATGGAAGTTGGTTTAGTTTGTTTAGGGGTTGCTTTTTTCTTATCTCCCCTTCTTCCGTCTTTTTTTTTTTTTTTTTTTTTTTAATTTTTGGGGGGTTTTTTTTTGGTCCTTTAAAAATTATTATTTTTTTTTTCCTTTTCTTTTTTTTTCCTTCTTTTCTTCCCCTCTTTCCATTTCCCTCCCTGGACCAGCTGTTTCTCATGATCCATTTGATGCTCAGCATTTCACCCGCTGAGCAATCACACACCTGGAAAACAAGAGCAACTCCTGGAAAATTGGATTTTTCTGCAATCACTCTTGAAGCCCCTCTTAGATAAAAGACACTGTTTTGTGTATGACACTGATTTTTTGGCATTTTTGGCTAAATGCAGCAATCTGGGTCCATTTCTGTGGGGCTCTGCTGTGGCCTCCTGTGTTTTGGCTCAAAATCTGTTAAATCTGCTTTGATTTTCTTGACTTTTATTGGCAATAGTCAGCCAGTCCTTTTCCCTGCTAATGGCTGGGTGATTTATGTGATAGGTGCTGACAGAAGGACACAGAAAACAGCAGAACAAGGCCAGGGTTTGTTTTTAATTTGCTTTTTCTTCTCCCTTAATGGTCTCCCTTGGGTTGTTTATAGAAATTTGAGCTTCTTTCTTAGGGATGTGTCAACACTGATCGTGCTACAACAGCACGAGTGTTAAAATTGGAAAGGTGCTTTAACCTCCACAGCAAAATGAATTTCTCTGCAGCTGAGCAGTTATGGATTTCCTCTGGATTTTATTCTCCCTGTTATCCCACAGATCCGTATTTATGGCAAACGTGCTGCCTGTCAACTTTTTAGGAAAAGCAATCCATCAAAATGATATTTCACATTAATGAGTGCACTCATCCTCATCCTCGTGCTGGGAAGGCAGGAAAAGACTTCAAATCATCTCTAATTTTCTTTAAAAGTAATAAAATTTGGCCTCCTGAAAGTCTTTGGGGTTGCTCGTATGAAAAAGTCCTACCCAGGACTGGAAATATTTCAGCTCCCATTTCAGAGCTCACAAAGCAGCCGTGGGTTGGTGCAGCCCCCAAAGGGAAAGTTGGGAGTGCAGAGGAATCATGAAATGAAATTGTGATTTATTGATTGGTAGATAGTTCAGGCACAGATAAGAGTTTCTTCATTAATCTCGATTTTTTAGGATTGGAAGTCTCTGTAAAATATTGCTAAAAAAATCTGAGAAAGGAATCTGAAAAGAGGCCAAGACAGATGTGACCAACCAGGAGAAACGGCAGCTTCTCCCAAATCATGGAATATTTGGCTTGGTCTCAAGGTATAAAGTTTAGAGAGGCCATTTACTATTTTTATAATGAAATTATAAGTAATGGACTAAAAAAAGTACTAATTAGGAACCAAACTTGGTGTCCATTCTCAACAGAGACTGAAAAAAAGCCCAAAAATTTTAGGTGGGGGTGGAGCAGGAGTGTCAGCTTTAATCAGCCTCAGATCCTATTTGTGGGCAGGAGCTGGAAAATCTATTTCTTTTCAGATGTTCTGGGGAGTTTTCTGATAAAATGAGATATAATCAGGTATTTTAGGCACACAGGCTCCCAGAACTCTCTGAAATTGTGTGCACCGGGCTGATAAAGGTCACGTGGAAACTCAAATTCTAGATTTAAGAAATCTGCTGGTCTGTGAAGCACACAAATGAAGGACAAATGTAGAATCCCTCATCTGTTTAGTATTTATATGCCAATAATTTGCTTTTGGTGAAGCAAAGCAAAGAAAATACCTGAATTATAGCCTGGTGAGCTCTTTTCTTTTATAGGATTTTTTTATAGGATTTTCCTTGTCCCCTGGGTCAGTCCTGTAGTGACTGGACAGAACTGTAATTTTGGGGGAGGGGAAAAGAAAAGCACCTCAGCCCAAGGGAAGAAATGTTGAATATTTTGCCTTGGAGATGATGGGGAGGAGCTGCTCTCTGATATCCCCCTGTGGTCTAATATCACTGTAGTGCATCTTTTGGGAGTTTCTGCTATAAAAACCTTCCCCCTCAGTCTGTAATGATCAGGAATCCATGCTGGATCCCAGCTCTGTGCTGGGATATGCTCCTTACCTGATCACCTACTGCTTTTAGAGCATTTAATTTAGATTATTTTCCCCCACATCTGCTTTATTTAATGCTGTCTGAATATCCTCAGGATTTTTTTCTTCTCCAGCCGTGTTTTGGATGAAATTGGTAACAGAGCTTGGCAGTTGGCACTCCTTGCAACAACTGTGCTGCACAAAATCAATTCTACATGAAAACCTGGATTTTCCTAAAGCTTATAGAGGTTCAGAATGGGGTCTTCAGTGCCAGAAGTACAACCCCAAAGAGTGGGAACATGCAGGAAGTCAGTGAATAAAAGGAATCCAAATCTGCTTTGCAGTGGGGAGTTGGAGCCTTGAGAGCATAAATGGCTGATGAAAAAGAACCTTTCATTCGAGCCCTGGAAGCAAAACAAAATAAATTCATGTTACCACCAGCAGGGCATGAGAGACAGTTCTGAAAACTGATGGCTGGGACAGATTTTACTGGAAAAATCCCTTTGCAGGGCAGGTCCCACCTCTGCAGCAGAGAGGGAGGCTCCTCCAGAGGCTCTGGTGGCAGAGCAGGAAAGGTTTTGCCTGCTGCAGTCCCCCAGAAGTCACTGATTGAGTTATTTCACGATTTAATGGGGCTGAATTGATTCCCTTGAAGCACTTTTGTTGCTGTCAGGAGTTCCTTTGGCTTTGCTGGAGTCGTTTCCTCGAGGGGCAGAGGGAAGCAGGCTTGGGATCAAATGTAGAGTGAATAACTGTGCACTGCAGCAGGGGCTGGGGGTTCTTTAATTCACAAATTTCAGTTCCCCTCATTGGACCAGCACAACACAGAAAAAAGAAATCAGCTGATCTGTGCAAGATTCTGTTTGGTAGAGGTCCTAAGCAAATAGGTTTATTTTATAACTGAAATTAATGATATTTTTGTGCCTCTTTAATAAAAAATCCTTTTGTGACAAGGCTTTTGTTGCCTTCAAATACTCAGCAGTGTCTGCAGGAGGCATGGAATCCTTTTTATTTATCCTACCTGATAAAAAAACCTGGCCCAAGGAGTCCCAGCAGACGGGAGGCTCAGATCGTGCTGGAATACTGCAACAGTTGTTAAGGGATTATAAGAGGCAGTTGCCTGTGACTGGTTTTTTTTTAATGTTTTCATTTTGTAATATTTTTTAAAATAATGCTTTAACTTAATTGTCTTAATGCCATCCTATTACCAGGGGAAATGTATCTCTGCCTAAAACCAACAACTGAATGGATTTCTCATCTGTGTGTGCTCATTGAGAATGAATAATCACAGAGTGGTTTGGGTTGGAAATGACCCTAAAGCCCATTTTATTCCAGCTCCTTCCACTGTCCCAGGGTGCTCCAAGTCTTGGACACCTCCAGGGATGGGGCAACCAAAGATTCTTTCCAGCTGGACAGATTAACTCAAGGCAACTAAAATTCTTTAAGCAATATAGGGATGAAGTCAGGAATATTTTCAGGCAACCCTTTAGAGACAAAGTTCAGTTTATCTTCCTTTTTCTACTCTCAGCTTCCTGGTATGAAACCAAAATTTCACACTTTGGGAGGTGCCAAGCAGCTTTTGTTCAGATGGTGTTTTTCCCCAGCTCCTTCTGCATCTTGTGCATTCCTGTTAATTAAGCTTCAAAGTCAGTGTGGTTTTTTTAAAAATGATTTTTTAAGAGAACGTGAGTTTAGGCATTGTTGGGTGCATTTAATCAGCTTCGTTGGCTGCTGGAGAGAGACTCCATTCCTCACTCTGCTCCATGAGGATTGTGCTCACAAATGGATGGGCATTTGTGAGGTGAAAAGATGCCACAGCTTGTTTTTTTTCACACATCTGGAGGCCTCTGCAGAGCAGGTTAAGGTTTTCCTTCTCAGCTCTTTTCCCCTGGCAGAGGTTTGCTGTGAGGTTTTCACCCTCCGCAATCGGTTGCTGCCCTGCTGCTCCCAGCACAGACTTCAACATCTCTGATTTTGCTCAGACTCCAGGGAAAATTCCCTTAAATCTGCTCCCAGACCTGCTTTATCAAGGAATGGTACAGTGAATGCAGATGAATCTTTATGCACCTTGCACTCACTAAAATGTGGCACTTCACTGCTTTCCCCCCCCCTTTCTTGGGGGTTCTCTACAAGACCCAGCTGGAATTTTCTCTCCAGCCAAGGAAAATCCAAGTGGGGCAGTAAAGCTGCCTGTGGAAGAGTGGGAGCTGCTGATTCCCTGGTTTAATTTCCAGCTGTTTGTGCCACCTTGCAGCTGCTCCAGGAGTGAGCAGAGCCTGGGCTTTGCTGATCTCTCTGTCCTGGCTGAGGGGGGATCACCCTTTATCCTGTAATTCAAACAGTTCCTCCACCAACACCCTGTGCCATCATAATTGCCATGACCTCAGTGACAGTTTAGAGAAAACAGTCAAATGAAGAATATTTCCTCTTTTTTTTTCTTTTTTTTTTTTTTTTAATTTTTGGGTTTTTAAATTCATTGTAAAACCATTATTTGTCCAGACTTTAAGGACTGTGAAGTACAAATCTTGTGATTCTGCTCTGGTGAAATCTGCTTTATTGCACTGCTCTTGACTTTCCTGCCAGTAGAAGCCCCAGTGACATCAGATGTCAGAATACTTGGGGATGATATCTGCATTCTAACACACTGTGAAAATATTTACAAGCTTCCAAGATGAGACTTCTCCTGATTAGGGAAATCAAAGAATAGTTTTCCCAGCAGGCCTGCAGTTAGCTCATCCAAATTGCTTCTGTTTTAATTGGCATGCATTTCCTCTAAGCAGATAGGAGATGAAAAATATTTGACTTGGGCTCTACAGGACTGGAAGCCTCTTCCCTCAGACACAGCTATTCTGGAGAAAAAAAAAACCAAAACCCAACCAAACAGGCAGCTCAATTTATATTGCATTTGTGCAAGAAAAATCCATCTTTGACAGAATGCCAGACCAAGGTGCAGACTGATATTCTGACTTTTTAATGAGGAAAAGAAGGATGGGATTTTATTCAGGTGTTCTGTGTGGGAAGTCTTTTGTCACCTGAGTTGGACCTAAGTGGGCTGTGATTTTCTCTCTGCTCCTCAGCATTCTGTTGTTTTCAAACTGCATTTTGGGGCATATTTTTGTCAGATTTCTAGTTTCAGAAGCATTGGGAAGAATAAGTAAAACCAAATAACCTTCATTAAAAGTGACTGCTTTTGTCTGTGAGTATCAACTAACATTATGTGTGAAATTCATTTCCTGGAGTTTTTTTTTTCATTTCTCTTTTGCTCAATGTGTCTGAGGAGGGATGTTTTCCCTGTAAGTTGTTCTCACAGGGAGTGATGAGCCCAAAAATTCCTCTTGGAGGAAGAGGTGAACCTGTTCTAGGATGGTGTGGAAAGCTGAGCTCTCAGGATTTGGGGGTTGGTGCCTCTTCATGTTTCAGGAGGCTTTTGGTAGTGAATTAAACCCACTGAAGCCCACCATGGACAGGGCAGTGAGAGCAGCACCCAGAGCACGAAATCCAGTTGGGTTTATTTATTGAGTCCTTAGATTATTAGAAAATTTCGACTGAAAAATGTGCCAGTATCCCCTCCTTTATTCAGGATTTCTTGGTAGTTCACCTAGAGCATGCTTCCATCTTGAAAAATCAATGTCTTGTGTTTTGCAAAATAATTCCTTCCCTCACCTCCACCCAAAAGAACATCAAACAAAAAAGCCCCCACGCAAACCTGGGGGGGGGATGTTTCTTGAGGATGGAACTCTTAATTTCCCCCACTCATGGTAACTGGATGTATTTTGGATGCCAAGCCCCACAATGGGAATATTCCCACAACTTTGCTATTCCTCACCTTTTGCTAATGGAAATTCTCAACATTCACCCCTTTAGGAGGGGCGAGGGGGTCGCGTGGCTGTCCTGCCAGCCTGACAAAGGGGCTTTTCCTGGGAGAGATTCTGGGATGGAGCCTGAGGCTCCTGTTGCCCGGGATTAGGGAGCTGCATTAGCAGGGAATAACGTCAGCCACGCTCTGCGCCTGCTGTGTTTCACCATCTGCCTCTCCCAAACGTGAGGTGGTGTTTCCCTGGTGGCACAGCCTTAGGTGAGTCACGAGCAGCTCAGGCTGCCTGAGGTTTGCTTTTGGAGCTCTGAAGGAAGCATAAGCTCCGTATTTGTTGTTTATTGATCAATATTTCATCAGAGGTGCAATCAAAAATTAAGTGGGCAAATGCTCATGGTGAAAAGCAGGGGCACTGGCTTGCAACGGCCGGCAAATGGCAACGAATTTCTAAGAATAGAAGAAAATATATTAATTTATAGTGATAGCACAGGGAGCCTGAAGAGGTGCTTTGATTGAGAGGGGTGGACACATCCCACAGAGAGATCACGGGGAAAATGTCTCTGAGGCTGTGTTTAGTAGCCTTCGCAGCACAAATGAAATTGGTAGATGGTTCTCCTCAGAAAATACTCCAAACTGTCTTTTCTCTGTGATGTTATGGAACAGTTTTAGAACAATTTTATTATTTTGGAGCAATGTTTAAAAATTTTTTTTTTGGTAGAACAATGTTTTTTCTGTGTTCTTTTTTTCTTAAAATCCTGCCTCTTTGAGATGCCCAGCTTCCAAAACCCTGACCAACACGTAGGAACAGATTTATGTATTTATTTATGTATTTTTAACCACTGGAAGTAAAGAGCAGCCTGTTATTTGAGTTATTTGTTATTATCCCTGTTGCCTCAGAGTCTTTTTTTGCCAATCAGACCTCAATCTGCGTTTTGCTGACAGAAGGCAGAGCCTGGGATGCTGCTGGTAGGAAGGAGGAGCAGGCTGGGATGAAGCCCGTTTCACCAGGCATCTGTGACATTTTGGCCTGCAATTTTTTTTTTTTTTTCCCAAATAACGCTGCAGGCTGGTGCTATTTCTGTTCAGAATACTGATCCATCCTGTTTACAAACAGGCAAAGCAATAGTGTGAGTAAGGCCTTTTCTTCCTGCTGTATAAAGGGAATCACCTGGGGATGGATTGAGGCTGAACAGATCCCAGGGTGCAGATTCCAGAGCTGAACATGGCTCACCATCTCCTGCTTGGCTTCTGCTTCACAAACAAAGGCCTTTTTAAATTGCCATTCTAGTTTCTTTTTGTCGTTTGCTGCAAAAACATTTTGTGCTGAAATTCTCATCTCGCAAACGTGGAAAGCAATATGTGAAATTGAGGGTGGCAGAAGTTCTTAGCACGAGGAGACACATCAGTAAATAGGATGGGTGGGAGAAACGTGTAGCAGTTGGCTGGTATTTTAATTTTGGTCTGTAATACCGTAGTGAAACTTGAACTTCCTTTTTTGGTTTTAAAAAATTTTTTTCCTCCACAGAAATCAAAGGAAGGTTGAGGTTTGAAGCTGCAATGGAGAGGGCTGGTAGAGGCTCAGTTTTGCTAATTGAGCAAGGTACCTCCAAATTAGTGGTCCCAGAGGCCTAATCTTTGTCATGGCAATGTCTTTAGAGAGTGAAAGTAGCACACCCTATGTGTTATGTCAACTGCAGCCGCGTGGGAGATTAAAATTATTGCACAAATATAAAACCAGGACTTGAAACGCATCGGGCTCCTCTTGATGTGCTTTATCTGGGCAGTCATTTCCACTGGGGATTGCTGTGCCTAGAAAGTTCAACATGTGCCCTTTGCCTCTGACAGGTTGGTCAGTCATTAGGCTGCTGGGGTGCCCTTTGAAAGATCTTTTTTATTATGGAAACTATTCCGAGACCTCTAGATTAGACAGTGCACTCGCACTAACCCGCTTGAGGCAAAAAAGAAACCTTTAATCTCTGTTAAAACTCTGCGTGCCAAATATAATAGCTGGTTTCAGCAGTATTTAAACCAACTTCATTAGAATATAGGAAAGAGAAACAGGTTTTAAAGGCTGGCTTTAGCAAGCAATCAACTGTCTCCCAGATGGTCCGAATGGGGCTCGTTCAATGCTGCACATGGGGAAAAAAGAAAATAAAAAAAGGGAAGAAGAAGGAAAAAGAGCCCAGCAGCATCTTGTGTGTGTCTGTGCCTGCTGGTGACTGGGCTCAGGGGACAGGACTCCTCACACAGAGGCTCTTCCTCTTCCAACCCAGACGTCCCAGGGCGTTCAGTCTGTGCCCACTTGCACAGAAGGCAAGGCTGCAGGTGTAATGCATGTAAATATATTCTGCATTTGTGATGGTGGCTCTAGAGTTTTTCCCCTCAGTTTCACCGCCCTTGCGCTGAAAGCCAGTTTTGTTTAACCCGTGATGAAAAGCGGTGGTGTTTAACCCGTTTTTAACCTCAGAGCCTTATCAGGGAACCTTTGCTCTGGTCTGGGGTGGCTGTATGGAGCAGAGCACGTACTGGGGGTGCATCCTGCACGCCGGGCTAATCGCTCACTAATTAATATTCATGACTCATTAGCTGCTGCTCTTGGGACTCGAGCAGCGCTGCTATTGGTGCTCGAGCCGCGGGGAGCTTTATCTAAGGCAGAGCTGGTGCTACCCAGGGGTGGATGCTGCTGTCCTGCAGCACCTCCAGGACACCCCACCGTGGTGCTGCTCGGCTCCTGGGAGATGCCAGAATCCCTTTGAAATCTCCTCTGCCACTCCTTGTAATGAGTCCTTTCTGCTGGTTCCCACAGGTCCAGAGGAAGAAATGACCATGTAGATTCTACAGCTTGGGTGCAGCATAATGGGAAATGGTGAATGGAGTGGAGCTGGTCTGCAGCCTTGAGAGCAGCCGTTCTGTGACCTCCAGCCAGTCAGGGACACCCTCCACGCCAGGGGCATCCTCCACGTCGCTCGCCAGACACTCGCGGGATTCTTTTTAATTTCTCCGATTGGAATTCAAGATTCCTCTCCTTCGATTTTTAAACAGTTTTAAGATTGTATCGACCACAACGAGTGGAGCAATATAACCAGCCACGATGGGTGACATGACAAATAGCGATTTTTATTCCAAGAACCAAAGAAATGAGGCCAACCATGCAGGAGAGTTTGGGTGCACACTGCAGGAACTGCGCTCCCTCATGGAACTCCGAGGGACAGAAGCAGTAGTAAAAATTAAAGAGACTTATGGGGAAACAGAGGGGCTCTGCAGACATCTGAAGACGTCACCGACAGAAGGTAAGCACTTCTCACTTCACTTGAATTAGGGGACTTTGCCTAAGTGCTCTCCAGACAGTGGAAAACAGAGGTTTTGATTCCAACCTGAACAGAATTCTCATGGTGCTGCCGTTAGTCCCAACAATAATGAAACAAGGGTCTTCTGAGAAGGAAGGTGAACCAGCCCAGCTTTAGCTAAAGCTGGCATGGGAGTGAAATGAGTGCTTTTTGTTCTAACAGCTAAATGCATGAGTTCATCCTTCTTAAAATGATACAAAATACCAGCACGTGTTTTAGGCATTGCAAAGAGACTTGAACCTCTGAGCTCCTGTGGGTAAGAAAGTGAAAATTAGATGCTTCAAAACAGCTTCTAGGTATTTGGACATCTTGAGAGTATGACATGACCTTTTGAGATGCGCATGATGTTACTATGTAGATCAATATATTTTTAAAATTTATATATAGGTTACTAATTTTCACTTATTATATTACCATAGATAATTTTGCTTAACTCATCAGTCTGTGATTGCATCAATGTTTTTATTAGCTGGACTTCTGTTGTGTGTAAAATTAGACTTCTTAATTTCTTTTGTTTAATAATACCAATCATAACTTTCCAGCATCTATTTTTCTAAGTGTTTTTAGAGCCTTCTACCTAATCATCATTTATTAGTCTGGTTTTCAATGCTCAACCCAAATATCTCCCCATAAAGCATTGACAACGATGCAATGTTTCCCTCTCCTCATACAATTTTATTGATCACTGATTTTTTTCTCTTTATGTGCAAGTAAAATTCAGTTTCATTCTAAGAATTCTATTTTCGGCTCTGTATTTTCATCTCCAAGGAGTAATAACACTTTTGGAAATTACCCAGTCTTTCAGTCTATAATATTTCTGCAGTCTTGTAAAGTAGCCAAGATGTTCATTTTAAGTTCTTTTCTTTTTCAAGAAGATAGAAGTCTTGGCTTTGTTCCACTCTCTTCTTTCTAAAATTAATCATTGAGTTACCTCCTCAAAGTCTGGAATTATTCGTGTGATCACAAACATGACAGTTGCAGTGTGATACCATAAATTACCCCAGCTGAGGGGTCCCAAAGGAGCAGCTCTCGATGTCTCAGCTTCAAGAATTCCACATTTGCAGAAAGTCAGAGCTGAAGTCTCCGTCTGAGCCGAGCTCAGGGCGGTGACTTCAGTCAAGTTTTGCCAACTCATTCTAGTGGTTACCTGGTCAATGTGAACTTCAAAGGGGATGTTAATTGCATTGTGCACTCAATTTATGACATCAGGGAAACTCAATTCCTCATCTCGGAACGCAGCGTATGGATCCAGCGGCATGGCACGCTGACTCCAGCAGTAATCTATATCTGATACTGCAGATAAGGTAACTTTCCTCCAAGCATTATGTGCACTTCATCACTTGTGCATTAGGGAAAAACCTTTCCAGCTTCAAATAGCAATCAGCATAGCCTTGGAATCGTGAAGGATCCGCTGGGTTTTAGTTTTCAAGTGGATCATCTAATAGGAATTCCCATTCACATGAAGTTTGCGTCTTACTTTTAAATGTCTTTCTTGGAAAAATTCTCTGAAGTACGTCTTGTCAAACTCTGGAAATTTTCACTGGAGAGAAAGTATCCATCGCAGAGGAACTTTACAGGCTTATGGCAAATATCAGCTTATATTTAGTTCTAAGTCCCAAGCCATTGTTTTTCTTGATTCCAAGCTCAGTGAAGAGGATATTCTTGAAGACATGGCTGTTCTTAGAGGAAAGCAACATAATAATTTTTTTACATGGAAATGGAATTCTAACATCAAGTAGACACGATTTGCAAATAAATTTTTGACTTACCTAGTTTTATCTTTTGGTATCCGCAGGAAACTGTGGATTCCTCATTAAATACCTTTATGAAAAACCACAGTTTGCTCCAATGCCTGAAGATCACTTTTCCAACCAGGCATCGTTTTTGGTGAAGCACAGTTCACCAAACTTCCTTTGTTTTCATACCTTGGTGTGCTGTACATCTTACATGGTTTTATGGAAAACATAAAATAAGAATTACTGCAGGGCACTTCTTTCAAGAAATGGCTGAGCAGGAGTCCTGAGTGACTGGGAGACAATGAAAGTGACCTGACTATAGATCTTGATTCTTCCCTGCCTTGTAAGCTCTTCCAGAATTTATCCTCATGAAGTCCTTGTAATTCTGTGGGACAATTGCTGAAACAGTTACTGAAACAGAGGGAAAAAAAAGTTTCCTGGCAGCAGGGACACGATAATTTAGTAAAATGTGGTCTAACCTGAATTTACTGGTTTATTCAGAAAGTAAGAAGTAGTCATGAGCTCAGAGTTGACTCAATTCATTTCCCATGTTAATATTTGATGTCCCACCTATGGATTGGTGGGATTAAACACGCTTGGAATTTGCTTTTGAAACTGTTTTAAAGGCCTTGAACTTCTCAACTTGAGATGTCATACGCGTAACTCAGATGTCCTTGACACTGCTGAGAGGTTCATTTCCCAGTGAGCTCCTGTCTCAATTCAGTTTGGGGCTGGGGAAGTCTGCTGAGTGTTGAGTAGAATAACATTTACATGCTGAATGAATTAATTACATTATTGTGGGTTACAAGACTACAATCTCTCCCCTAAATTTGCTTTGGTTGCTCCTTTAGCTACAGATGCAGTGGAGATCCCAGCTCTCAGTTATGCCTGGAGGATTTCCTGCCTTAGAGTGATTATATTGTAATGAAAAGCTCATAAAATGAATCTCCTCAAAAATCTATGGAAATATACAAAAAGTACACTTATGTGTCCGCTTGAATTTTCTTGAAAAATATTTATGTTCACATTAGTTTCACTTTCATGATCCTAGAAATACCACATATAGGCAGGATCTAGCCCTGTCACTTTGCAAAACAATGCTGCATCCCCCCTTGGGCAGAGCTGTGCTGACAGTTGTATACTTTTCCATGCAACTGGAGTCTCTGAGGCCCACTGGAGCATCAGTGATACCTTATAAAGGACAGCTGGTAAAATGGGATGAGTTAGTTGGATGAATACCAAATGAGACTGGAATCCACTCTCTCCAATACCTAACTACATTTACCCACAATTTTATGTAGTACCACCAATTTGCGGCAAGTTTTTCATCTGCTTTCCCTCATAAAAATGTTTGTTTCTTACAGGAGTATGTCAGTGAATTAACCTCCATGATTTTTTTGCTTAAAATACTTGGATGCTGTAATTTCCAGTGCATGCAGAAAGTGAAGAATGCACTGTGTGTGGAATGGAACACCCTGAGTGGGATGGGATCCACAAGGATCATCCAGTCCAACCCCTGGCCCTGCACAGACACCCCAGCAATCCCATCCTGGGCATCCCTGAGAGTGTTGTCCAGACATTGCTGGAGCTCTGGGAGCCTCGGGGCTGTGACCATTCCCTGGGGAGCCTGGGCAGTGCCCCACCACAGTAAAGTGATGCTTTTTAAATTTTCATATGAAGGAAAAACATTTCCAGGGTGGTATCTGTGCAACCACACCCCAAACAGGAGCTCCAGAAGGTGTCACACGTTGGTGATGATGTTACAGCACTACAGAAGAAGTTTTTCTTTTGGTATTTAGTGGATACAGATCTGGAAAGCTTCTAGAAATGGGCTGGTGGAGTGCACTGGGGGAGAACATTTCAGCTTTGCTTTGGTTTTTTTTTTTTTGGCTGTAGGTCTCAGGACACCATGAAAAGGTTTTATGGAAAGACACAATAATTAACAATTAACTGATAATATTTCAACTGTAGAAGCTGACTTTTTAATCATCACAACTGCTCTTAGTTGAGCTGCCAGAGAAGTTCTCTCTCTTTTCAAATGCATGTTTGTTGTGTGTGGAGTATAAACGAGAATCAATTAGGCCAGCTGTGGAGGTGTGTTTATTTCTCATTATTGCAACCTAAAAAGCCTTTCACCATTTAAACGATGAGTTAAAAGATGAGCAAAACCCGAATGCAACAAAATTAACCAGCTGCTTTTAATACTCGTTAGTTTTGGTTCCTCACACTTGCTTCTGTAAAAATGCACCTTTAATAACTTAATAGTCTGTTTGGAAGCTGCTTTTGCTGAATTGCAGTCAGGTGCACCACTGTATTCAATCAGCTACAGACATGGAGAATTTGGAGAGAAATTGGGAAAGGAATGAAAAATACTTGATGCAGACAAGTAGTCTCTGATAATCACAGATCCAATTATTTTATACTTTAAACTAAGCTGTATTTTAACACAGTCAAAATAGACCATGAATGCAGAGAAATTGGTAATAGCATTATTTTCATTGTTAAAAGGATACACTTGATCATTTAGAAACCATTAAATACTATCCATAGGTTCAAGATCTTCTTTCATTATTATTTAGCCTTTAACATAAGGATGGCTATTATTTGATTGATTTAAATTTTTTTTTTTCACCTCTCTGAAAGTAGATTTTAAGAGTCTCTTTGTGACATTGAGCTGAAGGACTTTGGAAACCTTCAAAGCAGCATCTTAGAAGCCCTGTAAGAGCAGACCCGTTCATCCTCTCTCCGGATCACCACCCTGCCTAATTCCTCGTCCTGATTTGTGGTGTCAAAACATCTCTGGTAGTCCAGGCCCATTTGTCAGGCCCCCAGGCCAGCAGCCAAGCTCCAAGCACACGTCCAGCCCTAATTTGTACCTGTTGTCCCCACACGGAAGGTTTGGTTTGAACAATGAGAACAGCCTCGGCCATGGAAAAACCCCTCAGCATTGTCAGGGCCAAGGCCTCGCTGGGTTTTTTTCCTACCTCGCATGGGAAAAACCCCATAGGTGAATTTAAATCCATATTTCACCTGGTTGTTTATGCAGTGCCAAGTGTGGTTGAGCTGGTGAGAACTTGGATAATTTGGTATTTTCCTGTGGTTCCATCAGTGGGCTCTGGCTGCCCCCTGAGTGCCCCACTGGCTCCCAGGGACCTGCTTGGAAAAAGGGGCTGGCTCTTTCCATGAGAAACTGGCTAGGAAAGAAGGGGGTCCTGGATAAATCTGGGTAAATTTATCTTCCAAATGCTCCTTCATTTGAAAAATGCAGTTGCAGACCCCCTCATGTGTATCCCAGCTGGGTTTTTGCTCCCTGGAGAAGAGAAGGCCCCTGGGAGAGGCCATTGCAGTCTCCAGTATTGGAAGGAGGCCTGTAAGAAATTTAGGGAAAGATGTTTTAACAGGACCTGTTGTGATAGGAGAAATGGTAATGGGTTTAAACTGAAGGAAGGTTGATATGGATTAAACATAAGGAGGGAATTTCATATAATGAGGGTGCTGAAACACTGGGTCAGGCTGCCCAGAGAGGTGGTGGATGCCCCATCCTTGGAAACTCTCAAGGCCAGGTTGGATGAGTTTCTGAGCATCCTGATCTAATTGAAGAGATCCCTGCTCGCTGCAGGGGGTTGGACAACCTTTTAGGCTCCTTTCCCACCCAAATAAATCCCTGATTGTCTGCCTGGAGGTCTGGGAGAGCCGTAGGGTGTCTGACTCCATGGGAAGAATGGGCAGCACAAGGTGTGCGCAGGAGCTTCCCTTCTGCAGCCTCCCCATGGCACCCAGGGACTCCTCCTGCCCCTTCTCCCCCAGGGAAAAGCCTTGGAGCTCTGCTTTTTGGCTCTTTGCAGCTCTGCTCTGTGGGGAAGCGCTGGGCCTGTCCCAAGTCACACGAGCACCATTGTCCCAGGGCTGGGACCAGCTGGAAAAGATGGAAGCGGGGAGGCTGCATGTGAATAACTTGTGGCAGGTTTGCTTTGGCTCACGGGGCTGTCTCAGCCCTGCACAACAGGCCTGGCCCAGCTGTGAGCTCCTTAGGGAGGTTGAATTTGGCTCCTGTGGGTCAGTGCCAGGCAGATGTGCTGCTCCAGGGGTCCCTGTGCTGCTCTCCTGGGAGCCACAGGGATTGGCAAGAATGGCTCTGTGCATTTGACACTCCTGCTGTGGGCAGCATGTTAATTTTCCATAAAATCCCATTGTCATGTTTGAGGATTTGGAAGGGGTGCATGGAGCTTTCTTGGCAATGGCGGTTCTTTTCCTTATCGAATATTTCCATTGTTTGTATAATGGAACAGCAAACATTCTTCCAAAGGTTACCCAAACATAAGCATCTCAAATGAATGGCTCAGATTTTTCTCTGTGATAAGTCCAATTTCATTGCTCGTTTTGTTTCTGGGTTCTTGCATGTCGTGCCACTTGCTGGTTTACTTTGGCTTTGTTCATTTGCTTGTGGAGAACTAGAGAGATATTGCATGATGCATTTTCCCCATAAAGCTTTGAAAAAAAAAAAGAGAGAGAGAGATACCTACTCCTTTGAGAATCCTAAATGGCTTGCAAAAAGGTTCTCTCTGGATAACAGGCAGTGCTTTAAAGGAAGGCCAGGAAAGGCAGAAAGCAAGTGAGTGTCTTCTGCTTTCTCTATTAGGCAGCATCAGAGGTTTTCTGAGGTCGGTGCTGATTTATTTATGTGATTACCTAGGACATCATCTTCCTCCCAGTGATTATCTTACCTCAGCAGGTGCAACAATTAGGAGGCTGTTTTCATGCAAGCTGAATTCCCCTTTTCCCTGTAAGACAGTACATTAAATACATGCAGGCAGGGTGTACTGACCACAGCCATACATTGTGCTCTTGTAGCTCAGATTTAAATGAACAGGGTAACAAATGGCTGTGAGATTTTCTTTTTGCACCTATTCTGCACAGGACTGGTGTTTGTTCACTGTAGTTAACTCAATTACAGCTACAATGTGTCGTAAGTCAAAGGAAAACCTGGCCCAGCGACTTTCTGTTATTCTTTCCCTCTTTGCAACGGGATTATCACAGGTCAACATTCTCCACAAGGTGTTGTGCCCCAAGTTTCCCCTTGATCTGCATGCAGTGATGCAATACAGTGACTCAACCCCTTTCTGCTGAATCAATCAGCAATGGAAAGTGTTGCCATTATATGGGGCAGTTGATAACCCTGTAATCTCACTCTCAGGAGTAGTGGTTTGAGTTTGTTGGCATAACCGTCTCATTCATTGCGTGAGGAAAAGGCCTTCAGCAGAATGGGCTCAGTGTACATAACAATGCATTTCATGTATTCCATGAAAGCCACGTCAGCTGCCCCAGTGGCAAACTGGGATTACGTTGGTGGTGCTCCCTCAGAAAAAGGCAATTTGATCCTCTGCTTGGAGGATCAAACAGGGATCATTCTGGGCTGTGCTGGGGAAGGCAAAGCTTGGGGTTGGGTCGGTGATGGCAAAGCAAGACCTGAAGGGGAGGGGTGGCTGCAGCCTTTCCTTGGTGTGTCCCTGTGCTGGGGAGCTGCTGGGAGGGCAGCAGGACTGCAGAGGAAAGCATCCTTGGGGAATGCCTCCCTCCTGTTGTATTGCAGGGCTCAGAAACCCATAAATATCTATAGACTGCCAGCCTTGAGTGAGAGCTGATTTATCTTCATTTTGTTCTTGTTTTGAGAAGGCTGCAGGAAGAAAGCAAAGTCCATTACACCAAATGAATAATCCAATCGATGGAGCCAGTGTGCCCTTGATGGAATTAAGCTTTGCCTTTGCAGTGTATCAGAGACAGAGAAGGGTTTTTGCCTCGATTTTTGGTGCCCTGTGGAAGCGGAGTTACTGTGGAGTGGTTTTGCCCTGGTGGGACTGGCCCTGCTGGAAGAGCACAGCTCTTAATTCATTGTCTCAGCTGACACTTAGAGGGGTGCAAAAACCTGCTCCCTTTAAAGTATCACCTTAAAATGTAGAGATAAAACAATTACTTGAATCTTTGTTAGGGGTTCCCAGCCATTTTGCCAAGTGTCAGTGCTAGCAGTGATGCTGCTTCCAGCTTAACCATGGAAATTGGGAAATTTTGCTGCTGAAGTCTTTGTAAGGATCATTTGTGCATTGGACAGGTGACAACAGCATTCCTCACAATAATAAAATGTTGGTTTTCTTTTATTCAGCATTACATTTCTGTGTTTTCATGAAAGAGGATTGTCCTATTTTTTTTTTATTTTGTTGCTTCAACAAGCAAGTCTGAGCTCAGCAGCCCTGAAAGAGGAATTAGCATGATTAAATGGTCATTTTTCTTTTGAAGATAATTTATATCAACAGGCCTGGGATAAGAACAGCATTAGGTGCGGTAATGATTTCCTGCCTCCTGTCCCTTTTGCAATTACTACTCACCCTTGCAATCTAGACTGTTCAAATTTACTGTTTCCATTTGTTTTCCAAGAAGTCAGAGGTTAGTGTTTGACATGCCTGTTATTTATAAAGGTAAGTGGAAAATAAAGCCAAATATGTATTTTTGGCAGTCAGCTCAATGTGCTTCCAAGACAAACATATCTGCATTCCCCCAGTGCTGACTTCCTTTAATGTGGTACACTCATAGTTTCTGAATTGCCTTCGAAGTATCTCTAGAAATTTTTTCTCCTCTGTCTCCAGGAGCTGTTTCTTTGGGTTTTTTTTTCACATCTGTGTAGGTGTTCTGGAAACTGTGCTTGAGATCCTGCAAGGTGTAAGGACAAAGCAGCCTCCCCAACATCCTGAAAAGCTGATTTCCTCAGACATAAAGAACCTGTTTTCACAGATAATAGGTGACAGTCCCTGGCACAGCTTTCAGCAGGGAACAGTAACTTCCTTTTTAACTTTTAAAGAAGGAAGAAACACTTTCTGAATGCTCATTATAAATCCCATTCCTTATCCTTGCCTTGGAGCTGCTAAAACAATGCATTTCAATGTCCCATCCTAATTGCCAGTCCAGAACTTGGCAATGCAGCCACGGATTCTATTAAATGCAGAGGATTTCAGTTGTGCAATAGAAATAGCTGGGTGTATGTAGCTGCTATTTCTGTAACAATAGCATTTACTAGCCCTTGTTTCCTCTCTGCTTTCAAATGAAATTCTTTAGGGACTCCAGATACTCTTTTCCTGTGTGGATTGTGAGCTGAGTCAGTTCTGCTAAGACTCGAAAACCTGAGCTTCCACAGGCTGAGCTGCTCCTTTGATTATTCCTTTTGCATTTTGTGTCAATCTCTCCTCCCCAGCACTTTCCACAGAGGAGCAGTCTATTTCAGTGTGAGGGCAGCTAAGGTAGGTACAGTCCTCTGAGGTACAAAAAGTCTGAGAAAATGAGTATTGGGAAGGAAAACCGACCACATTTATGGAGTAGCTCAAAAGCTGTCATGATTCTTTTCCTCTGATTAGCATTGGGGATGAGGGAAAAGAGGGAATATCCCACTCCTTTACAGGTGTGCTTGCCCTTGAAGGAGGTACAGAATGAGAGAGGAGAATTTTCTCAAATCCAGTAACTACCCCATGAACAGCAGGATTTCACCTCCATAAATGAGGGCACAGCTCCTCAGGTGCTACAGGCTGAATGCTGTTTGTTCAGGACTGTGGCAGCATTAATGTGGAAAACAAATCTATGGGAATGCTGTGGAATCGCAGGGCAGCTGTGCAGCCACAACCTTAGCATTAGTGTGGGCACCTCAGTCAATTCTTTCTTTAAACAATGCAGCAAACCCACTTGGATTTTTGCACCGTTTTCCTGGCAGTCTCAAGTGTTTGCCTCAGTTTGGAAGCTCGGGTGGCATTGGGGATACCGTGGGTTTCCTTGAGTCTGCCTCACTTCAGTCATGTTTGGGTCCCCTCCCCTTCCCTGGCACAGGAGCTCGGTTTTAAAGGAATGATTATTCTTTTCTGAGTCATTCTGTTTTCTTTTCTGGTTTGCTTTTGCTTGCTTTTTGATTATGTGGCAAAGTGGTTTTACCTTCATTTAAAAAGGCCTGGAGTGATAGGGATTGCTGAATTACATTACCATTCTGCTTTGGCAGTGGGGTCAGGGTTGTTGCATGGTTTTCTGTGCAGAGGTCATCCAACTGCAGCCTAAATCTCTGCCTGTCCTTGAGCTGTGGTGTCACAGGTAACTTTCAGCCCATGGAAACCCTGCAGAAAATCCCTCCTGTTTGTGATGTCCAAAGAGTGAAGAGGCCAGGTTAGAACCTGTGATTTTCGCTCCTCAAATCGTTGAGTTTTTTACGGAGAGAAAAAACCTCAAAACACTTGAAAGCACCCTGCTGTTTCCTGCAGAAATACAGTGTAAACATGGAAAATTCTGGAAGTGTTCAGGTGTGCTCCCCTGGTGGTTTTGTGCAGCTCTCCCGTGGGGGTGCTGAGTGCCCGGGCTGCTCCTTTGTTCCATTGTTTTCTCAAGCCAGTGAGTTTTTGGGCGTGTGGGGCACTGCAGGGACAGTGTGACAGAGCTCACCCTGTCTCCCTGGGGCTGTGGAACGGGTGCCTATTGAAGTGTTCAGGACAATCTGATTTCCAGACTGCAGACACAATAATCTGAGGGGACCACAGTGGTAAATTGCAGGTGATTATCAGGGGTACAGGAGCGATGATGGCACTAAAATCCTCCAAAACTGGGGAAAAACTCCCTCTCTAACCTTGATGTTTTTAGTGTAAATAAGGCATTACTTCAGTCTTGACCAAGAGTTGACTGGCTGACAAATTCCAGCCTCTGCACCAATGCTGATACAAAACTTTGTCACTTATTTATGCTTTCTTAGCAAAGAAATTAATATTCATTGGTTCTAAGTGACATGATTCTCTTCATTAATTCATATTCTGTCCTCTATTAGTTATTGATATTTTGCTCTTCATACTAATTTGGTCTCCATTCTTTAGTCCTTTTATAATTTTTTTCTCCAGCTTTCCAAGCCTCAGTCTCCCCTGTATCTTTGGTTACTCCAACAAAAGCCTGCGAAGAACCTTTACTAATGCTGGCTAAAAGTGGGCACTGCTTGCAATTAATTAAAACAACTAATTAAAAATTAGTTAGAGTTGTATAATTTCCAACAGTTCAGTGCAATGCGAGGCTGTTACATGAGATTGTAGTTTGCCCTAGGAAGAGAAATGTGCTTATTTTTGGTGTCTTTTCCCTCTGATGATTCCAAGCTCCAGGTGCTGAAGGACTCTACGAATGAATTTTTAAAATTTACAGATAGCTGAGGAAATTCTATGAAGATGTTGCTGGGTGAAATCTCAATGGTTGTGTTACACTTCCTGCTGCTTTACTTGCTAATAAACTTGGAACCTCATGTGCTGCAACCCTCGAGGTAAAACCCACAACCTGACCCCTCAGAAGTGAATTTTAAAGGAAAGATCATTCTTTTCTGAGCCATTGGTGTTTTTCCTCTCTTTTCCATCCAAACCCATGGTGCACGCTTAGGGATGTGCAAGGTTTGTTGAGTTAGCAGGGAAATGAATCAGTTTTAGCTGAGAAAGTACCAAAGGTCACTCGAGTTTCCTTCAATGAGCTGGCCCTGCTGCTTTGCTTGTGTTTAATGCCACAGCACAGCTGAGTTCATTTGCTTCAATAGGAAATATCAGATGGCAGAAGTCATCAAGCTCAAATTGTCTTATTCACTGTTTTGAAGTGACCCCTGAGCAGAGGACAAATCCACCCAGCTCGTTAACGTGTGTGTGCGCCACTGCTCCAAAATACCGCGTGCCAGCTGAGAGTGAGCTGGATTCCTGTTTGGGTTGGATGTTAAACAAGTGGCTCTGAAGAAACAGATTTTGTGCCTTCTGCCCTGAAGAGTAAGAGATCTGCAGAGTTTGAAAAGATTTAAAAATAACTCTGGTTTAGCATTTGCAATAGATGAGGACTCTTAAGGTAAAAACAGTGGTTGGTCTTTTTTTTTCTTCACCAAACCTAGATGTTATTTTAAATTCCTGATGTTAATCCTATTTAACAGGGTTATCACTGAGGCATGTTTCACCATGAGACACTGGACGTTCTTTTTGCTGCCCCACTTTTCCCAAAGCATTGCTGCTGACACGAACGTCTCTGCAGCTCACAGCTTAAAATTGCAGACAAGAATCTGGAGGGACTTGCTGTGGGGTGACAATCCATGCCAACCCCTGGATGGGAGAAGCTTTGTGTCTGCTCTTCTGCTCTCTCCTGTCAACGTCCCCATGCTCAGCAGCTGCTGCAAGGGACACCTCACCTTCTCTACTCTGGAGTGACTTCCAGCTGCTGTTCTGGGTGCAGGGACACTGCTGGCATCTTTCCCTGGAGAATCCACAGGGTGTTTTTGCAAGCCTGTGGCACCTCTTCTATCCAGTCATGGTTGTGTTGGAACAGCAAACTGGGTTTTGAATGAGGGATTTGGGCTTAATGCCCTGCTTGCAGTCCCCTGGATTTCTTGTTGCCTTATCACTATTTCAGCATGATTTAGGGAGGCTTTCCTCCTCTCTTACCTTTATTTTGAGCCCCTGAACACACATTGTTTCTTGGAAGTCCTGAATTTTGTTTTATTTATCTTCAGTCTTCCTTAAATCTTCCTTAAAAGATTGAGTCGCAGGAGGCTGCCATGGGATTCGAAGAGAAATTTTTGCCAGCTTCATTTTAATTTGGGGGATGGAAGGATGGGAAAAGGCTTAGGGCTGTTTTAATTTTGAAAAATTTTGCAGAAGCTCATTCTATTATTAAAAATTGATAGCGCATCTTAGCTGCCTGTGACTGCCCAGGAAAGTTGTAGCCTCAGTGGATTGCAAGGACCGGTGGTGGCTGACAGAAACAAAAAAAACATCTCTAGCTCTGTAACACCTAGGAGATATTTATTCATATTTCAAATTATCCATATTTTCTTGTGTTATTGAGCGACTGCAGGTATTGGTGTGAGTGGTCAGAGTTGATAACCATGTTGCCCTATTATGAATATCTGCATTTCCCCCATCTGAAATTCAGTGTAATGTTCCCTCTTGTGGACTCTTCCATGCCTGAGTTTATGCTTGTAGACAAGCTGAAAAAACAAGTATCAAAATTCTGTTCTGTTGTGAGTTCAGCCCAAACCACTCACGGTTCATTTTTCTTTGCTTTCTTCCATTGTCCTTTGATTACAATTTCTTTGCAGATACCTATTTCCTTTATTGCCCATTTGCTTTTTGGTCTGTATTTGGTGGGGGTATTTTTTGTATTTTTCTGCTTCTTGATGGTCTTAAATATCTCTGATTTCAAAATGGTTGTGAGATTACCCTTGTGGCCTCAGGTAACTCCACTTTTTCTAACAATCCAAAATCTTTGGAGGTGACCCTGTGCTTTCAAATATTGATCAGGTCATGCTGGGCACTTGTCCCGTTTGAGCTTGGCCCTTTTGGCAGAACTCATCTCCTTTAACTGCTCTGCCCTGTTTTTTCCTGTTTGAACTTGGCCCTTTTGGCAGGGCTGTCTGTCCCTTATCTCCTTGGCTTCTTCTGGGATGGTGGGGACCTGTTAAATATCCCTTGTGCCACTGAGTGGTTGTGGCCACATTAATTCTTGGCGGCAGATCCAGCGTTGACTCTTAAATACAAATAGTTCAGGATGACTTGAAATAAATCTACTCGAGATATTAATTACGGTGGATAATTACAAGGTAGGTGCATTGAATGAGGAACTTGATAGTCTTCTGTAAAAGGATGCAGAAGTTTCCAGTTGAAACTATTTTATTGTGATCTTCAAACTGGGCTTGTGGCTTTAAAAAGAAAAAAAACCAAAACAACCCTCTACCCCAAACCCAAATTACACAGTGATTTTTGTACTGTTTAAAATTAGATCAGATTTTATTTCTGAATCTTTGAAAAAAATTCAGGTTGCTCTTTGCTGGAAAGGCTGTCAAGAGAAGTATTTATATAAGAAATTAGTTTTGAAAACTTCTGCCTGTTTTCACTGGGTGAGATAATTAAATGTAAAAGTTACAGGCTAAAATTCAGTATTTTAAATGACAGGGAAGATTGGCTGCTTGTGTTTTGGTTTTCAGATATGCAAGAATTGGATTTTGTTTCATTCTGTTCCCTGACTTAACCCTTATTTTATTCACATCAAAGATGAAATTTCTATTTCTTTCTTAAGCAAGATAATTTAAATTTTATACTTTAGGGCACATCACAAGAGTTTTTAATACTTTCTAGAAAAGATATTATTAATTTAACATTTACGATTTATGACAAAGTCTTTTTAAGTGATAAACTTTTATAATATTGTTAAAATTAATGAAATTTTGTGCTTTGGCTCTTTGGTCAGCTGCAATAATCTCTCCAGTCTAAGAAATCCAAATGTAATTATTAAAAACAACCCCTAGTTGTTAAACTACTATCATATCATGATAATTGGTTTTGATAGGAAAAGATTGAAGGTGATAAGGTTTAATATTAGCAGATACTCTTCTGTTTAAAATATCTTTCTTTAAAGTCAACTCTTCCCTACTTAAGACTTCTTAAAAAGTGCTCGAGGTAATTTTAGTTGGAGAACTGGGAGGAACTCTGGAATTTACAGAACCTTAATAAATTTTACTGAATTCACTGTGCAAAGCCAAGGGAGTCTTTTCTGCTGGTGAACAGGGACATTCTCCCAGGACTTCTTTACAAATCCAAGTTTACAGGTCCTGCTTTTCCCACATCACAGAACACTGCTTGTACCTTATCCTCAAAAGCAGATAAAGTGAATGGAAAAAATAATTATTGAAAATAGTTTAAAAATGCCACAGCCTGGAAGTGTTACAAAGGCTGGGGAAGCAGGAAGGGAAGTGAAAGCGAAACGTGGATAATCCAAGGATTCAGGCACATTTCTAATCAGCAGGAGTTTATAGCACATGTGGACAGGAGTCAGGACTAGATAATGGTAAGTGTGAGGCTCAGGACAGAGTTCCCTCACTGGAGAGCCAAGCTCTGGTTTATTCAGTAACCCACAGCTCATTAACGGGAGCTGGTGAGCAGCGCTAATTAATGAGCAAGGCCGCGGCTCTCAGACATGGTGCTCAATATTGAGTCAGTGTGTGTGTGAGGAAGGTGAGCTGGCAGGCAAAATTAATTAATGTGTTCATCCCTGCTATCAGAGACTGTGGTGTTTTTCTTGACTTGTGCTGCACGGGGGGATTTCAGCAGGAAATGGAACGGCAAATTTCACCTTGCACCGCTTTTGCCTCCTGTTTGGCTGGGGTTTACGAGGTGCAGTTTGTGCAGAAAGATTTGCATGATTGTCTCTGCTGTGGGTGGAATTCATAGGGGCAAAATTGCTGGGTTTTTTTAATGTTTATTTTGGGGTTTTTTTGTGGTTTTTCCGGGTTTTTTTTGGGTTTTTTTTGTTTGTTTAAGATTTAAGGTAAAATTGCATTCCCAGGTTCATCCAGTTAAACATTCAGGTTTGGAACCATGGCCAGTGTTAGGACAGCAGGGTCCTCAAGAGTGTGGAGACTTCAATCCAGTAACCACCACTGCTCTTAATTGGCAGCAAGTCAAACAAGCAACCAAACAATTATTGCCCAATTTTAATTCAAATTAACTCCTTTGTAAACAGGGCTGGGCCCAAGGTGCCAGTGGCTCCCTGGGGATGAGAGAGTTTCCTTTCCCAGGAGGATTAATTGCTAAATAAAAGAACCATAAATGTTGGTCCTTTATGAATAACTCTGTCTATGTTGCTTGAAGTTATGCAAGAATTCATTCACTTGGATCTGCTCTTCAGCTGGAAATTGCTGCTCATACTCCTCCTTTTGGGAGGTGTGCTTGGAGTTTCACCCTAATCCCTTTGAAATGTGGAAGTTTCAGTCTACAGAAATACTCAAAGATTTAACCTTTCCCTAAATCTGAGGCAGCAACTGATAAATTCCACCTTGCTACCACCTGAAGAGCTGCCAACTTTATTTCATTTATTCTAGTAGAATAACCCTAAACAACTAAATATTTGCCAAAATAAGGCCTAAATGGGAGTGGTAGAGCAGCAGGCTCAGAGGAAAATTCGTAGGTGTGGGTGAATTATATGAACAATTATGTCTGGCAGGGGTAAAATCTCTTCCTCAGTGTTACATCGACTTCATTTTGCATGTTCTACTCACTGCAGTTTAATGTGCTGCCAAACAGCCTCGAAAATTGTCTCTTGCTTCCAGTCTGACTTCTGATCTCCCAAAATAGATGTGTATTTTTTTTCCTCAATCCAGGTGTTTATGTTTAGATGCAGGGAAAATTTAATCTTTCACTCCGAATATCTTCTGTAAACACTTACAGTGCTATTAATGTTGTATATGTGATGTTTTTATAGTATCTGACTCTGAAAAGGAACATTTTAAAGTGAATTTGACTGCAGTTACTTGACTCTTTCCACCCATTTTCTGGCAAAAAACCCCCCACAGAAATGAATAGCAATAACAGCAATAAAACCCTTGAAGAAATGAAATTATTGAAATACTTAAAAACCAAAACTGAAAAGAAATTTTATTAAAAGATATGTGAAAAAAATAGATGATCAGTCAATGAACCATGGTACCATTTCCAATTGACTAAAAAGCTGAAAGATATTTTTATTTTTTTCGAAGCTTGCAGAAGGAGGAGGAAGGCAGAACGTAGATCATGGAACACAGAGAATTCACAAATTATTTTCTTCAATGGCAAAACATGAACTTGGGCTATTTAGAAGACTGTGTTAATAAAATTAGCCTCATTTGAAATACCATGTTTGAAGGACTTGCCTGCAGAAATTCAGGTGTGCAGAGGAAGGCAGAGGTGGATTTCATTTTAAACCTTATCGTGTTCGGCACTAATAATGAATTTGGTTTGGAACAGTGCAGAGATTTGTCTCTGCCAAAACAGAGACAGCAACGTGCATTTCAATTTCTGGAAATATTGCCCTGATTTTATAAAGTAGCACTTGCTCCTAATTTAAGTGCTTGTACTTCATGAGCTCGAGCTGCTCTGCACAGAAGTGAGAATGTTTTACTGTGGCTGTTGTGTTTTTCACTCTGACACACAGCAGCTCCCTCGAATCAAGGTCCTGAATGAGCTTTTCTGTCATGGAAATATTGGAGATGATCCTGAAATTTAAAAAAAAAAAACAAACAACAAAACCAAAAAACCAAACAAAAAAAGCTGACATGATTTAGAACAAGAGTTAGGGATTTTATAACCGAGCACAAAACAAATCCTGGACCAGCTGTAAACAGCAAGAGAGTTAAAGTAACATCTGGGGTTTAATATATTTAAATCTGCATCAACCACCAGGTGAAAACATGGATTTCCATGGGATAAGGAAGAGCTCTGAATGTGGGCTGTGAATCAGATCACATCTGAGTGGCCTTAAGGCTCCTGAGCCATGGGTTTCCACAGCTGAATTTCCAAGCCCTGGCTAGTGCAGAGCATGGCAATAATTCAGAAATTTCCTGTTTTTAAGAGGTTCAAGCACAGGTAGTATGTAAATAGCTGTGAGGTGGGGCTGCCCTGAATTACTGAATAACCAGTTCTGGCTGTCTGGGCCTGCTTTATTTCCATTTTTGACCTGTAGATGGAAGCCAGACTCATTTACAAAACCCACAGCAGCCCACATGTGAGTGATCTGCTCTCAACTGCAGAGCCACACGGATCTTTGGAGGGGTCCCAGCTCCCAAACTGGTGGGAGCCCAGCTCGGGCAGCTCTGGCCTGGCTGAGGAGGAACAAGCCTGGATCACTGCATGGCTAATTGTGCTTGTCACAGACAGAAAAGTGACTTTCTGCCCTTTAGAGATGAGATTTTCCTCACATGGGACGGACAGGGATGGGGCAGCAGTGCTGCTGAGGTCTGGAAAAATCCACTCCGAGCCCAGGCCTATGGGAGTAGGATTTGAGAGTCACCCCAGCTGTGTAGTGCTGGTGTGATGCTTTGTATCTGAAAAGACTTCAAAGCAAAAAGGCTCAAATTACACATCTGCATGACCAGATGATCTGTATGGCATCGCTCTCCAAGATGTTGTCATTTTTACTTTGTGGTTTTGTAGGAAATAAGAAGAGTGCTGGAAAACTTTAAAGTTTTCCAGCTTTCAGAGATGCTAATTGTTACAACGGACAAACTCAGCAATGTGGTGATTAGGAATTACTCCCAAGAGACTTTCCTGGAAGAAGAATCTTGTATTTTGACTGTTTTGTTCAGATTGTATTTGAAATGATGCTTTTCATCTGTTGTTTCAAAACACCCAGGCAGCTTTGCTTCCTTCTTTAGTCCAAGTAAGTGAATAGTTGCTGGGAATTGTAAATTATGTTTTTATGAAGAGAGGTGTACTGAGTTTCAGATCTTCATGTTTAAATGTCCTGCTTTTCTCTCCACCAGCTGCCTCTGCTCAGCCAAAATTGCCCTTGATGTGGTGCCCTCAACTTCTGTGAGTTGCCTTGCACAGACAAAGCCTGTGCCAAGTTGTGGTTTTCCCTGTAAATGTTCTGTGAGCTGGAACCTGGGATGGTGAATTATAGATAAGAGCACCTGAGAGGGCTGAGGTGTCTGTTCCCAGAATTTTCTGATGAAAAAGTTGCCTGAAGAAAATTGTGCCTTCAATAATTTAGGAGGCTGGGTTGGGCATGAGGTGTCCTTGGCATGCAGAACATCAATACTTTTGTTTGATGGCAGGGTATGTCTAGGACAATTTCCCCCTGAATCCACCCGAGGAAGCTGCAGCACTCTCCTGGAAGGCAAAAATTGGTTTTGTTTTGTTTTGTTTTGTTTTTTTGTGAAGTCTTTTTAGAATATCCACTGATTGCAGCTTGTTACTTCTTGAAACTGGGAGGACATTGTGTGCCGTGTGTGGGACCACAGGGACTGCTCTGGAATCAAGGATTTCATGAGGGAACAGCAAAGCATTTTTAGTGCCTCTCAAGGTTGGCCACAGCTGCTTTGTTTGAGCATTTTGCTGTTTTTCAGTCAGGTTGTATTCCCCCATTAGTATTTGATTTGGGGACATCAACATTTGCAGTGATTTATGTGAAAAAGTTTATGCTCATGTCTCAAAAGTCATGGTGGTTTTGGAGGGAAAGTAGAAATGGTACACTTTCCATTAAACCAAAGAAACCATTTATCTGTTAGGATATGAGACATAAATATTGCTTTCTGCCACACAAACATTTCAGTAAAAAAGAGAACCACAGGTTTGCATTTTCCTACAAAATAGGAAATTACTTTCATGAAGCCCCCTTAGGAATATTGGAAATGCGTGGAGAATAGACCCCTTGTGTATTGTTATTAACCCTTTTGTATTTTATTAACCGTTTTGTATATTATTATTATTATTATTATTATTATTATTAGCCATGGTATCTACAGGCAAAATGAATTTTTTTTCCCCATAACATACTCAGCATCATCATAATTACCAACAAATTAAGACAGGATCAGATGGCAGTTCCTGTTCAGGCACTTGATTTTGCTTTAAAGTTTTAATTCCATATGCATGTGTAAGATGCAATTCTGATGAAACCTGTAAGAATATTCTGTTTTCATTCTGTGATTTATTCCCCAAATCCTCATTGTTTGTAGGCAAGAGGCAAAGCAAATGCCAACAATGCAGTACAAAGGTGAATAAAGTTAAAGATTCTGTTTCAGTACATGGGTATTTATCTTTGGTAGGCTTCATAATAAAAAAGATTATTTGTTCAATTAATTTCCAAGAACAACTTACTATTATTCCAGTAATTCTTAGCTTCACACTGTGTGCAAAATTCTTGCTGAGAGCTTTTTATGTGGAAAAACAATTGCTCTTTGTGTATTAGAATCCATGTTGCATTTGACATAACAATGTTATCTTTATTAAATTTCCTTTTTATACCTTTTGATTTATAGCCCTCCATAAATCCTCATTTTAAAGCAACCTCTGATCTGGTACTTTTAGTGCTCCCATGCTGATACTAAAATGTGGGCTAAAATAATAGAGAATTCCAGTTGTATTCCTGAATCATGGGAACTGGAAATTCTGCAAGGTTGGTACTGAGCAGGCAGCACAACATTTCCTGAGGGGATTCTTTGCATGGAATTTTAATATTCTAGGACATGGGAATTTTGATTCCTTTCAGCGTTTTTGCTCAGGTGTTAAAGACCACTTTTCAGGACAAACAGTGAGTGTCTGGGGCCAGGCTCTGTTTGGGTCAGATCGTGCTCTGCACAGTGCAGGGTATTTGGGGCACTGGGAGGGATCTGTGCCTGATCCAGAGCAAACCTGGGACTCCTTCCCAGCCTGGGAGAATCCTCAGGGAAACTGAAATATCTGCACATTCACCTTGGTGAATGCTATAAATACCTGAACTAGGCCAGGGAAGGCAGCTCAGGTGTCCTGTGCTGGAGCCCTCCTGGATAAATATTGATGTGCTCCAAGGCATTTGTCAGGGGAAGGGAAGGCTCCAACTGAGTGGCTGCATGAAGGGAACAGGGAATTATTTGTTGCCACTGAAGTCTTCACCCAAACCAGCTTTATATCCAGGCTTTAGTGTAAAAGGAGAGTTTAGCTTTGAATGCTAAATGAATGAAACAAATGCAAAGCTCCCAAAATGAAGCAGAAGTGAAGGTGAGCATGGAAAGATCCCACCCAAGGCAGAAAAGAGCAGTGGGAGATGCTCCAGCAGGTGCTGGGCATTGCTCGAGGAGGTGTTTCCTAACAGAGCTTTCATGGACACTCGTGAGGGAAAATGTGGTAGAACCAGGCCTCAAAGGAGAGCTGGTTGTTGAAGGCAGTTAAATGTTGCAAAATGATGAAGGAGATGGATTTTTTTTCCTCTACAGATCTCATAGTTACACAGGGAAAGAACAGTTATTTCCAAGTCTGGACAGTATTTGAAGCTGGATTCCTTCAGTGTTCACAGCATTCCAGGCATGTTCTGCTTCAGCAGAAGGGTGAAGAGAAAAGGACAGTTTTATTTCAGTCTTGTAACCTTTCCAACAGAGGAGGAAGTACTAGAAATTACTTAAAGCAGAGCTGAGGTTCTTTTACATCTAACGGGGACTGAGGGAGGGGGGGAGTGATGTTTGTGGTTGTCTCCTTCCAGCAGCAGCTGTTCCTGTGTGGTGCTACCAATGCTTGTGTCACTACCTGCAGAGCTCTCCTGGACACTTCTGTGCAGGGCTCTGCTGAGGAGGATTCCTAAACTCCTCCCTCTCCCTCATTCCCTCTCCCTCCATTAGGATTCTGCAGGACTTTCCACAGAAATATCCATGCATTTGTAGTTCCAACAGCCCAACACCACCTCTCTAGTGAGTTACAAAACCAAAGAATGGCTGTTATCAGGAAATGATAAATAAGACCCGACTCACAAAATCAAAGCTGTTGGTGCATCACTTGTCCCAGGTGCATTTTGCCTTCTCCCCGACTAAAATCATCAAACAGCTGCCTGGAGAAACAACCTGAATGTCATCCTGACTCTTACCAGTTTTATTCTAACCTGGAACAAGAGGACAACAAAGGAAAAACGCATGCCTCGGGACAAAACCTGCCCGTTGTCATGAGTTAACAGTTAACTGGTGAAAGAACATTGCAATACTTGGAAATCAGGCTATATTTAGAGTTTATTCGGTGCAGTGGCAAGGTCAGTGCCTGGTTCCCTGGTGTGAGTGCAGAACGCAGAAGGATGAGAGTTTTCCACCACAATTCAGAGCTGAACACGTCCAGAAGCCTCCAGAGCAGAGGTGCCTGGCTGCCAGCAAGGGAGGATTGGCTTTGGAAATGCAGCTGCTTTTTGGAATAGAAAGGAGCTGCTGTGTGCTAAAGCCAGGAGTTATCTTCAAGGTCTCTAGAGAAACACTTGCATGATGTTTATAACCCATCTAACTGCAGAGATCCTGCTTGAAAAAAACAAAGAACCCCACCAAAAAAACCCCAAAAAACCGAAAAAAAACCCCCCAAAAACCCAACCATCAAAGCCAAAGCCAGAAAGGTGCTGCTAGGAAACAGTTTAGGAAGGATGCTGGTGCCTGGAAGTGATGGGGCTGATCACAGGCGTGCTTTGCTCCAAAGTTCTAATTAATTTTACCTTAGAATTTGGTTCTTCCAGGGCACAAAGAAAGATCCTGTGTTAGGGGTTAATCAGAATAACTGGCAACTGCTGAAAAACAACAGTTTTGTCAGTGGATTGGTCTGAAAAGCAGTGCAGCACATTGTGTGTCCATACGGAAAGTGCTCCAAAGAGTTTGGGGTGTTGTCTACAACGTAACCTCAAGCCTGGTGCTTTTATTCTGCTTTTTAGAATAGCAGCTTCAGCAGTTGAAGTGTAATTTAAAAATTCATGCTAGAGTGAAGTGTGGTCATTGACACTTGCAGTTGGATATTCCTTAGCATTTATTGTATTCGTGTGGGTGAATAATCAATGTGGAGCAGAATGCTCTGGCTCTTCACTGGTCCACAATCTTCTGCCAAGGAATGAAGCGCTGAGAGTCTGCACCAGAGAGCAGGCATGGAGCAGGTTTTTTGGGGTAACCTGCAGGTATGAGAGGGTTGCTGTGCAAGTGAATCGCTCCTATTTCACACTTCCAAAGATTTGTGTGGAGCTAATACACGTTTCTTAGGGAGAAAAAAGAAGTGAATAACTCTTTTACCCTGTCTTTTTACCCTTTGCCTTATTTCCTTTACTTTTGCATCCTGTTGTGTACTGCAACTGCTTCTTGATTCACTTGCTCCTTTGGCCATCTCAAATGAAGGCAAAGGAATTTGAAATTAATTTATCTTAATATCATTTCTAAGAGTTAGGCTAATGAAAGTAATGTTAGGAATAAAGGGATTGCTAAATAAAATTCCATCTCTGGAACAGGTTGGTGAATACAGACATAAAACTCTGAGTTAGGAACTCTTGCTGACCTCTTATTTCCTAAAATGTAATGCTGCTACTAAGAATATTCTTACATATCTCAGGCATAATTTGTGCGTTTGTGATAAATAACTTTCTGCTTGGTTAGATGAGAGAACTTTTGAGGTAACAAGTTAAAAAAGGAAATAACCCAGTTATTAGTTCTCATCCCAGTAGCTGCTTTAACAAAATAATGATTTGAATAGTCTTGGGGAGCTGTGCCTGGGGAATGGCACTGCTTTGTCAAAACAGAGAACCTTGAGGGGAAAAGACAGATCCATTTTCTCCAGACTGGTCTTTTAATGGAAGGAAAGAATAGGCAGCTGCTGTGGGCAGGGATGGCCTGAGAATGGCTTTTTTAGAGACCCATACACAGAGATACTGCTGGGATATTGAAAAGCCTCTGATTATGTAAGCATCGAGTCGAATGTAAAAGAACGTTGCATAATTTTTAGCCTGCTTTGACTTCTGCTTCAGTGAAATATGCTGAAGTTCTGGCACCAGTGTTGAGGCAGGAGCCCAAGTACCTGTCTGGTTTTGGAAATGTCAACGTGGCCTGATAGGTATTTGTAGTGCTGACTTTATAAAATTGGGCTTCATCTCATAGAGCATGACAGGACAAGCTTTATACTGAAAATCTCCTCTTCTGGGATTTCAGCAGTTTGATACTACGGAGGTTACACAGCTTTTGGGGAAAATGGATTTAAAAACTCCTTTTTGAAGGGTTGGCATAAATAAAACACAGTCAAGAGCACCATTGTGTGCTGTGGTGAAAGGCAGGGGGACACTGGGTTTTGTCACACACTGCCACATGTCTTTGTGCTGAAGGCAGTGTGGCATTAGTGGGACAGAGCCATGACAGGCTTTCAAAACCATGAGGTTGTCCTTGGGAATGTTTCCCAGACCTCTGGAATCTCTCAGGCACAACCCATCCCTCTGCAGTGCCTTGGACATGCTGGGCATGTGCTGGGTGTGGTAGACACACCTTGGGAAACCTTCAGAAAAGTTTTGAGTGTTTTCTCCATTTAGAGCCCTCCCAGCAAATCTGTGTGTGCTCAAATAGTTGAGCTGGATCATCCACAGGGAGAGTTAAACTGGCTGTTAAGTAAAAAGAAGGTTGTGTGTTAACTGGCTCTGTTCTGGAGAAGAATTAATTAGTGCATGAGCAATGGTTCATCTGTGGAGGTCTTGGAGCCTCCCGTGCTCTGTGATAGGAGCAGGGACACAAAATCAAGTCTCTATTCATCCTCCTTTGTTCTGTGCTGACGCTGCTCAGTGCACAGGGAGTTTGGCTTTTGTGCTGAGACTCCAACAAATGAAGACTCCAAAGCCTCCCTGTCAGGTTGTTGAAAGTGTGTGTGTGTGTGTAAAGATGGGAATGGGAGTAGTTAAGAAGAAAAAAAAAAAGTCTGCATTTATTGCTTGAGATCTGAAACAATGAAAATGAAACTGCACATTCCAGTTTTTCAAAGGTGGTGGAAGGGATTAAGAATTTGACAGGTCCCAGTGGCCTTTGGTGAACATTCTGTTCTTAATCCACTGGGATTATTCTCCTTCCATCTTCCACAAAGCTGTGCACAAAATGTGATGGCCAAAAACATAATTAAGAAAATTTAAATTTGTAATCCCTCGGTAAATAGTTTGTTCTTTGGTAATGTGCAGTTTGTCAGAAATTTGACATTGCATTGAAAGCTCCTGATTTAATTCTGTCAGCCTGACTTAATTTTCTGTTCTATTTTTGCAATTAGTGGTAAAGGTTACACCTTAGGAGATGTTCTGGATTTCTGAAATCACATTAGTGATGAGTTATTTAATCAGCAACACTATTTAAAGGTGCTTGAAAATAACATTGTGCCACTATGGCCGCGAGAGAGTTTGTATGAGGTGTTAACGACACGTGCAATGAAATGGGGATAAAGAAAAGCTGAAAGTCTAAAACAGGCAGTGGGATGCTAAAAATGTAGGGTGGTGGATGTCAAAGAAAATCCCTTGGTGGTTGCTGCCTTCTCTTGAGGCAGAAAGAGAGATTTAGTCAGCAAAAGGAAAATTGAGAGGTTTCTTGTTGGTGGCTCGGATCTCCATCTTCTTTCCTTGCAGTCTGTAGCCATGAGACAACAGGAATATCTTTATTTTTCCCTAGCACTGTTGAGTGCCTGCAGAGCAGAGGACGATGGGGAATTCTGATTGTGTTTATAAAGCTGCCTAGTGGTTGTGAGGAATCCTAATGGCTTCTCTGCAAGGTCAAGCAAGGAGGCAGCCTTCTCATCCACATTCCTAGAGGTGGATCCACATTTCCACCTTCCAGGAGCAATCCAAACCCTGACCCACATGCCTCAAAGAGCACTTGATACCTTATTATGTATTCGACTTCCATGTGGTGCTTCCCATATTTTTCATCTATCTCCTGACCTTATTTGTGGGATAAAGGTGGCAGTGAACATGGGAATTATCGTAAATACTGTGTGTGTTTGAATGGGGAGAGCAAATGAATGGCACTAGATAGCAACGTTTATTGTGTCAAGTCTTTGGGATGTCATTTGTGTGTAACTGCTCCTAATTAGTGCCATTCAAACCAACTCAAACGACTCCAGAGCAGATGCCAGTTGTTGCAAGGGACGAGCCTGGATTGCTGTCATTTTGTACAGTCAACTGGCACATAGAGCTCTGAATCATCAGAGATGGAGAAAGGTTTCAGTCCTGGTGCTCACAGCACTTTTAATTGGGAACATTTCCCTTAATGAACTCTAATTGGGGCGCTGCTGCTTCTTGGGTGTTGCCCTTCCCTTGGGCCTCAGTTCCTGCTTGTGAGCAGCAGAAGCTTCCAGTTACTCCTCTGTGTCCTCCCAAGAAAATGGGCACTATCTTCCAGTTCCTCCTCCATGGCATCCCCAGAAAATGCCACCATCTTCCAGTTCTTCCTTTGTGGCATCCCTGGAAAATGGGCACTGTGCTTCATCCTGGTTGGGAGCAGCACTAGAGAACAGGATAACATCAGATACCCATCCAAGAAAGAAGCATCCCATGCTTGAAGTTTGGGGATTTGCTCTTTCCTGGAGGAAATGTGCTGAAAAGTAATGTGAATTAGTGACCACCTCAGCCTAAACCCCGGTGATAAATAATTTTGATTTGAATGCAATTTATAAACATAATCAAAGAGCAAATAAAGCTTTGTGTCAATTGACACCCAAATAGCAAAGGCTTCACTTTGCAGTGACGCTCCCCCCGCCCTCTAAAATTGCCTTTTATTTAATTAAGACTCTTCAGGAGGCTGCAGCTCTTCCGTGGCTGGAACAGCAGCTGTAGAGCAGTGATGAACCTCAGGAAAAGCTGAATATCTCTGGCACTGCTGAGATCTTGGCAGAACAATGGGAAAGATCCTCTTGGTGTTGCTAAGAAAACAACCTCCTGGCTTTCAGAGCAATTTTCTCAGTCATCACCATAATGCTCTGCACTGGGGGGTTTCGATTTTAAAACCAGTAATTTTTGATGTTTCCCTAATGTAATTTAACGTGGGGTTTTTTTCAGAGGTATTTAAAGCCACACTCAGGCTGCCTTTGCCAAGATGACGATGAGAAAGTCTAAAAAAGATTGAAACTCGATGTTTGCACTGCTGTTAAGGGGCCAGAGGAGGTGCAGGTGCCAGGCTGGGATCCCTAGGCCAGTGGGATTAACCTCTCCTGCTTGTTCTGTGCGATGCAGGGGTGGTAACTGCCCTGTGCCTTCATGATCCCGGTCAGGTTGAGTTCTGATTAATTTTTCTGTCTCATGTTGAGGGGAAGACTCTTGAAAACCAAGTCGAGGTGACAGCAGTAATAGCACTTAGCACAACTGTCTCCAGAATTACTCCCACAAGGAGAAGAGGTGAACTATTAACACTTCAGAAAATATTCGGGGTATTTTGAGGCCTCTGCTTTGTGTCGAGGGAGTTCCCTTGGGCCCGTGGAGCTGTGCCAGTTCTCACAAACATTTCTGAACAGTTCCAGCCCAATTCAAAGCCTTCCTCACTCCACCCTTGGGCACTTCTCGAGTTTCTCTTGGCCGTGCTGGAAATAGATTTCTCTTCGGGATGCTGGTGGGAAGCAGAGGTTGGTGGAAAGAGAAGAGGAGAAATTAAACAAGAATGATGTTTTACCTTTAGTAAGTAGTGCTGAGTTGTGTCCCTGAATTGTGGAGATGGGAAACTTCAAAAAAAACATTCAGTGGAGAAGAGATCTGGAAGGAAGAGTGATGCTAAGGAGCATTAAGGATGTCCCCCAGGATGCTGGGACTGCTGTCGTGCCACACGGGATGGAATTTATCCCGTTAGCACACGGAAGGGCTCTGGGGTCACCTCAGGTGAACATTTAGAGCTGAAGGAGTTTGAAGACCATCTCCTGAATCTTCTGGAGCTGGTGGGGCTTGCTCTACTCATCCAGAGATGGGATTTTCGTGCCAGTTTGGGTCCTTACTATATCTGTTTCTTAATTAGTGTTAGCAATTACTTCCTTGGGTTCTGCTCTGCTGCACAAAATAATTTAAATATTAATATGTGCCATTCTATAGCCCCTGCGTAGAGCACAGTGGTTATAAAATGTAGGTGAATCATTGTTTTTTTAAATAGGAAAAATTGCGGCAGATGAAAATTTCTCCATGGTGTTCATTCAAAAATATCTCGCTTAGGTTAAGTGTGGACAACAAAGACACCTTGTGGTAATTAAACAAATTTTGTGTTAAATTTACGCATGAGGGTCGTGTCTCCTGCTTGTATAAACGCTTTGAATGCTGTAGGGAAGCTTCAGGAATAATGATTTCCATGGTTTAGCAGAGCTCTTTGCATCCTCCTGTGACAGGGGTCCCACGTACCAGCCCAGCTCTGAGGTGGTTAAACAGAATTCTGTGCATTTTGAAGCCCAACTCTGTGCAAGAGTTCATCACTTAGAAAACTGAAGTGCAATATGATTTTCCCAAGTGGCACTAAATCTTCCCACTTCACACAATAGACCTATTTCTCCTTAATGAGGAAAAATCCACTCTTGGCTTAACTCCCCTGAAGTTAATTTCTCTGACAATAAATTTGGCCCAATATGTCAATACAAACTTAACTCACTTGTGTTCATAGAGATTAACTCAACAGCATCTTATGTATGCCCAGAATAATTAGTTTACTGTCTCTTGAGGTTTATTTAATTAATTTAGAATGCTTTCCATTTAGAAGATACTTGCTGCAGAAACAGGTCTGTTGTAGATAAGAGAAACTCTAACTACTCCCTCAATCTTGTACTTGACTTGTTGGTCAGAAAGTATTTGGAGCAGAGAAATTAATTTCCTTTTGTTCAAGCTGCCCTCCCTGAACCTTTTTTGTAGAATTCCAGCAACCTGGAACGGCTTTTTGCCTTAAAATAATATTCAAATACATGGTTCTTTTTACATTTTAATAGTCCTGCGCGTCCTCTGATCAGCTAAGAACCATTGCAATACTTTTTGAAATTTGTTACAGCTTCAGAGAAGATAACTTATTTATAGGAAGGTCTTTCAGATCTGCAGTCAGACGCTGAATTTTTAAAGGCAGGGTATGTGTCAGAAGCTAAATAATTAAGATACGTGCCTTCTCAGCATTTTATTTCAAATATTAAATATTACATAAGAGATTTTTCCCTGTGGAAATCAAGCCTTTAAAGCGGTGCAGTCTCGGCCAGAAAAATCACTGTATTGTGCAGTTAAATTGACACATCCTGAATCCTACGAATAGTTCTAAAAAAAGTTCTTAAAATATTCCAGCATTCTGAATACCAGATCCGCTTGTCCCCATTTAGGAATGTGATGATAAATTGTGATTTTTGACATCAGGGATCGTTTGGAAGCTCCAGGGGAATTTTTAAGCAGACTTTGGTGTTTGGAGCAACACAGGTAGAGGCCAGGCTGGGGCTTTCCATCCTTAGCTCCTGTTAAACCTGGGCAAGGTGTATTCCCTGCACCGCCAGCATGGGAAACGCAATTCCAGATGAAACTGCAGCCCTTCAACTCCTTCTGTTGTAAACCACTGTCCTCCTCTGGAAGGAAGTAAAACTGCACGAATTCTCCTCAAGACCTCTGCTGCAAAGTGTGGATCCTTCGCTGGGAGTGTTGCTAGCAGAGAAATCCTCTCCATAAATTCCATAAATTCCTTAATTTGAAATCACATCTGAAAACCACCTGAAGCTTTGAACATTCCCGCGTAGTTTCCCCAAATTTTGCCGGAATTCAAAGGGATGCATCAAACACCTACAGAACCATGGGCTAGAAAATGGGACTTTTCTTCTCCAGCAAAAACCTGGGCAATTGAAGGCAGCAGCACAAATTTCCAGCAGCTCAGGTTCCAGCTGTGTCTCTGCTTACCAGTAATGTTATCCGGCCCCATGAGCTCATGGATACACGGGCAGCACCCACTGCTCCCTCCCGCCATCAGAACTCAGAGTTTGTTACCTGCTTGCCACTTTCCCTGCAGGAAAACACTTGGAAATCGCTGTTTTCCATGAGCTGAACCTTCAGGAGGTTGTTTGTAGAGGTTGGAGCTGGTTGTGCTCTCCCCCAGCAGTGACCTGCTTTAACTTCCACAGGCTTGGCTCCTATCTCCAGAGGGTGGAAAACCAAGGCATCAGGTTCAGCTGAGGAATTACTTTCACCCTAAGCTGTTCCTCTCCTTGTGCACCCTTTCCAAAGGGATGTGGGGGTGTTTGAAGGGGGTTGGAGTTTGGGTCCCAGTGGGAGGCACTTCCCTGCTTTCCCCTCCCAGCTCAAGTTGTGGTATCAAACAGGTGTGGAACTCTCAGATTTCCCCACATTTTGGCATTCTTCACATTCCGCATCAGCTGCACCTCTAACCTGGAAATCCAGTCTGGCTTTCAGGATGAAAGCATTTTATACACGTATAGAAATGTAATTTATTTGCAATTGAGAAAATGCTGCCCCGTCAGTGCTGTGTGTGATGCCCCTCAATGGTTTGGGGGTTTCTCCCCAATTTGTTTGCAGTAAGACAAACAGACGTGTGCAGAAAGGTCACATTTGCATCTTTGGAAAACTTCTGTCTGTTTTTTGGAGGCTTTGGCTTTGAAAGGCTGTGAATGCGTGCTGTGTGATTTACCTCACCTGGCAGTCTTGAGAGCAGGGAGTGTTGATGAGCTGCCTCTCATTATCTGTGAGTTGTTTGTCACTAATTATAAGCAGTGCAGCTGAAGTGATTGGTTGTGAGTGCCCCACGATCAATGCTGAGCCATCCCAGAGAGGTGACCACAGTGACTCAGAGCTGGCCACGCTGGTGGCCTTGGCTCTAGCCATTCCTCCTGCCACTCTTTTCAAGCCATCCATCATTCTCTTCTCTTGGGGATCAGTTTTCTGTCCAGAGGAGGTGCCTGCTGGATGAGACAGCTCTGTAGTAGGAGGAATGTGTTTTTCACTGAGTTTTCAGCACTCTTGGGATTATGAAACATCAGAGGGAACCTGCATGAGCCGAGGCAGTGTGTCAATAACAGCCTCTGCCTGCTCTGCTGGGGCTGCAGCAGCTCTGGGGAGTATTCCTGGCACTCTGGGAAGCAGGTGTCACTTACCTGCTTCTGTATTCAGGGATCATCTTCCACCCTTCCATCAGCTGCAGATCAGGGATGAATGTACAGGAATATCCTTAATAATGATAAAAGCCTTTAAAGTGCTGGGGGGGTGTTCTGGAAGTGAGGAGGGAGCTCAGGCACCTCCAGGGATGCTGGTTCCACCCCAGGACATCTCCCAGGGTTCCCCTCCCCTTTTTTTGGGTGCTGTGCAGGGCAGCTGCCTCTGCTCCAACACAGTCCCCTCTTCCCTGTGTGCCCCCAAAACCCTCGGGGGAATTTCTGGCTCTGCACCTGCACTGGCCCCTCTTCACGGGCACTTCCAACTCCTACGATCAGGTGTTCACCCCTCGCTCGGAAATCAAAGCGAGTAAATCGGCTGCTTACAGCTTGCATTTTTAAATGGAAAAGTTGAACTCAAATTGGATGATAAAACACTTTGAATAAGTAATATCTCTATGGGGGACTCTAAACTCAAGCCTGTTAAAAGGTATTTCATTTCCCTTATAGATAAAGTGGATTTACTCCTTCATTTGTATTTCCTTTCTTTTCCCTTTCTCCACATGCCTGCTCCATGGAGCCCAACTGATTCCACGCAGGAGTATTTCATTTTTGCTGTTTTGCCACACCCTGGGTTTCTGGGAGATTTTGTGGCAGTAACACCAGGTGTAACATATTCTGAGAAATCTGAGCCCCAGTCTCCAGACTTCTCTGACATTTATCAGTGTTCAGGCACTACATAATTTGCCCTTCCTTGCTTCTAGGTTTGGTAGCCACAGTTAGTGCTGGGAAGGCAAAGAAAGGCCAAGATCAATCAGAGTTTTGACAAAAATATTTCAAATCCTTTTCACTGGCTGGAACAAATGAACCAAGGAGAAATATTAGGTGGCTCTCATTGTCATTTTTGATTTGTTGTGCTCTGAAGGCCCCTTGTGCATGGATTTAAGTGACAGGAGCAAGTCAGTGTTCTCTGTACTCCAGGCCTGCAGTGTTTGTGGGTTGGTTGTCCCTCCGTGCAGACTCAGAGCTGTAGAACTCAGCATTCCCCTTCTTAGGCTCTACAAGATTTTACTGTTATGTTCAGCTTGTAACATCTTAGGAAATGGCATTTTTTCCCCAGCACTACAACTTTTACAACCCCGTGTGAGAGAAGTTACAACGTCTTACAGAAACCTTCCCAGGCATTGGGACCAAAATTGAGTGGTAGGGAATATTAAAAGCAAACTTTACACCACAGCTCTTTTAACTTTCAAATGTTTCTCGGGGTTTTTTGTTAGAAACCATTTTTAAAATTTAATTTTTTGAGCCGATTTTTGTAAGCAGCACAATTAGACAGAATAGATGAATAACTTACTTGTCAGTTGCAGCTTTTTGCCTTGCCCATATAAGCATTTTTATACAACCCTGTAATTACCTTTATTGAAAAAGGAATGAATGGTCAATATTTAGAAATCAGCTTAGTCATGCAGGGCAGTTTGGTAACTTGTAAGTGCAACTTGTGTTTTCCAAAGTTGTTTTTATCTGTAAGGTTAGAATTGAAATAGCACTGAAAAACCCTGGCTGCAGAGCAGATCATACTTGAAGCTGAAGTTAAATCACTCTGCTAGAAACTGGGAATTAAAATGTCAGTATTTAACTGTTGACTGAAATGAAAGACAATTGTGGAATCCCAGAATGGTTTGGGTTGGGAGGGACCTCAAAGCTCATCCAGGGACATTTTCAAATATACCAGGGTGCTTCAAAACCCCAATGTCCAACCTGCCCTTGGGCACTGCCAGGGATCCACAGCTGTGCCAGGGCCTCCCCACTCTCCCAGGGAGGAATTCCTTCCCAAAATCCCACCGAAACCTCCTGTCCTTGGGAATCCATTCCTGGCACTCCTGTAAAAAATCCCTTTCCACCTTTGCTGGGGGCTCCCTCCAGGCAGGACAGGGAACATTTGAGGATTGCTAACAGGGTAAAAAAGAGATCAGTTGGAGAGCACATCAGTGCTTTCCTGTGATTCAGATGAGACTGGCTTTTTGCGTGTGAGAGTATGAAATCTAAATATAACCATCCCCACGGTATTTTATGGTGCTTTTTTCTGTATTGCAAACTGCCAAGAATGCTTGAGATTTGTGCATTTTTATTTTTATTTTTTTTTAGTTTGCTGATAATAAAATAAATTTATTATCAGGGAAAGTAATTTGTAATTTTTTTCAAGGAAAAAAGTACTTTCACTTGCTTTTGTAACATTTTTTTTCCTGCCTGTGGGAAGAGCAACCTACTAAACATCAGAGTCATTAGAAGCCTTCATTATCACTGAAATAAGATTTACAATGAGACTGAAATTAGTGCAAACCCCCAAGAACATTTAAAATCCTTCCACAGCTGCTGAAATCCCTGTCTGCATGTCTGTTGTTTTCTCAGCCTCAGGTCCACAAGTCAGTGGTTATTTATTTTCCAACGGTGTTTAAAGATAATGCTTTTCTACTCATTCCTAGAGGTCTGATGCTTTTTCCAGATCTGGAGATTTATGGCACGAGGAGATCCAAAATAAAGGACCTTTAATGTGATCTTTCAGCTGTGTGTAATTTTAGAAGGGACTGGAAGTTAGAATATATTTAATTTTCTGAAATTTTCCCATCCAACAGAAGCGACAAACTGGATCCAACACGTCCATGAAAACAGTATCTTTCCTCATCCTTAATTTTGTGCTGCGTGTTAGAAATGAGAATTTTCCAAACCCCACTTCTGTGCCCTCCTCATGCGTGCCTGTTAATTCGGATGAGCCTGTTTTGGATTTCTCCAGGAAATCCCTGTGCTGATAGGGAGCCACAGAATCTCTGGGCTCGGGAAAAGCTGATTTAAAACCAGCAGTGTGAGCCACACAGGGCAGCTCCATTCTCTGGAGATGGGTTTCCACCAGTCTGGTCCTTTGTGGCAAAGAGATCTTTTTGTGCAAGTATAATTGAAAAAAAGAAGGAAAAAAGAAAGAAATTAAACACATTTGTGTGGGTTTTACACAGAGCTTTGTATTTCATGTTTCTCCTCACTGTCCACATCCCCAGCCCTTGCATCATCCCTGTGGTATTCCTGACACGCTTCCTACATTTGTGGATGTTACTTGTGGATACTCTCTCTGCTGACATAAAGGCACAATTATGTGGCAGATTCGTGTGAGCTGAGCAAGAGCAAACCCTTCTGATCTATGGCATGACATTTATTGCACAAACTGCCCGTAATCCATGCTGGATTAGTTTCTTCTCTTTCCTCCAGGAATAAAACTTCCTGGGATTAATGCAAAGCCAAGCGCTGGCAATACCTGGGCACGGAAGGGTCAAGAAGGATTCTGCTGTTAATGGCTTGAGCATTATATTATGCAAACATTGGAGCTGTAAAAGCCCAGAGTGTGTGGCTGCATTTGCTGTGAGGATAAACAATCTTTGCTACGAGGATAAACACAACCTTTTGACCATCGCTGGCTTTTGTACAGACCATTAACACATGAACCTCATCCTGAGCTGCACAGGAATCTTTTTATTTTGGGAATTTTCGCAGCCCTGCTCCTCCATTTTGCACACTCACTGTTTGGGGAAGCATTTGGGTGGTGTTAAATGGATTTTTAGCATTTTGGGTGCTGCAATTTGGGGCTGTTGTCACCTTCTCCAGCTCCCAGTGTCAGCACAGCTGTTGGTTGGAAATACATCTGGAATCTTGCCTGGCTGGCTTGGGACTGGCCATGGGGTGTTTCACACTTGGCTTGGGTGCCACCACTGCATGGGAATTCCAGGGAAAATTAATGAGCTCAGAGATCCATAATTAGCTGTATACAGCATGGGATATGCCAAGTTGAGATGTAAATGGCTTTATTTTTCCATATGTTTGTGTTTTGCTGGTCTTCCATCAGAATTCAAATCCCCACTGTGCCAGAGAGTGCAGTAATGTCTCATCACAATTTGTAAGCACTGAGTGGGCACAGGAGAGGGGGAGAATATGGGAAGCTCAGATGGCATCACACAGATCCCAGATTATTCATATTTATTGGGAAACAAGCTGCCTAATGACCACACGTGGTTTTCAGGTAAATAAACATGTTCCAGAAAGCATCCTGTGTTATCCTTCCTGGAATTGCAGCTTTTGGACAGCTTGTTTCATCTATCCAAAGGCAATTTCCAGACAGAACTCTGCTGTTGACAAAAATCCTCATGGTCTGTTGCAGCACCAGAACACACAGGGCTCTATTTTATGCCATTAGGAAAATGACACCCCAAAGTTTACAGAAATACATGTATTAAAGGAGTTCTGTTCTGAAGAGCAAATATCCGGTGATGTGGGCTTTGAAAATCAAAGCTGGCTGCAAACAGCCTCATTACCTGCCTGTTTGCCGTTTTTTTTTTCATTTTCTCCCAGTTCTTGTATGATTCAAATCTTCCAGCTGGGCACTTTCCCCCTCTTTGAGTGGTTGCTTGCAAGGCCAAAGCTTGGCTGTACCACTTTATTTCCCTCACCTGAGTGAAACTGCAAATCCAGAGATCGCCTTTGGAGCCAGGAAAATTGAATTGTAGATGCCCCTTTTCCTGCTTTTAAGCAGCAAGAACACTGCTCCGGGTGCTCGGTGTTCCCTCCTGCTGCCCCAGGAAGCTCCTTTTTGTCCCTGTGGCAGGGAAATGTCCCTCCTTGCTGAATTCCGTGGCGCTGGGCTGGGTTTTGTGCTGTAGCAGTGAGTCATGGCTGCAGGAAAGCTTTTCAAGGGCAAGCCAAGGGTGTTGGAGGCAGCAGCCTGACAAAGCCAGGACTCAGGACTAGTTCAGTGCTCTGCAGCCTCGAGGAACAGGGCTTGAAGGGGCTGAGGCCTGGGGAGGGGGGCTGCTCACTCAAAATCAACAAAAGCCACAGCTTTTGGTGCTTTTAGGCTGTGGGACTGTTGTATTTAGGGCCTGTGAGGTTGCAGCAGACAGGGTTACATAAAGCACAGCAGCTGCAGTCTGCATTTCTGCATTCAGGGGCAGGGGGACAGCATGTGGCCAGAGCAGAGAGATGCTTTAAAGGGATATCGTAAGGAATTTCCACGGGAGGACAGGGCGGTGAATGAGGAGCTGACTTGGAGCTTAATAACGGCCTCAGCCTGGCATTGCTTCTTTTTAATGTGTAAGGGGATTTAAAATAGGATTTACAGCTGGGCAGTTGCATCTGGTTGCTGTGATGTGTCAGCCCTGAGAAGTACAGAGTGTGGCTCTTTCGGGGAGGAAGGGCAGCTCTGCTGGGAAAGGGTCACCTCTGGAGCCAGGGCTGGGCAGCATCCCTGGGCTCTGAGCCCTCTGCTTCCCCTGCAGCAGAGCTGCCCTCAGGGCAGGACCAAGCTCTAAATTAATAAATAATAAATAAATAAACTGCCCCCGGAGGCATCTGCATCCTCAGTGTGATGCCGGAATGATTTTTGTCTTTTCTTTTCTATCCCTTTTACACAATTCTCTGTACCCACAAGTATCAGCAGCATGCACACTTGTAACCCTTCACTTAGTTTAGTGCTCAGTGTTCTGTAAGTGCTCTGCAGGCCTGAGACTGAACAGCCCAGAGCTGCAGAGCCAGGGACACCAAACATTCCCACTGGCTCAGGAAGCCAAGGGCCCCTGGCAGGAGGATTCTGTAAACTCGGGGTTAGCCCACCCCAACCCCATTATTGGGCTCCCTTGTTGGATCTGTGCCGTGTAAAGTCTATAACTGGTGTGTGTGATTGATGGGGGTGCATTTGCCACGCTGTCACCTGGGTGAAGTGGATGCATCAAACGGGATCCTGATTAAAATACTGAGGTAAAGACCCCAACCCCTCTAACCCTGTCTGGCTGCATTTTCCTAACACCAGGAAAAAGGCACCAAGTGCAGCTGGAAATCCCTGAGGTGTGCAGCTGGAAATCCCTGAGGTGTGCAGCTGGGCTTGCTGGGTGAAGCTGTGGGGCAGGGACAGGGCCCTGCTGGGGCTCGCGGGCTGGGGCTGCACCCTGGGCTCCTGGGGCTGTGCCTTCCTTCCTCCCATCGTTGGATTCAGGACGTTTGGGGAGCTCTGTGCTTGGTGAAGTCAGAGGCATCCAGTGCCTAATGCTGCAACAGGCAGAGCAAAGCCCTTTCTGGTGAGAGAACCAGGGAATTGAACAAATTTCCAGGCATCATTGTGGAGAAATCTGCTCTGTGCTGGTTCTGGTTGGATTCTGACTGAATCAGTGGCTGTATCTGGTCATAGAACACCATAAATTATTTTTTTATTCATGAGAAAACAGTACATTAGGTGGACTGGACTGATGGTTTTGCATCAGTTAATCACCTGTTGCTTTTAAGCAGTGTTAGAGCGTTTCATGTTTTGTAGATTTAGTGTTTTGACACAGTTGAGCTCCAGGGAAACACTGTGAAGCATTCCCTGTTTCTATCAGGTCTTTTTTGCATCGTCCTGACTGCATGTAAATAAATAAAAGAGTGGTGGATATTAATCTCCAAGCAAAGAACCTCCATTTTCATAGCATTAATTTATAACAGCTGAACAAACTGGTTGAATTTGAGATCATTTTCAAGATCCAGCACTTTTCATCTCAGGTCACTGTGATCAAATTCACCCTGACTCAGGATTACCTTCTCCTGGCAAATCAGTCCAGCCCAGAGCAGGGGGAAAGGTGAGGGGATCAGACATAATTGGTCCCCTTGTTGAATGAATTGCTCAGATATCACGATCTGAATGAAATTGTAATCCCTTCTCACTTTTACCAGCCAGGTCCAACGGGTCAGAGTTTGGTAGGTCAGTCAAAAGGAGCTTGAATTACCCACCCTGGGCTGGATCAGGCAGGGAGGGCTGGCAGGCAGTGAACTTCATATGCACTAAGCTTAATTGCAAATAAAGGCTGTGGCACAAACAAAGCTCAAGAAGCTAAAAGATTAATGCTGTTAGAGTATTTTTATGTCCTGCAAGCCCATCTTCACAATACCAGAAATTGTTCATTTTTCTAACGAGGGGCACAGAAATGGAAACTTATTGGCCCTTGCTATTAATAGGCTCATGTAATTACTCCTGAATTTTTCTGTTGTCTGCTGGTTTTCGTAATCATTAAATGAATAAAGGATTTTTGTTAAGATTCTCAAAGTCTTGCAGTGTGAGGAATATTTTTTTTCCTTGAGAGGGTTTTTCTTCACTGACGAAGAAATGAGCCTGCAGAGTGCGTGGTGCTCTTGGTTCTCTTTGAAGGCACTCCTGACAGGATATGGTGATCTCCCAAAAATTTTGTTTAATTTGTGCACCTGCTTCTTGCTTAAAAGGGGCAGACAAGCAAAAAACTGCCCCCCAAAAAGGTGTGGGAAGTTAAATCCCAGCTGCGGCCTCAGAGGAGAGGGCGCAGGGATTAAGAAGGGGAGGGAAAGCAGTGGGAGCTCAGGAGAACGAGGAGGAGTTGTCTGGTATTTATCAGTTTCTTTGAGATAAAATGAAGGGGAAACGAGGAATGTGGAACAGGAAGAGAAGGAAGATCTTTTTAGGTGGTCTTTGGGAAGAGCAGACATTGGAGGTGCATAGGGAGGCAGAGAAAATTATAAATTTGTTTAAGAAAAGGGGTATTGGAATCAGGCAACACACAAAGTCTGCCTTTGAGCACCCTGAGGATTTCAGCACTCTGCTCCTCTCTCCTCATCATTTACATAACCTGGAGAAAACAGATGCACGCTCAAGATGTCTGGCTGAAAGCAATGACTTCATCCTCAGCCCTGGTGTGGTTCAAGGTCTCTGCACTTCCTGCATCCTTCAGGATGATTTCAATAATAGAACAGCATTTTCAGTGCTACCTAAACGGATCAAAGTCTCTAAATGCTGCTAAAGCATCCTGAAACAGTGCCTGATTTCCTTGCCTCTTGTTTAGTGCTCATGAGCTGAAGGGATGTGTTAATGAAGCTTCCCTCTCTCCTGCAATGCCAATGCTCTAGGCCCAGGCTCTCCATAAATGAATAATGATGGAACAGAGGAGGCACTTGGGTCATTTTATCCTCCAAGAGCAGTGAGCAGTCCTGAAGAGAATGCTGCAATGCAGCTACAAGCAAAACTCTTCAGATGACAAAGTGCCTTTGAATCACAGGCTGTGTTTCTGGAACATTTTGGGTTTTAGGAAGATTGCCAGTTTCCCAAAGCATTTTTTCTTCAGCACAGAATCTTTTTTTTTTTTTTTTTTTTTTTTTTTTTTCAGTTTTCCAAAACTTTTTTTTTTCACCAAATAATTTTTTTTTTTTTTTTTTTTTTTTTTTTTGCTATTTCAGAAGGACTTATTCCAATGCCTTCTATTCTACCAACTTGGAAACCTGAGCTTCAATAAAAATAGAAAGTGCCTGATCCTGCTGTGTTCAGCAGCCATTGAAAAGGACTTGGGGAGACTTCTGTTTCATAATATTTGTACAGCAGTTGGCTCGTAGTAATTTGCATAAGATTTTGGACTGTGAATTTGGACTGACTTCCCCCAAAACATTTTGTGAGAGGCAGGAACCACACAAGAAAAAACAACCTGACAAGTCAAGGGAGAGAGCAGAGCAAAGCCTAATCTCCTACTGAAAATCAAAATAGAATTTCCAATTAAAGTCACTAATGAGACAAGTGAACAATTCTAAGTTAAGTTAGGAAAACGTTTTAAGTGTTCCTTTCCTTGGGGTGAGCATAACTGGGATAACTTCATTTTTCCATCTCTTTCGGTGTTAAAGAATGTAATTAATTGCTTAAGTGGTTGTTATCTAAATCTGTGCCTCAGTGTTACATGATAAAAGTTCTTAAATGCTTAGAATTCTGCTCCCTTTTTGTATAATAAGAATGTTGGGTTTAGTTGCCTTTTTTTTTTTTAACCACTTTTTGCTTTGTTTCTTTTTACTTGCAGGAATTTGTTTCTAATTTAGCAATGCCGATTATTCTCTCAACACAATAAAATTATATTGTGCTAAAACATAAATTATTGTGGCACCAGGTGTGGATCAGCCCCCAAACTCCTGAGATGAGGAGGGGCCTGGCTCCACCAGCACCTCCAGCATGACCAGGCCAAGGTGGGCTCAGCAAACTCAGTCTCAGGGAGTCACCTGCTCTCAGCTCTGCATTTATTCAGGAATTTTTATTCCCCAGTAACCACCATGGATTAACCCTCTCTGAGCAGTTCTTGCCCTGCAGTCAGAGGCCTCTTCCCAGGATGAAGCAAGGAATGAATGGGCTGCAAGGCAAAGGAAATGGGTGGCACAATAGAAACAGAGGGAATTGCTGTGTGAGGAAAAGGTTTCAAGTCATGAATGGATTCAACGAGTTCTTACTGGAGACCTCCTTTTCACTAAAAACCTAAACTTCCCAATGTACAATGAAGGTTAATTAATGAATTTATAACTGTTGGGGTTATTAGGTGGGCATGAAGAAAATGCAATAAATTTTTTACTCAGTGAAGCTGCCCAAGGATGGCTCTTAAAAGGAATTCGGTGTTTTTACTGTGATAAAATACAATATTTTGATTTCTGCTGATGTGTCTAACACAAACTCATAAACATTTGAAGTGTGAGCACACTTCTGCCAGGGCTTTGATCAGAACTGCATCCTCAAAGCCTGAGTGTGCACTGGCCAAAGGACACACAAAGTTTTCAACTTCTCAAAGCACAGAGCACAAAATTAAAACGGAAGGAAAAGTAATTCTTAATGCCAAGAACACATAGATATTGTGACAAAAAAGTGATGAGATTTGAAGAAAGACCCTTTCCCACTCTTGCCACCTTGAATGGAATTCCATTTTAGCCGAGTGATTCTCAGGGGCTTTTTGATTGCTGGAATTCCATCTCTTGTATCCCAAAAATGTTTCCCGCTTTTGTCGGGACTAAGAATTGGGAGAGCTTGAAGTGGGCCCAGTTTGGTGGCTGTAAAAAAAAAAATCCACGGAGCCTTTGGCTGCTTCTGGCTCACAGCTGCTCCAGCTGGTGCCCAGGAACAGCTTCCTGCAGGCTCTGACTTTATGATTTAATTTAATCTTTGATTTGCCCTGGAAAACAACCTGGAGAAGTTCAGTGGTGATGAGTGCATTCAGATTCTGTTAGCTGTGAGGAGGGCTAATCAAGGTGATTGACAATTTGTGCTGCATGGAAGAGAGAACCTCTTCTTTTGGGCTTCTTTTTTTGGTGCTAAATTGGGAGATGTCTGTGGGTGTGGTGCTCCTGGTGGAGCTCTGCATGGGGGTATAGGAATAAATGATGCTCCACCCCTCAGAATGTCTTGGGATTGCTTTGGTCACAGCTGGTATTTTCTCCTCACTCAAAAATAAAGCCATTGCCACTTTTCCTGGTATTTTTATTTAATTTAAATAAGGCTGAGAGCTCTTTGGAATAATAACATTCTATTGGTTCCAGTGGTACCATCATCCCAAATAAAGGTTTCATGGTGAAACCTTTTGTGGACTGTATTATAATTACCACAAGCCATGAGAGTCCTGAGGCTCTCCTTGCATCTTCTCTCCATTTAATCTGGAGAATGGGGCAAGAGGGAGCTGCTTTGCCTTGCTGAGTTATCAGTGCCCAGCTCTGAATTGACATCTGTGTTCAGGTTTTGGGCTGGTCACTGGTGCAGAGCTCGTGTTGGCACCTTTGGGCGGAATTTCACAGCCCCTTTCACTTCTCTTCTTCCTCTCAGTCTGTGTTTAATTCTGCAGACGATGATCTGGGATGCACAAATATTTACAAATATTTGTAAATGAAAATTCCCGAATAAATGCAGAGCTGAGAGCAGGTGACTCCCTGAGACTGAGTTTGCTGAGCCCACTTTGACCTGATCATGCTGGAGGTGCTGGTGGAGCCAGGCCCCTCCTCATCTCCCACAGGATGGAGTTTGGGGGCTGATCCACGCCTGGTGCCACGAGAGAAGGGGGTGAGTGGGAAATGGTGAGTGCAGAGTCACACAGGGAGCAGTGGGAGTGCTGAGAGGGATGCCAGAGCTCTCATCTCACCCTGGTGATGCTCCTGGGCCGTGGAATTTCATCCTTTGGATGCTTCAGAAGCACCTCCCAGGCTGGGGAGGGAGGCCAGGGGGACTCTGCTGTCACTGCAGGGTGAGAGCAGCTCTGAGTGCTGCTTGCAAGCGGCATCATAATCACAGCACTGTGTTTTTTATCCGGGATTCTCACTCTTTTTCGCTCCCCCTCGCCTGGGTGCACAGCAGGGAAGGCAGAGCCCCAGAGAGGCCAGCACTGTGTAGGTGACACAGTGACATTGCTCACAGGAGCACTGGGTGACGCTGACAGAGACATTAGGAGCTGCCAAGTAGCAGCACTTGGAGGTAACACCTCAGGAAAATGCTGGTTTGGTTTATTTGTTGGTTTTTTTTCCTAAGTGAGTTGTGCCAAGGAAGCAGCCCGGGGAAAGTGGATTTTGATATCTCATTTTAACTTCTTTGCAGACACCACAAAGATGCATCCCATGGGAATGCAAATTCATTCTTCTGTTTTGTGATTTTATCTTAAAGATTAAAGCACCCTGGAGGAATAAAATACTTAACCCATCCATGCCTGGCCTCATCAGAAAACCATCTTTTCCACATTGTTGTTGTCAGTGCCTCTGTTGTTCTGCTGTGTTACTTTTAACCTTTCCAATAGCTTTTATCAAATAAATAGGAGCTCCAGACCCTTGGAACTGCTGATGGCACAGAATCTGTGGTGATTGCAGTGGCAGATAATATTAGGAAAGATTCCTCATGGAGGAGGAGGGATTCTTTCTCCTCCCTTTAAAAGAAACTTCTGGGATACTCTGTAAGAGTTTTGTGCTGGATTTAAAAGTCTGTCTGATGTACCTTGCAGAATGTGTTCTTCACTCAGGCCATACTTTCTTAGTTTTATGGCCTTTATTCCTTATTCCTTTTTCCTTTATTCCTTTTTTGTTTTCTCAGCACGCCATGAGCCTCACCCTGAGTGGGCACACAAAATCATGAGGACTCTTTAGCAATTTGGGAACACTTTTGGGCGTGAGGGGGCAGCTGAGGCTCTCCATGGCACCCCTAAGCTGGGACATTCCTCTGGCACCAACAACCTTTGAACACAAATATTGTGCTTGCAAAACCTTGAGCGATGTGAAGCCACTCCAAAAAACTGTGACAGGATGGGGGAAAAAGCAGAGGTGAAGGATTTGTGTCACCTCTGAGGAGCTGCCAGTGCAGCAGCTGTGTGGTTGATAAGAGATGTATTAATTAGGGAAGGCCTTCCACTTGGACATCATTATGTCGTTTATTTCTTGGTCTTTTTCTTGGCAATCACCTTGGATCTCCTCTGTTGAACTTCCATGGCTGCTCCGAGCCGTGACCTGGGTGAGGTGTCAGCCTGACCTACAGAACAACCATTAAATGTGTGTCTTAACTGTCTCTTAAGATGGACCCAGGGATGTTTGATTTCATTTAAATATTCAGGGCAAGAAAAAGCTTTCACATTACCTGGAACAACCACATGATTATAACTCAGCACTGTAACCCCACATTTGTGATACTATTTCCTTCATCTTCAGCATCATTGAAATGGTCCCACCTTACACATCTGTGCTTCAGCAGGAAATCAGGGCTTTGTGGGTGATACAAAATGTGCACTTGTATGGTCCACTCTAAGTCCTGACGTGACCTTCTGTGGGAGGGAAATCCTGGCTTGGTTTTAATAACCAAAAAATACATTTGAAGTAATATTTTCAAGGTTTTGACTACCTGAAAAGTGGGAAAATAAAACATTCCATTCCCTCATTTTCTCTCCATCCCTTCCTAAAGCCCCAATTACATTCAGAAGCTGAGGATCTGTGATGCTGAGCAAACCTGGCGTATCCAGTGCCTGGAGTATCCCACTGGCTTGGGATTGTTTGGCTCGGCTGCCAAACCCTCCCACAGCCTTAATTTGTCTCTCAGTGTTCACATTTCTAATGGAAAAAGGAATTTTTATTGGCCTTTTGTTATTTAGTTGGTGATGCGTGTGATGATGGGTATTTGTACTAGATTATTAGTATTTATTCTAGATTATTAGTATCTATTTCAATCATTGCCCTGAATCTAATGGCTTTTTTTGTACTTGATATTACATCACAATAGAGAAAAAAAAATTTTAAAAAATGTTTCCAGGAGCCTGGAGTAGCCAAGGTGAGATGTGTGGATGGTTTCATGATTATCAAAAGGGGTAAGAACCGAAGGAATGATTTCTGGTGGGATAATTCCCTCCCCTCTCAGCAGCCACACTCCCACTGACAGCAGAAAATTTTCGAAAAAGAAATCCTGGTTCCTCTTTCTTCATCCCGGCCCCTGAACTCTCCCTGAATGCTTTATCAGCCTTTGCAGGAAGCTCCCTGCTCTGTGCTCAGGCCAGAAATCCATGAGTCATCCGCTACAGTGCGTGCCTTGCCTTTAATATTTGATGTCTCATCTGTTGCCCCAGCCCTGGCTCGTGTTTATGTGCTGCACATAAGTCCAGTCATTAGATTATTACGAAATCATGGCATGTCTTTCACATGAGTGGCTTTTTTGGGGCTGTTTTTAGCCACCACCGAGAACCATTTGTGGTGCTGCTGTCATTACTCAGCTTATGTAAAGTGTTTGTTCCGGCTGAACGGCTTCATTTCGGGGCAGCTTTGACTTTAAAAAGGGATTAGAAGATGACGGGAGAAATCAAACCCCAAGTGGCTGGATGGGGAAGGGAATTGAAGGTGACATGGAGCTTTCAGTGCTCCTGGGCGCTAAGGAGCCCTGCCTGGTGTAAATGGAAATCAGCAATCTCAGGTGATGGGAATTCACTGCCCTGTCTGGGGCAGGAACCACGGCCTTTCATCAAATTGAGATAAACTGCTCTAGAATTCCTGCAGACTGAGAGATGGGAATTCATGGCAGAAGTGCCAAGTCGTTCTGTGCCTGTCCCTAACATTTGCATTAGACAATCAGTCTGTAAGAACAATTGCTGAGCTCTTCAGTGCCTTTGTTTTTCAAAAGGTCATGGAATTAGAGAAGTATTTACTTACTTTGTATGACTTAAGTGGCATCTCCGGTTGCACCCTGCCAGAGGGAAGGTTTCTGGGAGGGTTTTTGTGGTCAGGGTGTTGGATTTGGGATGCTGAGGGGATTGGGGTTGTGGGATTTGGGATGCTGGGGGGTGGCAGAGCTCAGAGGGTATCTGTGCCACTTGTTGCTGTCCATGTGAAGAGGCAGGATGATTAATGAGGAGCTGGACAGGGAGGTAATTAATTTCCTGTTTCTGTGCCCTCTTTTCTCTGCATTGGCTGTCTGGATCTGGCTGTAAAAATGTTTTGACTCCAGGAGGTTCTGAGTCCTGCAAGGTTCTGCTCACAGGAATAGTCCCAGCAGCAGCATAAACCTTACAGGACACGTGCTTAGACTGGTAATGTCAAAGGCTTTCAATTTTTAGATGTATTTCTTAACCTTTATATAAAAAAAAGTATGCAAGTGGTATTAATGAAAACGGGTAATGAGATTCATTACACTTAGAGACAGCTTTGTAGTCCTGAGATTAAAAGGAAATTATTATTTGTTGAGGTCCATTCAGTGGTGAAATTCCAATTCACCTTGCTGGAATTAGAAGATGCTCTCATTAAATTCTCTCTTATTGATGGGCAGCATTTTCTCAGCTGACTTTATTTGAATATGACCTGTACAGAATTTCAATGTAGTGCATGGAAAATCATGGTAAAACTGGGAGGGATCACAGAGGAATCCATTCCAGGAGTGAATATTTCCACTTTGTGTTTCCCATTTTTGGGGTATGCTTTACTTGGAAACCAATCCTTTTGTGGCAGTTTAATGCAACCTGTGGCATTCCAGGTGTTTGTTTTCCTTAGAGAGAGAAAGGTCATGAAGAATTCCTGACCTGAGAAAGCCTGATGCTGGGTTACATCACAGTGATGCTGTCATTACACTTTAGGGACAAACCAGACCTTCCTTAGCATTTGATCCAAACCCTAACAGTGATCACAAATCACTGGGGGTGTCTCCTTGCCTTCCCCAATTCCTTAGGTAGGGGCAGTTTCCTAAAGCAGACCTCAGGAACTGAATCTGTTACTCCCAAGCTCTTCATTTGAATTGAAAATGTGACATTTCCAGCTCTTTCAGTCACTGTGACAGAGACGATCTTGCTTAGATTGCTGCTGAGGAAGTGGAAGGAAAAAAAGCCGAGCTATTTCTTGCTTGTTGGAGAGGGAAGAGCAGAGGAAAAACTCTGCTTCCAAAACCAGAGAGACAAATCCCACTAAAAATGTTGAACGGGACTTGAATTTTCCGTGTTACCCCAGCAGCAACTGGCTGATATTTCTAATTCATGTTTATGATGAAGATGTGAGAGTCTGCAGGAGCTCCACGAGCCCCTGGGCCTGGGGCAGGTTCTCCTGAATTGTTACAGAGCAGCAGGAATGGCAAAGAGAGCTCGACAGGAAATAAATGGAATTGGAGGAACCAGGCAAAGAAAATGAAATAACTGTCCAGGCGATTCTTTGGACCAAATCAAATTATTTTGATTTTCTAATTTCTGTGATGGTGGGAGTACTCATCATGGGAGAAGAGAGTTTGAGGCCAGGGGGACTTTGGCTCTGGAGGTAAAACCCAGGTCTGGGTTCTCACAGGAAGAGCTCAGGTGTGTAATGTCGAATTTTTAGTGATCACTAACCAAAACAGCCTTTCCTCTCTGCCTTCATTTCCTCAGCATCCTCTCCTTTCTGTGCTGAGCAAATCTCACATTTGATTTTTAAAATACATCATTAACAGGTTTTGCTATTTGGAATTTTTATCTCCTTTTCTGGCTGCATCAGAAAAAGCACAGAAGGAATTTCATAAGCAACGACTGCTTTATTTGCTCAATTAATGCAAATGTATATTCTTTCATTCTTCAGCTCATAATTTGAGCCAATTTGAAACATTCTCTTAAAAGTTTTATCGTGGGGTTTTTATTGGTTTTTTTTTCACTGTTGTGTTAGTAGTGCTGTGCTTTTGCTATTTTTGCAGCATCAGAATCATTCTGTGTTTGTCATGCTCCATTTGGTTGCAGTGGAGATGACTGTCAGAGAAATACAATTTTCCAGGCATTAATTGAAACGATGGCTTCATATTCAGTGTGCAGTAACTGGCAGATGCAGATAAGGAACAGAGAAAATTAATTAAGTGGCATTTCTCCAGTTTTGTGCTCTTTTTCTCCCTCCAAAAAGGCAACAATGCCAGATTAAATCACAAATGAATTTAATATACTGCACAACATTGTAGAAAGTGTTTTCGATGCAATCACTTTCATTCTCCCACAAATTTTGGTGAAAAACCTTAAGAAATTACTCTAGTGCTGGAAGCATCAGGAAATTATCACAGTATTTCCTGAACCTGTGTGCAGTATCTGTACATGAATTTAACCCAAATCCACACATCTGTTCTAAACACTCGGGTCAAGCAAAGTCGTACTGCACAGCTTTGACCTAGAAAAGCACTTAAATAAAATATTCATGCTTGTGTGGAGAAATGAACCTAAACCCAGCCAGTCTGTGACTTTTATTGTCACACACGGTGGAAGGCAGGAGGCTGCCGCTTGTGCTGGGAATATGTGGGACCTGAAGTCCTACTGAGCTTCCATTTCCATTCATGTTTTTCAGTCTCCCTTGGTTCTTCTCCACTTCCTCAGACGTTTTATATCCCCACACAGAAATGATGTTTTAAATTGCCTTCATTTGCAGTGCGCTTTCATTGTTGTCGTGGGGCTTGGGGGAGAAATAAAACAGTGATATCCAGGAGATGAAGTCGATGTGTTTAACTTGATGAACACCCCGGCACGCAAAGGGAAGCAGCAGGAAAGGCCTGTCCAGGCTCAGGTGCAGATGTCCCGTGCTGCCCTCGCTGTGCTCATTGCTGGCCGTGCCATCTGGGCACCATGAGCCACCTCCGGCCTGGCCAAGCCCAGCCTCACTCAGAGCCCCCCCTGGAACAGTTCAAATAACATGGCTGAGGAGAGCAGCTGCCTTGGAAAAGAGGAGGAAGAGCCCTCTTGTACCTTCTTGTGTATTCTGAGAATTTATGGGATTTTTTCATGGTAAATCTCTTGCCCTGCCTCAGAGGCTCAGCCCCATTTCCCCACAACTTCATCATTTCCATCTCTACAAAACTCCTAAAATCTGATTTCATCAGGTGTCTCCCTTGTCTCCTTTCCTTTCTCTTTCTCTCCCTCGTTTGAAGAGTTTGGTCATTTCTGGCATTCAGTGGGAGTTAAAAAACAAACAGCCACAAAATTTTGCTGAACAGGATTCTGAGTGATGGTGGGGAGGAGGGAAACCTTTTGGTTTGAACCGATCAGTGGATGCCATTTTCCAGGATTTCTAAATCACTTACAAGGAAATAAATGTCTTTATTAAAGATGAATATACTCCAGTTTTCAGATGAGACTGAGTGAGTAATTTCACCAAGACTTAGAGGAAAGAACAAAACCATCTGCATAATTTACCCTTGTCTGTGGTTCTTAAAGAAAATAATATTAACAAAAAAATGGAAGATTCTGAACTACTGATGTCTGAATTCCAACTTTAGTCTGGAAAATAAGGATGGCCATGGATGCTTTAGACAGTCTGCTCCTCAGCCTTATGGTGTCTAAATGGACAAATTTTGTCTCAGAGAAAAAGCAGCTCTTTGAGCCCGTCTCTCTTTTTCTTTGGAGGCTCCTCAGGTGTATTTTATGCACGTCATAAACACAGGACATGAGCTGTCCTTTCTGTGCCATCCTGGCACTGAGGTGCAGGGCACAGATTCAAAATCAGGAATTCAGCACGCCTCAGTGAATGTGATTGGGATTATTGAAAATCCCTGCAGCTTTTCCCTGTGCTGTCCCAGACATCCCAGCCATGCTGGAGAGCTCCAGTCCCGTGCTGAGCTGCTGGAGCTGTCCCACCACTGAGCACAAATGTTCTGGGTTGGAAAACTGGCATTTTTCAGGTGTCTCTTCCTTCCATTCTTTGAGGTTTTTTTTTCCTTCCAGAGTTTTGTGTTGCTGCTTGAAACTGCATCAAATTTCTGCATAAAAATTTCTTCCCCACATCCCTATGAGTGGTGCCCATGGAATTTCCCCTTCGTGTGTGAGGCTGAGTTTTGGGGTGTAATCCAAGTTTTGGCTGCCTTTTGTACAAGTCCCATGAGGAGGAGCTGGGAAAGGGCTCAGCCTGGAGAAAAGGAGGCTCAGGGTGGATGCTGTGGCTCTGCACAACTCCCTGACAGGGAGGGACAGCCAGGGTGGGTCAGGCTCTGGGACCAGGAAACAAGGGACTCAAGAGGAAATGGCCTCAAGGTGTTCCAGGGGAGGTTTAGATTGAATTTTAGGAAAAATTTCTCCATGGAAGGGTTGCCAAGCACTGAAAGAGGCTCCCCAGGGAAGTGGTGGAGTCACCAGCGCTGGAAGCATCCAAAAACCTGCAGATGTGATGGACTTGGCTGCGTTGGGTTAACAGTTGGATTCAATGATCTTAGAGGTCTTCTCCAGCCTTACTGATCCTGTGATTTGCTGATTTTTAGTGAAAATCCTTCCTTTTGGCAGCCCTGTGCTGCTGCTCAGAGTGCCCTGGTTTGGTTTGTGCTCAGGTTGGTCCCTGTGAGTGCCCGATCCCTCACCTGAGCCGCCCAAATTTCCATGACCTCTCTGGAGTCATAAAACCACAGCTCCCCGATGGCTTCAGTTCCTGTGGAACATGGGAAAATATTTTCCCTGCCCTGGGAGCTCTCGGAGGAGTTTGAATCCTGGGGAATCATGCAGACCCTTCCTGCTGGCTGGAACCTCTCTGTCCCTGTGTCACCGAGCACGAGGCCCTGCAAATTAAACAAAGTGAGGTAATAATGACTCCAGTGGGTCTGATCTGCGGGAGGGGCTCGTGTTTCTCAGCAGATGAGGGGGAAATGAAACTTTGATGAGTTACCAAGAGCCAGAAGGCACCCAGCAGCTGTAAGGAGACACCTGAAGGGAAAGGTGAGTCAGAATCTGCCTGCAGTGGGGCAGGACTGATCCGGGCAGGAAAGCATCGCTTTCATCCCAAGGAACTGCCTGGAAGGGACTGAGGGGCCACGGGGCTGCTGAGTGGGGACTCTGGGCACATCAGGAGCCTGCCTGGCCTTCCCTGACTGCTTGAAGGGGGTGTTTGCAGGGCTTCCCATTCCTGAGGTGTCCCACATGCTTTGGAGTTCAGGGATTTGCCCTGAGTTGCCCAAGCCCAGGGATCCTCACAGCGTGGGGTTGGTGGTTTCCTCCTCGCAGGCACCTTGCTGTTCCTCCAAGGTCAGATCCAGGGTTTTCCTGGTGTCACGTAATGATGGATAGCCATAAATAACCATAAATGATCACAAATAACCAGAAATCACTTTGTGTTGCTGGTCACATTCAGAACAGTTTTTGTAAATGTTCTGGCTGGGTTGGTCCCTTCTCCAAATAAGACAAGAGGAACCAGCCTCCAGTTGCACCAAGGGAGGTGTAAATTGAATATTAGGGAAAGTTTCTCCATGGGAAGGGTTGTCCAGCATTGGAAGAAGGGGTGCAGGGAAGTGGTGGAGTCACAGCCCCTGGAGGGATTTCAGAGATGTGTGGATGTGGCTCTTGGGGACAGGGAATTGGTGGTGGGATTGGGAAGGCTGGGGGAACAGTTGGACTTGATGATCCTGAAGGTCTTTTCCAGTTTAACCAATTCTATGATATCAGGTATTGTTTGGGAGAAATATGGAACACGTATTGCCCTCCCTCCCTTCCTCCCTTCCTCCCTCCCTTCCTTCCCATTAAAAAGAAGGGGAAAAGGACCCCAATGTGTTGTTCGGCACAAACATACTTTTTTATCCTGTGTTCTTAAACTGAAGCATCATGTAAAAGACACGGAGCCATAGTTTCCTTCTGCCTTTCTGTGCGTGTTTAACTCATCACTTTGCCTTTTTCCCGTGACAAAAATGTGATGCAGCTCGTTCCAGGGATGTGCTGAAGTCCGTTTTCAGCCAGAGGTTGCTTTGAAGTAGCACAAGAGAGGCTTTATTGATTTATCCTTTGCATTCAGAACAAAGATTTGTGGGATCTGCTACAGGTATTACCAAAAGCTTCCATCAGCTGTTCCAGCTGCATCCCAAAAATAATTTATTTGCGCTTTACGGTCTATTTTCAGAAGTCATTGCTCGTGTTTATGTATGTACACTGTTCTTATTAATATAAACCTCTGAATTCAAAGACTTTTTCATGATTAAACCTGGCAGGAATTACCCCTAAATGGAGCTCATGAGAATTCTGTTCAGAATATCAGGACAAATCCTCTTGCAAAAGCACAATTTAAGTGTAACATAAATGTTTGTTAATACGCCATAGGTGCTACAACTTGGAATTTTACTTGGAGAAGTAACTTATAGGAATGCATTTTCTATTTCGTTGCCATTTGACCTGATTTGATTTTATTTTATTTTCTTTACAGGATTAGCCGGCACTGCTGCAGACCTAGAAAAAAGAAAGCTTATTTTTGGAAAAAATTTTATACCTCCAAAGAAGCCAAAAACATTCATACAGCTAGTTTGGGAAGCGTTGCAGGACGTGACTCTTATAATCTTGGAAATTGCAGCCATCATATCTCTGGGGCTTTCGTTTTATCAGCCGCCTGGAGAAGGGAATGAAGGTAAAAAAGTTATCTGAGTTAAGCAAAGCATGTCCTACATCTCAAATCAATTCCATCCCCACCCCCCAGAAGGTCACGAACAGGAAATTTCCACGTGGTTCGTTCCTGATCCCATTACATCTGGTCCTGACATATTCTCCTTTTCATCTTGACATTTCTTTATGCAAATCCTCAACCTCATGACGTGAGTTAAAGGGAAATCATAACGTTCTTGTGAAGCTGGAGTGGTTTTGATGGAGTTTTCACCTTTGAGCCTGCATTTGGTGCACGTTTGATTCATCTTTTGTACTTGTTTATCGTGTATTATAAATGAGAAATATGTAATTGCTTATGTAACTGCTGGATCCCATCGCAGGAGCACGGGCGAGTCTCTGGTTTACATCAGATGAAGGCTTGAACTCAGTGAGATTCACACATTTTTGTATTTTTAGTGGTACAGCTCAGGCTCGTGAGCCTGGCTCCAAAGGCAGCATTGGAGCACAGTCCTGTTCCTGATAAATATTCTCCATATTCTGCAGAGCCTTTCTGGCTGCAGGAGGTTTCACCCCCATCCTTTTCCCCCTTGTCCCCCCGCTCTTTGGAAAGCACTCTCAAATTCACATGCTTAAAATATTTGTTCCTCTCCACAAATGCAAGATTTCCATTTCTGGCAGCTGATCCAGATTTTTCCTGCCCCCCTCTCCTGCTCTCTCCTAGACTTCTAAAGCTGGATCAAACATGCTGTGTGAAATGACGTGAGCAGCTTGGCAAATGCAGGAAGAATGTCTTCCTCTAAATATAGCCCTGAAATGCTTTTTTACATTTGCTGCAGCTCCCTTTGGCCGCTTTCCTTGCAGCCCCTTCCTCCTTCCTTCCCATTCAGCAGCACCACCAGCACAGAGCTCTTGGGGCATGGTTGGGATTCTTTCAGTCCTTTAGAAATAATTGGGAATTTTTCTCGCTGCGTTTTGAATACGTGGCTGTTGATTCAGCAGGTGCTCGATTTAGGCATGAAAAGATAAAGGAGTAATTTTTTTTTTTTTATGTTAAGAAAATGTTATTTATTGGAATTACCTCATGTAACTGATGGGATACATTGGGGACATTATAAACCATGAGAGATTCTTTACAAAATTAGGATTTAGCTTAGACTAAATGTGCAGAGTACCTAATTTTCTTTTATTTTCTTTATTAATTTAATTTTATTTTATTAGTCTATTCTGTTCTATTCTATTCTATTCTATTCTATTCTATTCTATTCTATTCTATGGGAAAGGAATTTTGAAAGTGTGATTTCTCCAGGTTTTAGGAAGAGGGAAGATGTGCCATCAGGCAGTGCTGGTTTCTTTCTTTCTTTTCAAAATTGTTATTCTTCTTATTTTGATCCTGCACTTAAAATGTTTCTTTTCCCATGGGAAGAGAGGACCCAGCTGAGATTCTGAGGGAATCTGGAAAGCTTAGCAGCACAGCCTGGGAAAATGTGCTTGTGTTTTCCTAAAACAGAACAGCATTTTATTCAATAGTCACTGTTTTCCCTGCTTTAAGAATTGTTTTCGTGAAAGGTTTTGTCCTGGTTCACACCAGAAGAAAAATCAAATTAGTGAATATCCTGTAATCCAATTTTTGGAACATATTCTGAAGATCTTCCACATTTTTTTGGAAATCTTTCTTTGAGCAGTTGTATAAATAATTTCCTTTACTTTTAAAATTAGTATAAAATAAACTGCTGCCAAGGATACCTTTAATTTATTGGTAGATTACCATTTTAAAGAGTCCCAAACACTGGAAAATTGATGTATTGAGCTTGATTTTGCCTTGGTGAAGTGGGGAGTAATCCCACTTGAAATTTATTTTAATGGTTTTATATTCAGTATTTTCCTTTTCTGACTGTCCCCAGAATGGAAATTTCATTGAAATGTGCAATTATTTACAAGTTTCATGTTGGTTTTTTTCCCTGAAAATAATATATTTACTTCTGAAAGTACAGCCAGGTGCTAGAAAAGAGAGCTGGCACATCTTGTTCTCTATTCTTGATCTTGCTGCCTCTTTTAAATTCTAATTTTTTCTTTTTTTTTTTTTCCAAATGGAACACATTTTCATCTTGAAAATGAGTTAACAGGACTGTTCTTTCCACACTGGTTTGTTCAGACATCACTGCCAATATTCTGAACTCCTCAACTTCTTGCTTGGAGTAACTTGAAAAGTTGTCACCACCTGGAAGTGACAGTCTTGCTTTGGAGGATTAAAGGAAAATAACATGGAAATGAGATTTTAGGACACAATGTCAGGGAAACCCCACCTCATATATCTAATCAAGCATTTATGTGCCTTTATTTAATATATTTATATCTGCCTCTCACATATCCTAAACTTTTATTTGCCAATGGCATTACCGGTTAATACCATAAGTTGAACTAATCTTTATTTTTAAAAATTAGTGTCTTTCTTTTCTTGACTCTTGAAATCCACTTGGCACTTTTGATGCTGTAGCAGAGTTAGCATTTAACAGCTCTCTGCAGTTGAAGTGCAAAATATGTTTCTCCTGAGGCTTTTGAAGGAGAAATGCAGGATAAAATCCACACTTCCAAGAAATATTTGAGGGCATGGACTGCTTCAGGAGCCTTGTGTAAGGGTGGAGCCTCATGGATGTGAATGTTCACTTCATTTAAGACCTGGGTGAGTCTTGGTGAATATGATTTAATTTTCTGGTGCAATCAGAGAATCTGATCCAGAGGAATCCCTGGATAAAAGTGTGGATTTATTGCTTCTCCAGAAGCCGTTCCAGTTCTTTTCCTTTCATATTCCTTAGCACGAGGGGAGGTTTCAGAGCGTTGCTCTCCTGAGCTGTGCTGGGCTTGTGTTGATGGTCTGCCTTGCATTGCCTTTCACCATCTGACAGGCCACCAGGAGCACTTGACAACCTCTGCAGAAATTGTTATCAGCCCCGTGGCAATTCCTGCTTTCATTACAGAGCCACCAGAATCACTTTCCCACCCTTCCAAAAAAGTGCAAAACTGCTGCTGGATTTCAGCAAATGCATCTCCAGGGAAAATTCCCAGTGCAGGTGTGGCCTCTACTCCAGCAGGGATCACACAGGGGTGTGGTGGGGCAAGGTAAAAGCATTTTGTTCCTCAGAAAAAAAACCTTTCTGTGGCCTGGGTTTGTGGATTCCGGAGTGTTCCCTGGTCATGCCGAGTAGGGGGGTTATGATTTCTCAGAGGGTTTAATCAACATGTGAGATCCTGGCTTCATTTTAGTTCTTTTTGTAATGTGAATTAGAGATAGTCTGGGATTAAATTTGGAATGTTTCTTTGTAAACCAGTATAGGGTGAAATTATTTCTATGGACAGGTTGTACAGAAATGCCCTGTCCTGTTTTTAAGGCATATGAATGGAAAGAGCCCCTTCATGAGAGCAAGAAATAGAATCAAACCATTCCATTGCTTGAGGAAACAGGAAGTCCTTTAGGAAAGAGTGCTTGGACTCAGAAATCCAGTAAGGGAATGGGAAGTAACGGGACTTCTCTTGGCCATTCCCAAATATCTGTCTTATTTTGGCTGTAGAAATGTAAGAATCTCCTCCTCTTCCTGGTTGGTTGTTATCTTTGGTGGGGTTTTACAGTTTTGTTTTGTTGTTTGTGGGGTTTTCAGGTGTTTTGTTTGTTTGGCTGGTTTGCTTTTTTAGCCCACTCTTTTCCCTCAGAGCTGCTGGAGCAGCCACTTCTTGCAGAAATGCCCTCATGGCACTTCCAGCTCTGTCCCTTCCTGGAGCTGTTTTCTCCAGTCCCCCAGCAGGATTCTGCTGCTTTGGTGCTTCCCCCCAGCTACATCCATGTGAACTGGTCAAAAAATTCCCAGATCCTTCTGCAAACACCTTCAGCTGCAATTTCTGAGCCCTTTTGAGTCCCTCCTCCCTATTTCTATCTTCAGCCCCTGCATCACATATGGATCTTTTATCCCCTTGTTAAACCTGCTGATGTCACCCCCTGACAATCACCTGTTGTTTACAGGGCTGTAGCAAACCTTTAAACTGCTCTTCCTTGAATTCTCTTTCCTTCTGTGGATTGCAAAGGGGAAAGAAGGCAGCCTGAGGTAGGACATTTTAACATCCCAGTGTTTACCAGGGAGCCCCAGGCACGATGTTTATTTTTCAGCGCACAGCTTTTTGCAGTTTGAAGGTGGAATAAAAAGCAGAAGCCTTTTTGGTTCAGGCAGCTTCTGTTAAAATTCCCAAGGCAAAAGTCTGGATTGAAAACAAAGTTAAGTGATCAGTTACGTTGCTCAGTGCTGCTCAGTGGGGCTTGGACTGGGTTACCCTTCCCTTTACTCATGCAACAAGTTGAAAAAATACAGGAACAGGATGAAATTTGGGTTTCTCAAGCCACTCTCGTCGAGATGTTGATGGTTTTATGTTGCTGCTGCTGCTCAGTGCTGGGGCCAGGGTTCCTGCTGGCCTCTCATGACCTAAAACAGACTTCATCCCATGGGATTCATCACTCAGGTGTCTCCTTACCATTTGTAGAAAATGCCATGTTGCTCAGTGGGGTCTCAAGGTGGAGATGGACACCAGAAAGGACATCCAGAAACTGGAGAGAAGCTGCAGCTGCTCCACAGCTCCTGTGAGGACACTGCCTTACCCTGATCCTGTGCTGAGCCTCCCCATGGAGGCAACGCTCGCGGCCCAACTGTTGTGGGAATGGCAAATCCCTGCACGGATGGGATGGACAGCAGGGCCCAGACAGCCAGGGAATGGCCAGAGCCAACCTGCCAGCAGTGCTGGAGCCACCAGCCAGCAGCAAAAGCCCTCCCTGCAGAAGCTGAGGCAGCCACGGGGTGTTTAGTTTTAAAAAAAGGTCTTTAAAAATCAGTTTGAGGGGCGGAAAAACCCCAAATCCAAACAAACTTCCCCATCTCCTTGTCCAGATCTCTTGCGTGGGGTTGGAAGTGCAGTGCTCTTCCCATATTCTCCCAGGTTCCTGCCTGTGGAGTCCAGCTCAGAATGTGTGTTTTGGCATTTTGTCTCCTTGAGCAAGTCTGGAAATAAGTCACAGTGGGGAAGATTTGACCAGCTGATAGTTTGGGTATATCTAGGAGAAAGTGAGAAAAGTCAAGATTGTATTAATATTAGAAAGAATACATATAAAAAAGAATATCTAGATATGAAAGAATATAAAGCTATTGGTCACAAACTTCTTTTTCTTAGTTAGGAGTGAAAATGCTGCATGTAATACCAGCTGGGTTGAATTTCTATGCACTTTGTACTGATGTACATTAAAAAACAATATTCCCAACAATTTGGGCAGTCTAATTCTCCTCCTGGCAAATTCCTCACCTTGGAATTCTGCTGGAGCAGAACAGCTGCAACAGGGCATGTGCTGGGCTCAGGTACAATGCCCTGTTCTAAAAATGTGATGTTTGTCCCAATCTCCCAGCACTCAGTGTGAGTATTCCTAAAAACATATTTTAAACCTTTTGGAATAAGACGAAATTGAGCCACTGCACCCTCAGAACATTTCAAAATGTTGTTATTGTGGCAGCGTTGTTTTGTGGTTCCAAGTCCCAGCTCTCCTTAGATCAGTTTGCAGTTTTCCTGCTTTTCCCGTGAGGAGTAGGCTGCTAAAGGGGATTTTACCCTGCTAACATAGAGCAGACATTAAAGCTGCTTCCAGGGAAAAATAAGAAATGCCTCCTTTCTAATAGAGCTCTAATTGTTAACAAGTCTGTTAATTCTTCTTTATTTATCTGTGTAAACAGCTGAATCTCTCATCGAGCTTTTAGCCTCTACCATAATCTGGTTTTTCTTTATTTTTTCCCTTTATTTTTTATTAATTTTTATTTTTTTCCTCCCCTCCATCGCCTGTATTTCCAAGTCACCCATTCAAACTGCATTTTGTTGTTATTTCAGGTTTTGTCTGCTGTCCTTGTCCACATTTCTCTGCATTTAGAGAAATTTTACTTTTGTCGTGGGGTGCACTGAAGCCTCACCCTTCCCTTCTGGATCATGAGGTCCCAATTAGGTTAAGAGGGACGATGGAGAGGAGGGATAAAACTCAACCCCAGCTTGGCACCATCCCAAGGAATACTGGCTCCCAGCTGTAGAGGTTAAATTTATTGGATTTATTTGATTTAGTGGAGATTTGTGTGTCCTCTCTGGAAGGAAAGCAAAGCATCACTTTCCAGCTTCCCCATGGGGATGAATTCTGAGCCTTGCAGGGAGAGCTGGGCAGCCTCAGGGTTTTAGGGAAGGTGGAACAGGCAGGAAAAGCCCCTTTCTGTCTTGCCATATGTGTAAGGACAGCTTGACCATAGCTTGGATAAAATTCTTCTTTTTCTCCCCCAGTTTTCAAACTGTGGTTTTTCTTCCCTTCACTTTGCGCTTTGCACTCACTCCAGTAATTTCAGGTAGGTGATATTTGGAATTTCTCTCTCATTCCGTGCCCAATTCTCAACAATTTTCTTCCCACTCTCCCAGCAACGTGTTCCTTTCTCACACTTTACTGCCCAGATCAAAAATCTTCTCTTCCCTTTCCAAGAAGCGCCACATCTCAGGAAAACGGATCTGGTGGACATTTTTTTTTTTTTTCTTTTCCTTTCCTGGGGATTCTAGAAACCTTACATCTCTGTGATGAAGTCATCCTGTTCTTAGATTTTGGTATGAACACAGCAGATGCCCGGTGGGGGGAAGCCTGGAAATAGAAATCCACGTGCGCGATCGCGGCTTGGCTCGGGCGCGGCGCGCAGGTGTTGCCGGGGCAGGAGGTGACCCGTGTGTCCACCAGGCATGGCAGGAGCAGCTCTGCAGGAGCTCTGCCACCTCATCTGCTCTGGGAAATGGCCCTGGGAGCTGTGAAATCCTCTGGGGAGAGCGTGTGGCCCGTGCCAAGTGCAGGCCGGGATGTCGGGTTTGGGTTTCTCGCTGTTGAGCGATTGTGCTGTTTTGGGCGCGGGGAAGAGCAAAGCCAGGCTCATTGAAACGAGGAATTCTCCTGTGCCCCCTTGGCTTAAATGGCCCTGGGGAATAAAGAGTTGGTTCAAAACAGGGAAAGCACTGATGGCTGAGGAACTTGAACGAAATTGAATTAAACTGAATTAAAAGTAACCTGAGATAAAGAACCTCATGAAGGTCTGGTGCCATCCTCTGAGGAATTAGCTTCATTTACTTCCTAGTGAGGCACAATTGAATAGAAACTCGATGTTTTAGTGCAGCATTTATCAATGTTTTTTTTACCTTTTCAGCCCATCCTATGTTTCCCTTAGCATTTTAATTCAGGAGAGCTATTGAATCCATAATGTAGCACATTCATTTTTTAAAATCCTTTGCCAGACTTTTCCATCCTGAGGGTCTTGCAGATCCCATTCAAGGGACATTTTCCACACAAAACCACTGCATGTATCTCCCTGCCTCTAAAAATCTGCCACCCTGAACTTCATTAATATGCACTTAATCAATTTGATTAACGAGTGAAAAACTCAGAAATGTCAGAAATGAGTCAGCTGAACAAAGTTAATTCTCTCGTCTTTTCAGGCAGCTTTACTTCTTAATTTTTTTTAGAGCATTTTACACGTGGTAACATAGATTGCATTAAAAATGCATAAACGGAGGCAGCACAAAAATCTAGTTTGTAAGGCCAATATAAATGTGAATTTGCAGCCCTCCTAAAATCGTAGCAGCAGACAGAAATAAACAACTGGAAGTCTTTTGCCAGCTCTCCCAGTTTATGAAGCCAAGATCAAGATGAAAAACGGACACCTCGATTTGTGTGTGTGCACTTTAACCAATGTCTCCCAGTCAAACTTTTGGGACACTGAAGATCTGTCATCTCTTTGAGTCCTCTGCATTATGCAAAACAGATGAGGGGAAATATGGAGCCTTTTCAAAAGAAAGTGAGCCAAGATTCATTCATTTAATACTTTGCAGTGATTTCAAGTCTAAATTTCACTCTGTTTCATGGCCTGTGTCAGTACAAAGCAAACCAGCCCCAACAAGAACTGAAAATATTCGCAGAACTTTGCTGCAGGTGCTGGAAACAGCAAGTGGTGAACATCTTCCAACCTCTGAATAGAGAGTGTTCCATAGTGTTCTCCAGGAACTGAGTAATAAGAAATCAATGGAAAATCAAGAATATCAGGGGGTATGAGGGCCACACAGCCTTAAAAGCTGGTGAGGAATATTTTATCATCTTTGCTGCTAAACAAATGACTCTGATCCAGCTGTCACTACACCAGAGGGTTTTGTTGTGCTGCCCAGGGAGGAGCATTCTCAGGAGGAGCTGAGCTATTAGAAAATAGCATTTTTTAATTTGAAATAGATTAATCTCAAAAGCGTAGATTGTTGTCAGGGTTAGCAAAACACAACGTTTAAGGAGTGCCGTTGCACACGCTCAAATTCTTTTCTCGTTCATCATGAAAATGAAACCGTGAGATTCCCCAAGGATTTTTTTAAGCCAGTCTAAACAGTCTGTCAGCACAAGGGGACGAAGCAGTTGGCAGCCTGGGAAAGAGGAGGAAGGGAAGTATTTGCCCTGTTAAAAACAGCTTGTTCTGCCAGAACCCCCCATTTAACCTCCTTCCTCCCAAAGCGGGGATGAGGTGAAGCAGCATATGGCTTCCAGAGACATCACCCCAATCTGCTTGGCTGAAGAAATTCAGTTCCTGTCAGAATTTGCTTTTTAATTCCTGCTCTAAATCCTGCTTCAATGCAAGGTGTGAATATCCAGGAGCAGAGAGCAGGGTGGGGGCTGTGCGTGCTGTGTGTCCCAACTCTCATTGTCACCAATATTTGTACAAGGCTGAGCTCATGGGGACAAGATTGTGCCCCTTTGGGTTCTCCTTCCCTGGAGACACCACTGAATTTCTAAAACGTTTTTGTTCTCGTGTTCTTTTCAAAAAAAGGGACAAATTTAGATTGAAGGTTCCTCCATGGGATGAGTGGGCGAGGCTCCTGTGTGATGTGGGGTCATGGGGAGCATAATGTGGGGCTGGGCCGGGGACTGGAAGCAGGCAGGGCTCAGCTCGAGCCTGCAGAGCCTCTCCTGGGGCTTTGCACCCCGTGCTTGGGTTCAAGCTCCTGGAGAGAGCTCAGGCAGTGCCACAGCAGCTGCTCCTGGTGCCCCTCAGCTGCGTGGTGCTGGAAGAGGGATAAAGGGGGCATTCTGGCCAGATCTGTGGGCTGGGAGAGGGATAAACAGAGCATTCTGGCTGGATCTGTGACTGGGAGAGGGATAAATGATAAAGGGGACATTCTGGCTGGATCTGTGACTGGGAGAGGGATAAAC
>JAHLSL010000013.1:1147082-1184997 GCA_025920805.1 Petroica traversi | reverse complement strand
ATAAAGGGGACATTCTGGCTGGATCTGTGACTGGGAGAGGGATAAACAGGGCATTCTGGCTGGATCTGTGACTGGGAGAGGGATAAACAGGGCATTCTGGCTGGATCTGTGGATTTGGGGAGCTCCCAATGTTGCCTTTTTGCCAATCTTGAAATGAAAAGTGAGATAATTTCCGTAAGCAGGTGATATAAAAGTTTTTGTTTGAAGGCCTTCAGTGCTGATTATGGAAAGATGTCCACAAGAGCCCATGTATGTGAGTACATATTTATACCTTTTAGGAAATTAGCATAATTGATAAAAAGCATCAATTAGGAGCACAGTGGTGATACAATTTCCCCCTGGTCAAGCCCCTTCTCTGGAGTTTCCCCCTCAGCACTGGCTGTGCCCTGTCCATGAAATGGATCTCAAAGAGTTGTTCTGTCCTTGGTTCCCAGGAAGAACCAAGGTAGGACAGGGCCTTGTACCCCAGGGCTTGGAATTTTTCTCTTTGTGCCTGGGGAAAAGCCATAGGAAATTACTGGGAAGAGCAGCCATTAATACAATAGGGCACAGAGCTACAAATACACCTGCAAAGAACACAGGGAACACACAAAAGGGAAAAAAAAGAGCAAAACTCAAATGGCATCACCAGCCCCTGTGGAATTGTTCAGGGATCACGGGAAGGGGGCGCGGGGCCCACCTGGGCATGGTCCTGACCCCAGGGCCGCTCAGGAGAGCAGGACAATCCTGCAGGGCAGCCAGGCTGGGCTTGCCAGAGCTCCCCAGCATTCCCTGAATTAGGATTGATGGCAGGACGAATGCTGGGTGGGTAAATCACACAGCACTTCAGCCTGGCATGGCTAATTCCAGCCTAGCCTGGTTGATCCCAGCCTGGCCTGGCTAATTCCAGCCTAGTTTGGCTAATCCCAGCCTGGCCTGGCTAATTCCAGCCTAGTTTGGCTGATTCCAGCCTCACCTGGCTAATCCCAGCCTGGCTACCCCAGACTAAGGCAAACAAGAGGCAGGAGATGATGAGCAAACCCAGCCGAGGGGATGCTGGAGGGGTTTAGTCCATCCCACACTCAAATACTTGATCAATACTGATATACATTTATCAGATTTATCTTTGAAATGTTCCAGTGCTGGAAATTCTCTGAATTCCCTGGATAATCTGAGTGTTCCTAAACCAAAACTTTAATTCCTAGGTGTCTCTTGCAAGAATTCAAACACATCCCTGCCTTTTGTGCTTTACAAGGATGTAAAGACTGATTTGTGGGGTTTTATTTCCAGCCATATTTTGTCTACTTGAAGACAACCTGATTAAAAATACCAGGGAAGATATGTTTGTGAAAGCTTCCCCATCTTTTTCAATGGGGATTTGAAATTTGAGCAGCATGGCAGTAGTACAGAAAATGCAAATATTGCTGATAAATTGAACTAAAATATTATCTTAAAAATATTTACCTGGTTTTTGAAAAAAGAAATCCAAATTCCCTAAAATCAATGAGAACCCAAAAGCTCTGAAAACTTTTTTATTGTCAGAAATTAATAGTTTATGAAAAAAACCCAGGAATATTGAATGTTTTCTCATAATAATTTAAAAATAGTTTTTAATTTGGCAGCTTTAAGATACCAATTATTTTTCCAGTTTGCAGAATCTTTATGATGAGACTTTTAAAGTATGAAGTATTTCTGGATGAGTTTCTAGGATTATTTTACAGTTGGAGTTGAGACAAACTGTGCTACTCCCCTAAGTCTGTGCTTGCAGTTCTTCCTCACTGTTGGTGGGGCTTGAATGAGCATGAAAAATTATTACCTGGAAAAAAGAAATGTTTAAGCACAGAAACAAATCAGAAATACCTTTTTGAACAGGAAGACACTTTGCATAAATGCATATTTTCATGAATATATATATATATATATATATATATATATATATATAAACACACTCACACATATCTCTCCTATTAAAAAAATAGCACCTAAACAAGTAATTTCAATTTCTTTCTGTTTTTGCACAAGTTCTGACTTTTCTCTCTGGGAGATGCTGCCCCTCTTGTTTCAGTTCAGTGTGCCTAATTAATATACAGAAAATCCAGAAAGTACATTCTAAATGGAGATTATCCCAATTTCCTGCAGCTTTGGATGCATCTAGGTGAACATTTTAGTTTGGAATGTGCCTCAGAAATCCCATCTCCTGTCTGCTCCTGAAGGCGGGAGTTCACACTGAAGACGTTTCTGGATGTGCATTCAGGGCAGATTTCACCCCATCATCATTTTCCATTTTGGGGTGCAAATGAACTGAAAAACCCAGCCCAGGACACATTTCCTTAGCACAGAGATCCGACCTGTGAAACTGGGAGAACGTTCTGATGCCTCCTGCTGCAAGAGGTTCTGACAGAATTTTAATCTTCCACTGAGCTGGTTTCTCACCCCTTAGAGCTTTCTAGCACGAAGGAATGAAGATGAGGAAAGGAACAAAAGCAATAAACTCTGGAGTTTGTGAGGGGGTTTTGTGCCTGAGCTCTGCAAGTCTTTCATATCTCTTTTTCTCCTTCTCCTGAGTGAGGCAGGGGCAGCATCAGGAGAGGCCCAGGGGCTCCAGGACTGGATCCCGGGGCACTGGGTGGATTTTTTGGGATTGCAGATTGATTTTTTGGTGGATTTTTTTTTTGCTTTTGTTTTTTGGTGGTTTTTTTTTGGTTGTTTGGTTGGTTTTTTTTTTGTGGTTTTTGTTTGTTTTTTGTTTCGCTTTTGTTTTTTGGTGGTTTCTTGGTTGGTTGGTTTGTTTTTCTTTTGTTTTGTCTTTTTTGGGGTTTTTTGGGTTTTTTTGTTTTGTTTTTGTTTTTTGTTTTTTTGTTTGTTTGGGGTTTTTTGCTCTTGTTTTTGTTTGTTAGTTCGTTCTTGTTTTTTGTTCTGATCAAGCTACTCAGTTGCAAATTTTCTTTATCAGTGCCTTCCCAGTGCTGAACCTCTGAAAAGTCTGAATTACTGATAAATCAGTCACTTTTCCTCAATAACCTCCCCCTGCAGGTTGAGAAATGAGAGTGGGAAGTGTCAGGCCCCACCACTCCATCCCCTGCCCCTCCTGGGGTTTTAGAAGTGAAACATTCCAGTGAAACATCTGCCAAGATTTCCAGGCCAAGCCAACATTTATCCAGTTCTGTCTTTGCAAAATTTTGGGAGTATTTCTGTTCAACCCTCTCCATCAGAACACCTCGTTTTAAAGCACCAAAAATCCAAACCAGACAGGTAATATTTTTGGGAGCAAGCACATTTCATTTTTGCCAGAACACGGCCCAAGAGGGATGGAACAGCACAGGCATCCATTTCTCAGGGACAGAAAGAGAAGAGGCTCAGGGCTCTCAACTCTCATCTGGTTCTGGATTTATCAGCTCCTTGTTGTTCTCCATGTGAACGTTTTGCAGGGCTCTATTTAAAGCCAAGTGCCCGACGAGAGGCACTTGCTGGAATAATTTCTTTTTTTTGCCCGGGGTCCTGTGCCTTCCTGGGGCTCTTGGAGATCTGAGTGGGAGCTGAGGAAGAGCTCAGAGCCTCCTCTCCTTCCAGCTGCATTTCCGAAGGGCTGGAAGTTGTCAGGGATTTCTCCATGAGGAATGGGAACTTTCTTCCTGGTTTTATATTTTTATTTTCCTGGTTTTATCTTTTATCTTCCTGGTTTTATCTTTTTATCATCATGTTTTCATCTTTTCATCTTCCTGTTTCAGCTTTATCTCTGACATGGTTGCTTAGTGGAGCTCCAAACTTAGCAGGTTTTCCCAACATTATATATATCTATTAATATATTTATATATTAATATATTAAAATATTTATATATTTATATATTTATATATCTATATATTTATATATCTATATATTTATATATTTATATATATCTATATAGCTATATATTTATATATTTATATACATATTATATATATTTATATTTATTTATATTTTTATACTTCATATATCTATATTAATATTATATATAATTTTATATATATTCATACTATATACACACAATTTTATATATATTTATATATTTTTTATATATTTACATATATTTTTAATAATTTTTTTCTTCATCCATCCATATTAAATAAAATAACTTTATCCCAGGAGCTGCAGTGTTCCCTCTGCCTTTTTTTTTTTCTCTAATAGTAAGGTTAGAATTTGTAATCAAAAATAATTAAACTTCCAAGCAAGTAAATGTCAACATTTGGGCAGCCACTTCCTGTTTTATCTTTTCATCTTCCTGTTTCAGCTTTATCTCTGACATGGCTGCTTAGCGGAGCTCCAAAATTAGCAGATTTTCCCAATGTTAATCTCTCCACATTAAATAAAACAACTTTATCCCAGGAGCTGCAGTGTTCCCTCTGCATTTTTTTTTTCTCTAATAGCAAGGTTGGAATTTGAAATCAAACTTAATTAAACTTCTCCAAGTGAGTAAATGTCAACATATGGGCAGCCACTTCCCTGCTAATATCAAGCCAACAGAAATTCTAATTTCTAATTGGTTTTATTCCTAATGATTTGTTTGCCTTGGCACAATAGCCTATTCTAAATGTGGGCTTGCAACATGAGATCATGAAAAAAAAAAAGGCATTTTCCTCCCTCCTCCTTTTACTTTGAATTAACCAATGACACAAATAAACAATTCCCTCTGTTGCTGCTTCAGTTTAGTCCATACATCTTTCCAGCTGAGTTTGTGTTTTACATTGAATTTTTTTTTTCACAGTTATGACATTTAAACCACATAATCTGAAGGGAATCCCTTATTTGTGCTGGGTGCTCCTCACTGCTGTAAATTGTTTTTTTTATGAACTCTGAACTTTTAACACTTTCCTGGTGGAGTCAAAGTGACTGAGTTGCCCCCAGGTAGAGTTTCTGGGGGTATCAAGGTTGATTTCTCAACGTATTTTAATCCTGCATTGGAACTGAGCTGAGGTTTTCCAGCTTTTTTCCATGAAAAACCCTGAGAAAAAGGAGCCTAAACTGAGCAAAACTATTTCAGGTTGAGACCGCGTGCACCTGTTCTGCATTCTTGGAACAGTGACTTCAGTTTGGGGAATTTTGTAGCTCTATTTTTATATCTCCTGCACAAACACAAAGAAACCTTCAACTTTCACCAGAATTTTCCTTGTGGACATTGATATTTGTACTGAAAAGAAAAGCAATGCCAGAATCAATCGTAACTGACAAATGCATTTTTACATTTAATTTAATTTAGTTCACTCTTTCTATGGGAAGAGTTAAATAATGTTAAGTGTATTTCTTTATGGAATAGTTGTCACTCATATCAAGAGCTGTTTTTAGCTCTTTCTTTTCTAGAGAAGGTCACTGTTACAATTATTCCTTGCCCTATGGAATATTTTGTCCTGTAATTTTGACTCACAGCCTCTCAATTAATCCCCCAAAGGATTATTGCTTACAGAATTTTAAAGAGGAATTATTATTTAATTATTTTGTCCTTTTAATTTCTTTAGAGTCAGCAATGCCTGTGAAGCTGTTTATGTTTTTTATCTTTACGGGGGTAAACATTTTTTGTATAAAAACACTCGTTCTGCGAATTCCTGCTGGGCTGCAGAAATTAGAGTGAATGAAATTGCTCTTCTTGAAGTGTTTCGATGAAGATAAATTGCTCTGGTCATTTTAGAATATGCCCATCTTGGTTTTTACCATATTCCAAAATGCTTACAAAGCTTCTGGATTGAGATTGCATGAAAATTTATTGGTAGAAATTGTGTTTTATGAAGACTCTCTATTATAAACTTCTTGATTCCTAATCTGCTTTCCTGGCTGGGTATCCAGTCAGTCTCTCTGTCTTTATGATTTCCTCTGTCCCATATTTTGAACCCATCAACTTTTAAATGAGAGAACAAATGATCTCCTGCTCCTCCCGCTCTGCTTGGGGCTTTTTATGTCAATGGATATTTTTATTGCAAATTGGAGGTTTTAATTTTTATTTATTTCACACTGGTCTTCATTTATTACAATTTGGTGCTGCCCCATTGCATCAAACTGTTCTTTCTGTTGTGCTTCCCGCACAAGGGAAACTCTGGGAGTCAATTCCTGACTGGATGACAGAAGTTTAAGACTCAAGTTTAAGACTCAAGTTTAAGACTCAAGTTTGAGACTGGCATCAGTAACAACATATTAAGAACTTATAAAGTGCAAAACATGCACGTTTTGCCATGTGGGACCTGCAGTTAAGGAATTATTTCCTAATTCAAAGTGACCCACATCTGCTTTCCACAAATCTGGGCTGGGCTGCAAAATTGGAGTCCCCCAGACGCCTTCCCCTCATCAGAGATGTGCAGATCTCTGACACAACTCTTGGATATTGCTCTTTGCAAAGCTTGCCAGGGTGCCTGGCACGGCTCAGCTCGGCTGGGAATGGCAGGGAATGAGATTTGGAACCTTGGGATGGAACAGAAAATCTTCTCACATTTTTTCCGGGAAGAGATCCTCCAGAAATATCAATTCTGCAAGAAGGACTGGGCTGGGATGTGACCTTGCAAGTCAAGTGTTTGAATAACTGCACTTCAATCCTCATTAATAAACACAGGACAACTTCTCAAGTCTGATTCCCACGTTTGGAACCTGGGTTTAACCCCTGGAGTGTCAGGTTTTATTTACCAGACATCTCCAGCTTGGAGCATTACAAGGGAAGCTACAACAACCCAAAGTCAAAGTTTTTCTCCTGCAGCCCCTAAGAACGGGACTTGTGATGAAAATTCCCATTTTTTTGCCTTTCTATGTTTGTGACAAAAAAAAAATTGAATATGAATGTTGTAAAAGTAGTGTCTTGGTCCTTTGGTGCAGTGAGGACCCATCCATTTGCCTGATCTTTCCAAAATGCATTTCTTTGGAGTTGCCAGGCAGAAGGATCTTGCTTGACACATCCCATCCACTGAAGTGGAGGGAGTATTTCAGTGAACATTCCTGTGCCCATCAGTGTTTGTGAGCAGGCTGAGGATGGTGTGGCTGCTTTTACACCAGCTTGCAGGGCCCCCAGATTTGTTTCCTTGCATTCAGATGCCAAAAAAAAGTGTAAATATTTAATAGCGAGCTCGGGAATTGGCAGTTACATAACGAACCCACAGGGACAGCAGCTCTTTGCTTCCCCCTCCCTGCCCTCCTGGAGCCCTTACATAACAAACTGATGGATCCCAGAGCAAAAAATTCTGATATTGGGTTCAAATACACGTCTAAAAGTCGCTTTTAGTGAATGTACAACCCTCCTGAACATCAGTTTTTGTGGTTTAATTTTGTCGCTCTCACAAATCCCTTCTGCTGGGCTGGTTGGAGAGTTGGGTTTGGACAACTTTGATATGGGTAACTTGGAAATGATGGGTAACTTGGAAATGTTTGCAGGTCTGTCTAAAGGCTTGGAGAGAATGAGAGAAAGGCAGAAATCACTGAAATTCCAGTAATTTCTGCGTTTTTGCCTGAGCTGGGGCTCTGAGGTGACACTGAGCCAGCCCTGTGCCTCCTGCTCTGCCCTCGTGGGAAGTGATTCAACATCTGCTGATGCCTCGTCACACACACACGGAGCAGGATTTGGGGCAGGGGCGTTGGTGGCTGCCCCTCCTGGGACTGCTTGTGAAGCAAAAACCACGGCACGACGAGGAATCTGCAGAAATCAGCGCTGCAGTTTCGGCTACAGCTTTAAAAGCCTTGTTAAGGAGGGGAATTTATGGTTTTTATTGCCTGTTTTTTTTGGTTAGAGCTCCTTCTCTTGCACGTTTGTAAAGTAAGGAACATCAGTGGTGGTGTTGGGAGCCAGAGCTCTGCTCTGCTGAGGGAAAAAGCCATAACTTAGCTCAATTTGCTTTAATAACATCAGTGCTGGAGCTGCAGCGAGGGGAAAATCGCCTTTAGAGAAAGCGATTCGATAAAAAAGTTTTTATCAGGGGAGCTGTTGTCTTTCTGACGACAAAACCCAGTTTGACTGACTCAAAAAATTACCTCTGGGGGTGTGAGGAAATTTTCCTGGGGGATTTAAATGCCACGAGGTATTCTCAGCTTAAAAATAGCGGCGTGTAGGTTGAAATGAGTCGCTGGGAGGTTTGTGCTGTGGGTTGGGATTCAGGAATACAGATGTTCCCAGATTTTTGAAAATGTACTTTTTCTGATTTCAAAATTACCATGCTGCAGCTCAGGACGGTGCGGTTTGTAATTATAATCATTATGTGATTCAAAGCAGCTTTAAGAATCTCCTGAGAGCTGTTGGAAATTTGAAGCAGATATTCTCTTTATCTGCACCGAGCCCGTGTGTTTCCTTCTCTATCTGCCCAGATTTGGTTGATATGATGAGAAATATGCATTGAAATGGTGTAAAAGCATTCCAGATCCAGCAGGACACGAGCCTGGCAAGCTGTCAGGTGCTGCTGTCTGGCTTTTTGTGCCTTTTCCCCATTATTTCCCTTTCTGAAGTGATCAATGACTGCCACCAGGTTATCACATCATGGTGCTTCTTGCTCGCTGTTCCTGGAGAGCTTTAACCTGTTCTTGTATCTCCTCCTCTCCATCTTCACCCTTCCCTTTTCACCACAAGCACATTCCAGTTTTTTTTTTTCTACCCCACAGTTCCCTTCCCCTTTAATAAGATGTACATTTCTTCCTCTATTTTTTTCTCTCCCCCCCCAACTCTTTCCTTCCTGAATCCTCTTCACCTTTGGATTTTTCCTTCCTTTCACCTGCCCCTCTACAGAAAACTTTTCCAGCAGCCTTTGCTGATCCGTTTCTGGCCCAGTTTGAAGCTTTTCAAGTTCTGTTCTCTCTCCACAAGGTTCTGGTGATGTCCTTTCAGATATTTGCTGGGCACAGAAGTCACCTTGGTCCCCTTTGGTGTTCCTGAGAGTCCTTTGAGGTTGTGCTGCCAGGTTCTCCCTCTCCTGGGGAGTTCCAGCTCACCTGGGTTCTCCTTTTGGGACAAACGAGTCCATTTCACAGCTCCATCAGCTTTTTGCTGTGCCAAAGGAGTCCCAGCCCTTCACATCCTGCAGATTTCAGCACCCCCATGTCAAATCCTGCACATTTTGTGTCACATTTTATGAGGGTGAGACTTTGACCGTGAGAGTTCAGAGCTGCAGTAGAAATGAGCTCCAAATTTTAAATTTATTCACCTCCCTGGAACTGGATTTTCCGACAGACAGAGCCTCTGTTAAATGGAATTTAAGATGAGAACATCACAATTTGCTGTCTCAAACCCTGCCACAAATCACATCTGCATATTAGCAATTCTTTTGTGATGCTCCTCACTCTGCTCATTTCAATAAAAGCATTTTTGGGTAGTGCTGAGAGCCACGTGCTCTCTGTGAGAGCACAGCAGCAATCTCATACCACAACAGGAATTTTTTCAAACTTATATGAACATTTTTAATAAACATTAGATGCTTTAAACTCAATTTTTCTTCTTAGGTATATTAATATGGTGTATTTTATGTATTTGATTAATATTTCTTCTTTTCTCCTCATTGTGCACTGCAAAAAGAACAGATAATGTAAATATAGGGTTATATGGTATTTTCCCCCTATAAATACATCAAGTTTCTTCCTGTAAATCCATAGAAGTGTTTTTATAATTTCTAAAAAACCATGATGGCAGGAAAAAAAATTTAAAACCCAATTGTTTTTCATTAAGAAAACCTTAGACAGACTTGTACCATGGAGATTCAGGTTTCCTTTATTTTTTATCCTATTAAAAGGAAGACCTCGAAAATAGTTTGGAAACAAAAAAAGCACATAATTCAAATAATGTTTCCTGACAGATGGGTCCTCTTGTAAAGGGCAGGTTGCATTTTAAAATGCTGCTTTTAGTGTTGTGAACATCTCTGCTCTGAAATCTTGCTGTTTAAGAAGCAGGTAGATTTTTTGTCAGAGTTTATTCCTATAAAAAGAAAATCTTAATTTTTGTGGCGCTTTGATCCCGTCTCCTTTCTGTGGAGCATAAAAATCAAAGGGAAAATTTAGGAAAATTTTGATGGTCTGATTGACTTCTCAGTGTGCCCCAAAACATGGGCCAGGGCATCCCCTGGGGTTTTAGAGAGGCCACAGTGAATCCCAACCATTAAAGACCCAAAAATCAACTCGGATTTCCTCCGTCTCTCTAAAAGACTTCGGGTTTTGATGACGTCTGGCAATTAATTTATGTGCTCCTAGAATTCCTTCCTCCCTTCAAACACCTCTGCTCCACCCGAATTTATCATTGTCAGATGAAATGAGCAGGAAAAAAAAAAAAGCAGCATTTAAAATTTTATTGTTCTCCTTGAGTCGTGGAGAATTTTCTCAGGATTTCAAGCCATAAACATGATTTTTTATTCAGTGTGGAAGCTTGTCAGATTTAGGGACACTTTCCAAGAGCTTGATCTAAGTTCAATCTGTTTCCTTCAGATTTCTTTCCATCCTTACAAACAATTTTTTCTGCTGGAAAAATCCAAAATTTTCAGCAGAAAAGTGAATTATTTTATTTGATTGTGCTTAATCTACGACGTATCTGCAGGTAATTCTTTTTATCTTAATGATAACATCTTGTGTTTTTTGCATGCTCCGTGGTACCATTTATGTGAACATGGAGGTCTGACAAAACAAAACCAAAATTAATTTCAGTGCTCAAGTCAAGGAATATTTTTATTTTTTACCTGGTTTTGCTCTATCAAGATGTATTTTTTTTTAACTGAAGTCTTGGAAATGTTGCTCTTCAACACCTCTTTGTAATTTTGTACAATCTGGGCTAAACTTCCACCATTGAAAAGCAAATAAAATTGGTGTTTGGCTAGATCTGGCCACATTTCTTTTGTGAGAAATAAGTGAGGAAGTTTGCTCTTAAAAAACCAGAGTATTCATCACAATTAATTCTAAGTCATGCCTAATGAAAAAGGGAGAGTGAAACAGAATTACCTGCACAAGTGAAATCATTTAAAACAATCACAAGTGAATCTGCTCATATGGAAAAGGAATCTAAAACCCAACACAGCCCAATTAAGATGATTAAGGTTAAACAGAGCAGAATTAATTGGTCCTTCCCAAAATCCCCATTGTGCTGCAGGAGGAAGTTCCAGGGTTGGTTTCTGGGTTCCATTTGTGGCTGGTGAGGAGCAGCTGAAGGTACTGAACTTCAAAAAGTTTCTTAAATTCTTTCTTTAGCATTATAAAAGTGGTTTTAGTGAGGCTTTTGTGCTGAGGGTTCCGAAGGGGCAGCAGTGGAATGACATCCCTGCCAGGGCAGCCTTTCCTTGCCCTTAAAATCTCAGTGTCAGCTACAGAGAACTTAGCTAAAAACTCAATTTATTTTAATTTTCTCCCTCTCTCAGTGGTTCAGGCTCATCTTTCTTCCTCTGACTTCTGGTGGCTTTGTTATTGCTCTCATGCAAGAGTAATTACTCAGCTGCTTAATGAATTGTTTGTAATTTAAAAATAGAGATCAAATTGATTGTTAATTCCCACTGGTGAGAGGCAACGAATAAAGCAAATTAAACTTCAATGAGGTGGAAGCAAAGTTGGGATTTCTCAGGAATGTGACTCTGGAATGTGTCCTTGGCTGGCCAGGTTTTGTCCCAGGTGCTCTTTCATTGAGAAGGAGAACTCTGCCAGTTTTGTTTGGTGAATGCTGCCTAGGAATTCGATTTATATTTTAATGGCATCCAACTTCGACACAGATCATTAGCAGACCTATATAAAATAATTCAGATTTAACAGATTAGAATGGAGCCACTCTCTTAATAATCTTTTAATTGTGGCAAGAATAATGCACTTATAGTTCTAGAACCATCCCACTGCATTTCTCTGTAGGGAAGATTCATGAATTGATATCAGGGACTTGTTCTCACTCTGTGTTCTTTAATACATTCATTATCAAGTTGAAATATGGATAAACTCATTTCACCCCAGTATTTTTTAAACAAGCATTTCCTATAAATGTGTTTAGTTGAGAACATTTAGAATTAGTGCTGAAAAATATCTTAAAAGTTGTGTTAGAAATGGTTTAATTGGGATGTAAATGTGATTTAATGTTTATTTAATTCCGTTGCTTTGCACTGATTACTGAAATATTGATAAACTCAGTTCACCACAGTATTTTGTAACAAATGTCCCTATAAGTGTGTTTAGTTGACAACATTTAGTAATTGCATTGGAAATTATTTTTAGAATTGTGTTACAAATGTTTTAATCAGGGTGTGTATGTGAGGTGATGTTAATTCAGTGCCATTGCTTTGCACTGATTAGTGTCACTCATTGTTTTAGTCCTTCCTGCCACTTTTAAGTTTATTCTTATTTGTATCTGCAGGTTCTTGGTGGCTCAGGTGAAACTCTGAGCCCTCTGTCAGAAATCAGAACTTCTGCTTTCTCCTTCCATTTGTTCAGTCCGGGTTCACCAAGGGTGGGTTGCTCAGCAGGAAAATTAAAACAACTGAGATTTCTGTCCATTTATTTCCTTTCCCTTTTCCACAGCCCTCTTTATCTGCCCTTCCCTCCACACTGCCCCGTTCCTTCGCTGGGCAGAACAGCTCCATCCCCTCACCTCGTGGCATCAGGGCAAATTTTATTTCTTGTGGAACGCCTGATCTTCCCTAAACTGGTGCTGGATGTCCCCGCAGGGTGCGGAACTGCGACAGGAGGAGCTGAGGATGAGGGTGAGGCCGAAGCTGGCTGGATCGAAGGTGCTGCCATCCTGCTGTCCGTCATCTGCGTTGTCCTGGTCACGGCCTTCAACGACTGGAGCAAGGAGAAGCAGTTCCGGGGGCTGCAGAGCCGCATCGAGCAGGAGCAGAAGTTCACCGTGGTGCGGGGAGGACAGGTCATCCAGATCCCCGTGGCTGAGATCGTGGTGGGGGACATTGCACAGGTGAAATACGGTGAGTGCACCATCTCTGGAGGCTCTGGCTGCTCCCCCGGCCCATCCTGGGATGGACAGTTCACTGGCAGGGATGGGAAAGGCTGGATTAGGTCAGGTTTGGATGACAGAAAAGTCAGTGGTGGCCGTGGTGAGGTGACCACTGGGCTGGAAGGGATGGGAAGGGCTGGATTATGTCAGTTTGGGGTGACAGAAAAACCAGTGGTGGCCGTGGTGAGGTGACAACTGGGCTGGCAGGGATGGGAAGGGCTGGATTATGTCAGGATTGGATGATGGAAAAGCCAGTGGTGGCTGTGGTGAGGTGACCCCTGGGCTGGCAGGGCAAAAGGAGAACCTCGAAACCTGCAGTGAAACTGCATTAGGAAATATATTTTATTTTGTAAAACTGACCAGAACAAGGACTTTTGTACAAAGGTAAATTCTCTCTCATGGAGGATTAATTATTCAGATTTTATATTTTAAATTTCTGTCTAGTTAGGGATAAGAGGAAGTATTTTTAAATGTTGTGTAAAAGGGAGTTGGGTCTCTGTGATCACCTCACAAGTTGCCCCAGATCCAGATGAATCCCCCAGATAATTCCATGCTGTAGGAAAAGCCCCGTGCTCCAGTGGAGTGGAAGAATCCTCCAGGAGCCCTCATTTGGCAATTCCAGCAATATCCCTGTGCCATCAGCCATCAGTTCCTCCTGGAGTTACCCAAGGGCTTTGGAGAGGGAAGGGCAGCCCAGCTGTTAATTAGCTGCTGTTAATTCCTGTGAAGTCTGATGGAGAAAGCTTCAGGTGATGTGAAGAGCACTTCCCTGCCAAACCCCCGGGATGGGGGTGTCCATCGTGTGTTAAACCTTTGGATTCTGGAATAGCATTAAGCAGAAATTGTTTGCAATCAAAGGCCTTTCCTTGCAGAATTGGAATTCTGTGTCTCATGTGGACAGAAACAGGAGTAACTCCCTCACTTCTGCTTTCACTTCACCTTTGCATGTAATTCATTGGGATTTTTTACCAAAAGTCATCACGTAATTATAAAACTGATCTCATGGCGGTTTTCCTTCTCCATGTTCTGCCCACAGGTGACCTCCTACCTGCTGATGGGATTTTCATCCAAGGAAACGATCTCAAAATCGATGAGAGCTCTTTGACTGGAGAGTCCGACCAGGTCCGCAAATCCGTGGACAAAGACCCGATGCTGCTGTCAGGTAAAACCCAAATTCCTGCTCTTTTTCTTGAGTTCTCCTTTCCCACGAGGTTTTGGTCGCCCAGGCACAGCTGAGATTTTGGTTGCATTCACCGCCCTGGTCACTTTGTAATTCCAAATTCACATTGTTGTGGTTTTGGTTGTGTGCAGTTATTTTTGATAATCACCCTTATTTTATAAAGTTATAGAGAAAGGAAATGTTTTCAGAGGAAAAGGAAAGTCTCACTTAGGAAAAGAATTGCTTCAATTCTTTGCATGTTAGTTTTAATTTACCATTAAATTTCAGAGACTTTAAAAGTCCCTTTAAACCCTTTGGGTGTATGGAAGGTAAAAATAAAAAAAAGAAACAATATGTTTAAAGGCAACTGGATATATAAGATATTTCAGCTTGACTTCTGTGGTAAACTCAAATTATTTTGAATATTTTTAGTTTGTAATATAATTGTGTGCAGTAAATCAGATAAATTCAATGTGGTTTTTAATTTCAAATAAAGATGGGTCATTTGTCCAAGGATTCCAGCTGGGATGTGACCACAAATAACAGCTGTGCTGATGTGTAACAATCATCAATGTCTTATAAACTGAAAGTCATTTTCAAATACTTGAGATTCTTTGCTATGGGGAGAGAAATTTGTCTCTGTATTTTTAATGCAGAGTTAAAAGAAGTTTATTTTTCTCTAATCTTTATGTGATTGCAAAGAAGGTGAAGAAATATTTTCACCTGGGGTATTTTACTAAGCACTGCACACACTTTTGTTCCACACTTACACTGATAAATTTGGACTTATTCCATGTTAAAAAAATCCCTGAATTCTCTCTTCTCAGGAGCAGAATTGATGATCTGAGGTTCTATCATGCAAAAACCTTCCTCATTCCCTAAATACAGCGCAAGGTTTAATCTCAGTGATGCAGGAGCTGATGTTACATTTCCAAAAATTTAGAAGCCACTACATTTTTCAGGGTGGGTTTGACCAGGTTTAAAAAGTCCTTGTAGGATTTTAACCCAGACCCGATCTTTTATAAAACTTGTTTAAAAAGTAAAAAAAACCCTGACAAACCAAGCCCCTGCAGAAGCATCAGCAGGCCTTAAATTTCCCTCTTATCTCTGTACCTGAAGACATCAGCAAATTCCCTTTGGAACTGAGACAAACACTGCCAGGATGTGGCTTTGCCCCTGTGCTCCCTCAATCCCCTGCTGGAAGTGGAAGCAGCTCAGAGGAATCCTGAAAACATTGGAGTGGCAGCCACAGTTTGTTTGGGGAGTCCAAATTTGGTGCAAGACCAACACCCAGGACTGGGGAGTTTTGTTTTCACTCCGGCACCTGAAAGAATTCAAGCAGGGTTTTAATACTCAACCAGGTTCAACACCATGATTAAACAAATTAAAATTAAGTTAAATGGAAAGGTTCTGTGCTTTATGTCCTGTTCAATCATCCAGACAGATTTTGCTGCACTTGAGGAGCAATTCTGAGATATTTCCATGTGCACCCAGCACCTGGAACCACCCAGGAGGGCAGGAATGGGAATCCAGACCCTGCAGCCAAAAGCAGCAATTTCTCTTCCATAGTTACTAAAACATTTTCCTTTTTTTCTTCCCCCCCTCAGTTATTTCAGATTAATTTGATGAAGGTGTCAAAGAGGTAGAGGAGCTCACCTGATGTGGCTGTCCCTGAACTAAGCTTGGCAGAAATTTATTTTATTTATTTTATTTATTTTATTTATTTTATTTATTTGACCAATGTGTGGTTCTGTCAATGCAAAACAGGATTTGAAGCAGAGGGAACAGAGCTTAGGCAGGAACAAATAAACTAAAGGAAATCTCTTGGTCCTGGTGCTTTGTCGTGTTCTGGAAATAAAAGAAAAGCTTGATTAAGGAATTTTGCCTGGAGCAAAATATTTCTGGTTTGGTCTTAATTCCCTACCTGAAAATCCAGCAAATATTCCAAACTGCACAGCAGAAACATTCAGAACCAAGCAGCTGACTTCAAAAGTTCTCAATTATTTGGATATGTTGAAATTACTCATAAATGAGGATTTTTTTTCCCAGGGAAAACTCTTTTATTTTTAAATTTTCTTTTTTTTTCCTTTTTTCTTTTTTTTTTTTTTTTTTTTTTTTTATTTTCATAGAGGATATTCTGATGGTTGGTTCACTTTATTATTAACTTTGGTTTCCTCTTAATAATTGCAGTGACTAAAACCTCATTTAGATCTGCCCATAGAAAATTTTTGTTCCCCACAAGTTTGCTGGAAGTAAAAAACCAGCATGAAAACCCCAAACTGGCGCGGTCTGCTTTGCTTTCCTTGGTTTTTTCAGCCCTATTTCCATCGTATTTTACCAGTCCTCTTATTAGATTTAGGAATTTCCAAGTCTCACATTTGGCTGGATTTTGGTGTGAAAAATACATCCTGTAATAGGGTCCTTTCTACCTAACTTTTCTCTTTTCCCTTACTAAACTAGTTTTCCTTTTCTGCCTTGGAATATTCACCATTTAAATTAAATATTAGCATAGGAATATTCACCTGTAAATATCCACCACTTTAAATTAAATAATTAACACGTGAAAAATTAACTGAGATCAAGTCTTGAGAGGGAAGGAACTCAGCAGAATCATTCAACAGGAAGATGAAACCCATGTTTAGTGACAGAGAAGTGAAAAACCTGCAGATGGAATTCCAGAATTCCAGAATTCCCTTTCTGTAACACATTGAAATCACTGAGCCTGGCTCTATATCCAAGTTAACTTAATCATAATTCTGCTTAAATGGTGGAATTGCCAGAATTAGGTCAAAGAAGGTTTTGGGATTCTCTTTTACAGCCTAACATTATGAAAAGGTTCAGAAAAGCATCTCAAATTTGGGGATTTTTGCCCTCTTCAAGTGTGCAGGGCTGAGTTTGGAGCCGTGGTGGTTCCTGTTTTCCTGGGAAAGGGAAGAAACTCAGTAGATCTGTTCAACAGGAAGATTAAATCCATATTTAGTGGCAGAGAAGTGAAAGACCTGCAGATGAAATTCCAGAATTCCATTTCTGTAACAGATTGATATCACTGAGCCTTGGATGATTCTGCATCCAAGCGAATTTAATCATAATTCTGTTTAAGTGGTGACATTGTGAGAATCAGGTGGAAGGAGGTTTTGGGATTCTCTTTTACAGCCTAACATGAAAAAAGGTTCAGAGAAGCATCTCAAATTTGGGGATTTTTGCCCTCTGCAGGTGTGCAGGGTTGAGTTTGAGCCGTGGTGGTTCCTGTTTCCCAGAGAAAGCTGCTCTGGGAGCACAGCAGCGAGTGCCACTTTTTGGAGGATATTTTTACCCACCTTTGTCATCCAGTTCAGGAGAAGATTCCCTCAGAACAAAACACAGGGATGCAAACAAGAAGTTCTTAAATAAAACATATTTGGAACTAGTGACACATCTTACAGGAGGCTCTGAATTTCTCAGGAAGGTTTCAGAGCTTTTCTTTCCTGACTGAACCAACCAAGTCTCTGCTGCCTTTTAAAGATCTTTAGGCTTGAATGGAATTGATTTTTGGGGGGGATTTTTGGGGGGAGTGGCAGACCTAATTTGTGTGTTTGTGATTTGCTGAAAAGATCAACTTGGTTAGTGACAATATTTCTTTTAAAAAGGGAATCTGATGTGTTGGTGATGGATTAAGCATTAACTCTTGGTTGAATATATACAGTACACAATAGGGTTTATTTTTTTTATGTGCTAATACCCCATCAAATTTTGTTTTTTTTTTAACAAATCCCTCTCAGTGCTGCCACAAAAGCTTTGCATAACTTTTTACATTTATTTGGGCTCTGTGTGACCTTTCTTGCCTCTTTCCAGGTACCCACGTCATGGAAGGCTCGGGGCGGATGCTGGTGACTGCTGTGGGGGTGAATTCTCAGACTGGCATCATCTTCACTCTGCTGGGAGCTGGGGGAGAAGAGGAGGAGAAGAAAGACAAGAAAGGTAAATCTCCCAGCCCCAGGACTCTCCAAAGCTCTTGGGTTTTGCGCAGCCCTCGACAAATAAACGTGGTTTTGCAAACTGCCTTTTTTTAAAAATTATTATTATACATTTCTGTCATCGCACCTCACACAGAAAAACAGCAGAAGCTGTTAGCCAATAAATCCATTGGATAACAAGATGTTTTTCCAGTGTGAAACTGCTCCCAGTCCATACTGAAATGCAAGGGAACACCTGGGCACGCTGCAGTTGCTGTGGCTTCTCTCCATGAATCCATGCTCACCTGCAGTTTGCTAAGATTTTGTGCTTTTCTATCAATTTAATTTTTTTTTTTCTTCCAGGATTAAAAAATACCTTAGCCATGGAAATAGCATCTGTCTTAGATTTTGTGCTTTTCCAGCAATGTATTATTTTTTTTTCAGGACTAAAATCTAGATAAGCTGTGGCTCTTTGCTAGCCCAGTTGTTTAATGTCAGTGCCTGACTCGAGAGGCATTTCAATTTCTTCAGGTGTAAAGGTCGAGCTAAGAATAGGAAAAGCCAAGAATGCAGCAGTAAATGTTAGCAGACAGTTTTACTTTCATGTCCTGTATCAGTTAATGAAATCAAGGAGCCTCTTTAGGCTTTTCACCTTATTATAGCGTGATGTCAGAAGCATTTGCTAATTCATGGGCTGCACACTAAGCAGAAACATGATTGAATGTCTGTCCTCTCCAGCTTTTCTTCACAAGGTCTTGTAAATTGTTCTGTTCCACAGTTTCATTCCAAGTCTGTCCTAAGAATATTTGTCTTGCAGACATCATGAAGGGCCAATTAATACAGGCTTTTTAGGCATTTCTGCTCTTCCTGGTGGTTTTCACTATAAATAAATAAATAAAAAAAAAGCAATTAGAGATTTACTGAACATTTTATTTGCTGTCTGTCAGGCAATATGATTCCACTTTTTTTTTTTGTTTGTTTCCATTCTTTTATATGAAGCTGCAGATAGGCAGGCCAAATCCAAATGGTTTTCAGGACCTACAATTCCCATTTCTGAGTATGTTCAGCAAGTGGCTGCCTTTGACTCCCTGTGGCTTTGAGGAAATCCCTTTTTGCTTAATGAAATGTTGATCATTTCATTTCTGCACAGAAAGACCTGCCAGGCACGGGGAGTTCCAGGAGAATTAAAAGCAGAAAGACTGAAACTTCACAAAGCAAAATTCTTTTAAGCCAGGCTGATTTTGAGCAGCTCCTTGGAGTTTGCTCTTGCTGTGGTTCAGAGCCTTTGTGAGATCTGGAGGAGAGCAGGAGCAGCTCCATCCCCGTGTGATGCTCCAGATGCCTGGGCTGGGTTTAACTGGGCTGGCCTCTCTAGGCTGGGCTCAGGACACTGGTGCTTCTCTCAGGTTTCCCCAGGAAGAGGCTGGAAAGGCAGGAAAAGAGAAATCAGGGATTTTGCAGCACTGTAGCTGTAACTCACCCAGAGACAGAGACTCTTACAGGGGTGTGTCGGAATTTGGATGCAGACACAGAATTTAATTGAACATAGCTCAATAGAAATAGCTATAATATAAAAAACCCCATAATACAGAGAATTCCTTCACATTTTCTGATGCTGCTGGCAGCTTTGTGCTCGTGCCTGGGCAGAGCTGGTGGCACAACTCAAATAAAAACCTCTGGTACACAAAGCTGCAGCCCGCAGAAATCCTGCCCCTTTCAGTCCATGTGGGTGCTTTTATTGTTCATTAATGCTTCACAAATCCTCACGCAGGTGTGAAACAGGAGGAGGAACAGCAGCTTCCAGGTAGAGTAAGAACTGTACAACATCCAGTGGTGCAAATCAGGGGGGAACTGCTGATTGGAATAATTACCTTTGAATCAGTCAAGTGGAAATTAAAGCCTGATTTCAAATCAACAGGGTCGCTGGTGCCAAATCTTTCAGTGTGCAGGCATTGCTGGTGGTGCAAAGCTTCACCTTCAGCTGGAACAACAAGCTGTTCTCCAGAAGGGAATTGCAGTTCCTCATTGTTTAATGTGGAATTCTTGATTTGCAGCTCATGCTGAGCTGGGTTGGGGTGGGGATCCAAACACGGAATAAAGCACAAGCACGAGTCACCAAAACAGTTTAAGTCATTGCCACCACAGCAATCAAATCTGCAATTGAAATTCTCCCACTTGCACAGGGTGTGTTGGTAAATCCTCCGAGCTGTTTGTTTTCTTCTCCCAATTTGCCTTTTGTAAATAAAATCAGCCCTTTCTTCTGCAGTCCCAACCCAGCAGAGCCCGGAGCAATCCCTGTGGGACAAGGACTGGGGCAGTTTGGGAGTCTCAGTCAGGATTCATGGCAGGGCTTGGTTCTGTTGCGGGCAATTAACCGCCAGGAACAAAACAAAATGATTTTTTCCCATTATTTGCACACACTAGTTTTGTAACTCTACTATAAAAAACCATTGCAAAATGAGAAAACCTTATTTTCACCTTCCTGTTAGGAAAGATTTCTTGTCCAATTTTCTCTAAGATGTGGATAATTACTGAAAAGCAGAAGAGGGTTTTTTCTGATTCTGATTAAGAAATGTGTCCTGTCCATTATCTGGATTTAAAATAACCCATTATTCTCCCCAAGACTGTATTTGCCTTTTCCAGATGAAAGATAGGAAAATTTCATGTTTCTACTCAGACCAATGTGCATTTTTCCTGGCTGATGGCAGGACATGGATTGAGCCCTGGTAGACTGGGATGCATCAGTGATGATGAATCGTAATGGGCAAAATTACATAAAACATAAAATATGCTGTACTCTGTAGAAGTATGTACAGATATAGATATAATACATTTTAAAATGTGTAATTTAAAACTTTCCACGTGGAAATTAACTCGAAAGAAAATATTTCAACCAGTTTAAAAGTCCGTAAACTTCATTAAGTACAAAAAAGGACACATAAAAGGAAAAAAAACAATGTGCCCAAGACTGTGTGCACTCAGCTCTCACCAACTCCTTTAACTTTGCTGAACATGTTTCACATTTATTTATCTTTTATTATTATTATTATTATTATTATTATTATTATTATTATTATTATTGTTTTCAACTTGCTTTAGGACACCGCCCCAATGCCACGTTGCTTTAGAAATTTGTGTTAATTCATTTAAAATTTTGCTAAATGTGTTTCACATTTATTGTTGTTGTTATTATTATTATTATTATTATTACTGTGCTTATTATTTGAGTTTTCAGCTACTTTGTTACACCTTCCCAATGCCACGTTGCTTTGGAAATTTGTGTTAATTCATTTAAAATTTTGCTAAACGTGTTTCACATTTATTTATCTTTTATTATTATCATGTAATTATTATTTGAGTTTTCAGCTTACTTTGTGCCACCTCCCCAATGCCACGTTGCTTTGGGAATTTGCGTTAATTAATTTAAAACCCTTTGATTTTGGAGCAAATGCTTTTGCCTCTGTCACGTGCATTCGTTTGCATTGTCGCTATTATTTATTCATCATTTGTTGTTTTGTTTTTGTGTTTTTTGTTTGTTTCTTTTTTTGTTTTATTTCTGTTTTTTTATCCATTATTGCTCAGTAGATTCTTCCCATCCCTCCTCCCACCCTCCTCCAGCCACAGATGGTGCAGCAGGTGCAAATGCCACTGATAATGCAAATGCCAGCTTAGTCAATGGTACGTCACAACCCCCGGCTTGTCTGATTTGATGGATTTCTCTCCTGACTGTGTGAAATTCCCTCTCCCCCGGCCGACCTGCACAGATGTTGTGAGTGTGTGACTGCACTCTGAGAGATCCTGCTCCTCACGCCCCGCGGGAGCGAGGGAGGGAGGCCATGGGGCTGCTGCAGCTCCATTCCCACACAATTCACCAGGTCTGGAATGGGGACCAGTTTGCCATTAAAACTGCACTTAAGCCAGGCCAGTTTCAAAACTTTTTGGGTAGAGTCATGTGAGGTTTTATTAAAAATTTTCGTTGTTCAGCCTAGATCTGGAGAGGAGCACCATGAGAAAACGATTCTCTCTGTTCTTCTCTTTTTCACTCTCATGATTCCTCACACAGTTCTGAGAGAGGGCTGGGATCAGGATCTGGCTCCATTCCAACAAACACCGTGTTAGGAGCGACTTTTGCTGCTTTCAGCATCTGTTTCAGGAGGGAAAGAGAAGTTTTGTGGATGTTTGTGTGAGCCCTCAGGGATCTTCTCCTGAGCCTGCCCGTGTTAACTAAACCCAAACTAAACCAGTCCCTCAGCCAGCTTTGGATTTGTCCCAGCACAGATTCCTGACCCTGCTTGTTAGCTCACAGGTATTTCAGTCTCTTTCCCAGCAGTCAAATACCAGAGTTAAATTGGATTGAATGGGTCAATATTAGTGTAGGCATCAGCTGTATTTTGCTGCTAAACCGATACATGAGTTTTTATTTGCCAAGGAACATTTCCCTCTTGTGCAGTGCCAAAAATACTGAGGAAAGTCATTTTACTTTTCATCATGTTGGTGAGAGAAGTTTTTTTTCCATGCAGGTCAGCAGCTGTTGCATTTCACATGTGAAAGGAGAGTTTCCGACAAGGAGCAGGATTTACTGCTGTAGGATCTTATTTAAAGCAGTGACACTGGATACCTTCAAACGCTTTCAAATAATTCAAAAGAAACACATGACCAGATTTAAAACCCATTCTGGAAAAGTGGGATTTACAATCCCTAAATCTCCTTGCATGGCAGGAGCCTCCACCATCCTGGTTCCAGATTCCTCAGAGACACAGAATCTGTTTTATTCTCTGTTGCTGGGCTGAGGCGCTGGCACAGAGGAGCTGTGGCTGCCCCATCCCTGGAATTGTCCAAGGCCAGCTGGACAGGGACTGGAACAGCCTGGAAGGTGTCCCTGCCCATAGCAGGGGTAGAACTGGGTGGGCTTTAAGGTTTGCTCCAGCTCAAACCATTCTGCAGTGATGAATCTGTGATAATTCCACTTTGCTGAGTGTAAAACAAACTCCCCTCCAGTCCCACTGGATCCTCAGCATTCCTGCTCATCCCTGGCAGCTGCAGAGGAGGGAAGGGATGGCAGCAAAGAGTTCAGCCCTTTTTGCTGGTGCTCAGCAGGGGCAGAAGGAGCCCTGAGCTCAGAGCTGGGGCTGCCTGCTGAATTCCTGCTGCCTTTGGGCTCAGTGCTGAGCTTAATGAGGAAATTGAGTTCCCGGGGATATTAGATCAGTGTCGGAATTAGGGAGGTGGTTTTCCATCATCCTCTCTCCAGCCAGGAGCAGCAGTTGTTTATCCTGGAGCTGGGAGATACAAACTCAGGGATTCACAGCGTGGAGTGAATTCTTTCTGTGGTTTGAGGGCGTTTTGGGTTTTAGCTCCTCTGAGATGAGGCAGTTCAATAATTCTGCTGGTCTTTGATCAAGCAGGAGGTTCTTTCCACAATTCGGCTCTGAGGTTGTGCTCAGAGGAGAACTCAGACAGGCAGATTTAGGTCTGAGTGCTTTGGAATTATCTGGGAAATGCTGGATTTCTGGTATTTTCTCAGCTAGCTGGTGAGTTAGAGAATACTGAAAGTGTAGATATGGCTTGAAGGAGAGGATAACGTACAAAGCAAGGGGCCCAAATTTATCTAAAAATTCATCTGGATGAAATGAATGTTTTTTAAAAGTCTGAAAATTCTTCCTGAGCTGTGACTGGAAACAAGCATTTTAACTAAAGTCTAACAGCTTCATGTAGAAAATATCTTAAAATAAGAAAAAAATAATGATATACTTGAATAAGTAGCAAGCTCAGGAAATGTTGCTTGAAAATCAACCACTTAACATTTCAGATAAAATATTTTTATTCTTAATTTTCAATACACAATTGACACAAAATAAAGAGTTTTTCAGCCAGAGAGCCTGTAATGATAAATTAATTTACTTTGTGACCCAGCCTGTGTATTATGTGCTGTATCAAAGGAAATCTTATAAATCCTGTTGAGTTTTAGGAGTTGAGATCAAAGTAGAGAATTGTTGCTGGTCTCATTGTTAAAACTATGGTCAATAACTTCAGTTTTTGAAAGGTTGCAAGTTAAGTTCATAAAGAGAGTAGAAAATTTTGCAGAGACAAAGTAATTCAGGAAAATTCATCCCATTTCAAAGTATTCTATTTAGTAGAGGTAATTTTAAAAAATGAAAATCAGGGATGCAGCAATCACTGTTTACAACTTGTTTGCCCCAAATTTGATTTCCTTCTAGTAGAGAAAATTACCAGAAATTTGATTTCCTTCCAGTAGAGCACTGCCACCACCCTAAATCAGGATTTCTAGGGTGGGTTGTTGGGGTTTTTTTGGCATTTGCAACCCAGAGAATTGTTTACTTAAATATGTATTCAGAAAATATAGAAAAGGCATAGAAATGCATTACCAGACTCAGAGATATCTCTGCTGAAATATTTTACACCTACATCTAATCCCAGTGCAGGTACTGAACTACTTCAGTTCCTGCAAAGCAATTTGAACTTACGTTTTTTAATATTATTTTTCTATTTTTAATGCATTTTTACTTATATTTTAGCATATTTCTGCATTGTAAGGAAGTTATTTATTGAATGCAGAGCAGAGTTAGTTATTTATTCATGGAAGAATTATCTAAAACTTCCTGTTTAAATCCAGTGGTTTCCATCTCAGCACTTGGGAACACAACTCTTATTTATTTTGGTTATTTTCTTTGGTTGATTCCAAGCAGTTCTTCCAATTTGCAAATGATTTCCAAGCCAGGGAAATAATTTCCAAAATAGTGATAGGACTTTGTTGTTCTGTGTCATTCATCAAGGGCTGGTGCAGGTAAAGGGGAAGATTCAGAATTTAATTTGGTGAATCCATGACTTTTAGAGTAAGAATTTAGTCAGCAGAGGTGCCACGAGTCCCTTCCAAAATTCAGGAATTGTAGTGAGGCAAAGGCAGGTGCAAAACACTCAATATTTAAATTTAAAACTTTCAAGCCAGCTGCAGAACACTGGTGTTGATAGAAATGCTATCCTCAACCTCCTGATTTTTCATCCTTGCTTAGAACAGTGATAAAAAACTCAGATGGATTTCCCAGACCAAAAAGAATTAATTTTATTCCAAATGGAAAAGAAGAAAATACTTTCAGAAAAAATAATATATATATATAAAGAATTATTTCACATTACACCATCAAAATATTAATAAACACTCACAAATCAGATTTATCAAACTGTTAATAAATAATAATATAAATTAATCCTTTTAATGGCTCTAAACAATGCACCGAGGACAGAAGGTTGGGGGAACATTTGTACCTGGAAGGGGGAAGGATCTCTCAGCAGTGGTGATTCTTTCACCTTTCTTTCTGTTTCAATTTCCTTGTTCATATTTTATACCAGAGTACAGCCCTAAAATTATTTGGCACAGGGGGTTATAAATACTTTACAGCTTCCTTTTCTTTGTCTTAATTACCCAAATTACCTTTTCTTTGTTATTCTGTCTGAATAGCTGAACTGTAACTACCTGTGATGGCTTCCCCTCCGCCCCTCAATAACCTGAATGAAGTAAATTAAGAATATTAAGAATGCATTTTTTAAATACCTAAATTTACCCTGTTGTTAATGATTGTTTATTTTGTGTACTGGTGTTTTTAGGTGGTCAGTCAATTGTGAGTGTAATTTATGACAATAATTATGATATTAAATGGCAAATGCATGTCCTAAAAGTACAAATTTTGATTTACAAAGAAAAACAATCTCTGTGATGTGTTTGCCAGCCGTGACAGTCATGTTTGGGTATTGTTGGTGAATTTTTTAGTTTTTAAATTTGAAGATTCTTCCGTTTTTGCCACTCCAAGGTTTGGAATTGCACTCTGCAAAAGGATTTCTAGAGCAGGAAATGGAGCAGACTGCCTGCTCTAATTAATGCCTCCCAGTTCTTAGGGAAGGCTTTGTGCTCCAGCCAGAAACCCCAATCTCCAGAGATATTTTATGTCTTCCAGTAACTTTATTAAAAGCCCTTCTAAGGAAAACAGCCACCAGGCAGGTACTGAGTCCAACTGTGGCCCTCAGGCAAAGGTTTTATGGGGAATTTCACCCTGAAAATGAGCTTGGTCTTGCTCAGGTTCATGGATTCATCTCTTGTGCAAAGTGCAAAGCTCTGGAAGGTGAATTCTGAGTTTTTAAAAGTCCTTTTATTGCCAGGATGGGAATGGAATGAGAGATACAGACAAGCAGGGATGGTCAGTAGTTTATTGCAGTATTCACCTGAGCTCGGAGATGGTTTCAGGTCACCACATGTCCTTTCCCTGGCTCTGCTTCTGCCCTTTGGGGTTTCCCAGAGTGGCACTGGGGTCTATTTTGGGCAAATACGAGACTGATTTGGCCACTTTTGCTCTCCCACTTAGTGCAAAGGCCACCATGTAAGAGCTGCATCTTAGCTTTTCCATTTTGTTATTATTTATTCCCAGCAGAGTGAAAAATGAATACATAAAGCAGCCAGAAGAACAAGATGTTCCTGCTCGCACATTTTTTAATAAATTCTGGTGATACATTTCTTATTAGAATGTGTCAACAGTCCTGTAATGGTGTTTTAACTTAATTTTCCTTAGCATGGTTTTTTTTTTGTGCATTTTCCATAGCTACCAAAAGACACTGTCATCCGTTCTGAAATAATATTTGTTGTATCTTTTCCATAAATTCACACATTATCATGGAAGTTTCCTAAGGGATCCCACCAAGAAATTTCGAACAAATTTGAAAATGTTCAGTGGTTATTCCGAATGTCAAAGTTTTGTGTGTGATTTGTACATTTTGCTATTTTTATCTCATACACGCTTTCAAATTACACTTCCAGGTAAAAAAAGGTACAAAGGAATAAGGGCTTGGCTCTGGTAAAACTGTTTGTAGATAAAATATCAAACTGGAAATTAAAGAGGTGCTTGGTAAATCTATGTTTAGGCTAAATCTGAATTTAGGTCACCTGGCACTTGTATTTCCACAAGAAATTTACTAATTAATACAACTAAGTGAGGAAGATTTAATTTAAATTTATTTATTTATTTATTTAGACTCAGTAGCACTATTGTTTCTATTTTTTCTCAATTTAGTAACACGCTTAATTTAACTCTGGAACACATTAAGAAAGCCACACTCCAAACTGGTGTGCGCCGGAGTTTGAAAGTCTGAAACATCAGCTCAGGAACATTATTCCAATTCGTATTGGATCCGCTTTTTTAGTTTCACCCTCTGAATTTCTGCAGACTCCTCAAAGACAGATATTTAGCATTTAACGTGTCCCAGCCCTGCTGGTGGCAGGAATTCCTTGGCTGTGCCCAGGGAGGTTGAGGGCAGGGGATGGTGCCCAGGTGCCCGTGGTGTGCTCGTGGCTCTCGTGTCCCGTTGATTTGAATTCCCATGTTCGTGTTCTGTCTCGGCTGAAGGTTGTTCACTGTCTGTTGTCTGTTGGAATTTTTCATCATTTAGGCAAGATGCAGGATGGGAATATGGAGAACAGCCAGAACAAAGGTAATCTTCTTTGCTCTTCAGGAGGTTGTGGATTGATTGTTTTGTTAGCATGTAGTTCAACCCTGAGTACAGTGAGAACCTGTGATCTGTGCCTGTGTGTGAAAATGGCCCTTATTGTTCGTGCAGAATGCCCAAAAAAAAACCCCAACCAACCACCCCTGACCAAAAACCTGCCCAAGAGATTGCAACTCCCACAAGTTGCAGAGATTTAGGAGAGGAGTATTTCAAATAAACCATGTACAGATGTTGCTTTCATCTCACAAATCTCATCTGAACCAGTTTTTCCTGTGCAAGTTGTGTATCCTATGTGTTGTTAGTGATTTTCCAGCCCAGTATTTTATGTCTCATCATCTCTGGTGTCTGATGGCATTGTCTGGACATCTTTTCATTTGCAGGGAGAAAGTAAAGCAATAAAATAATGAAACCTTAAAGCCAAGGTGTTATCTAGAGGAGTAAAAGCCTTTTATAAGCATAAACATCAGGAAGATCTAGAGTCTTAGGAGTTTCTTATTTAATATCCAATATCAGGAAGAAATTGGAATCAATATTTTGCTTTCTCTGAAGCAAAGTCATAGTTCTCTTTTTATTATAAGACACAGCTATTGAGAGTTCTTTGGGTTATACCAAATTAAAGGTCATTTTCTCTTCTCAGATAATATTAAACATTGCAAAGGTGATGGCTCAGAATCTGGATAGAGAAACTCAGTGGTACAAAAGAACCAAATAAAATGCTATTAAATTATAAGCATTCAGGTTAGGTAGATAAATTAGATTTCCAGGTCAAACAAGCACGGTTTTGTACAATCTCTTCATGAAAGCAAAGCTTTTCATCTCATCCTATTTTATTTATTGTACAAACCTGACACGTGCACATACATCCACTGCAATGTTGTTGCCTTTCAGAAACACGGAAAAATAAAGTTTCCTTCTCTTGGCATTCTCCAGGGAAGGAGGGACCAGCCCAGAAACTGGGTGTGGTTTTTGTGGGTGATGCCACCACCATCAGACCCGATGGTTGAGTTATCTGATCACTGAATGCTGAGGAAACTTTATAACTCAGGGATTTTCTGGAATGGTGGATGGCAGAGTGTGGTCCCCTGGCCATCGAGGTGGCTCTGCAGCCCAGAGAGGTGACACGTGGGCCACCTGTGCAGCCACATTGCCTTCACAATGTTTGCATTGGAAATAGGATTCTAAGAGACCTCCCAAAATTCAGAGCAACGTGGATCTGTCAAAGCTCCTGAGCTCTGCCATTCCAGGGAATCCTGCAGTGCTGATGCTGTCACCTGCCAAGTCACCTGCAAGACATTCAGTGACATGTATGTGTATGGCCCAGAGTGTCATGGGAGGGGGAAATGAGAGATAAACCCACTGAGTGGTTTTCCAGCCCACATCACCACGTGTCCCCAGGGATGTGCTGGCACAGCCGTGTCCTGCAGAGCCCCACCGGCTCTCCAGGGCCTGGCACGGGAGCCAAGGGCATCCCTGTGACTGTCCCAGCCATGCTGGCTGGATGCAGAGAGGATGGACACGGAGACAAGGAAGGGATAAAAGCTCTGGAGTAACAGTTTTGTTCTGCATTATCAGCCAAGCAGCAGGACGGGGCTGCTGCCATGGAGATGCAGCCGCTGAAGAGCGCGGAAGGGGGAGAGGGAGACGACAAGGACAAGAAGAAATCCAACATGCATAAGAAGGAAAAGTCCGTCCTTCAGGGAAAGCTGACCAAGCTGGCAGTGCAGATTGGCAAAGCAGGTACGGCTGGGGGGGCTCCAAACCCCTCTGGGTCACAGCAGAACAAAGAGCTGCAAAGAAAATGGTTCTGAAAAGGGACAGGCCCTTTTTTACTGCAAGGTTTGGGAATGGGTCATTATAAAGTTGTGTGGTGCTGAAGGTGTTTTATCCTCCTAAAAAACAGCTTTGACTCTCAAGAAGCTTTGGGCAACTTGGATTGCAATGAATATTTGAATCAAAATGAAATGCAGCTTTTCTCACTGTTAATATGCCCAAGTGCAGTAATTACATTTTTAATTTCCAGTCCCCTCAGAACTTGGGAGTACACAGTTTCACAATTTCTAACACCATCTCAGAATATCACCCACACAGTATTTCCCTCTCATGGGTTCTGAAATCATTCTGTTCCCCCCAAATATCCACGTTCCTGCTTCTCCCCAAGCATGACACCTTTTGAGTCCTGCATCCAGAACCATCTGCTCCCTGCTGTTGGGAGCTGCACTTCTGCACTGTGTTGGGAGTGGAAATCTTCCACAGTGGCCTGAAGTTCCTTAGGTTTGTTTTTTTCTCCTGGTAGTAAAGAGATTTTGATCTCAGCTCCTTGGTTGAAGCTCTACAAGATGGCACTGCCTCTGGTTTTTCCCCTTCCCATTTCTTTTTAAGTTCATCACAGGAGTTGAGCACATAACCCTGTGATGCCAATTCCCTTTGCCTGAACAGAGTGGGACCAAAGCTGGGGTTGTCACCCCTGATATCCAATTTAATGCCTTGCCCCAATTCATATTCCTCCAGCTTCTCTCCCTTGTTCCCCCTGATCATTAATTCCTTGGATTAAATACCTTTCTGCACTGCCTTGGCTCCTGCCCTCTTTGATATTTCTCCATGTGAACATCACTTTTAGAGTAATGGTGTTGGGATTCCTGACCAGAATGTGGCAAGGGACAGGAATTAAATTAATTAATCATTGCCTCATTTGGTTTTTCTTTGGCATTGAGCCATTTTTGGGGATGTCTTGAGTTGTCAGGAGTATTTGCCCGTACAATATTTTAATGGATTTTCCTTTATCCTCTGGCACAGAGTGATCTCCCTGACTCATCTGTTTCCTGTCAACCTTAGCATCCTTCAACTTTACCAATTTTTTTAGAAATGCAGTCAAGACATGAGATCCACAGCACTCTCCTCTACTCTGTGATCTTATTAGGGAGAAATTAATTTATTCTGAAATTAACTGTTTTACACAAACCTGCCAAACAAAGCTAAGTTGAGGCTCTAATGGAATTTTATTTGTATTCTTAAACCCAGAGACAAAACTGTGGAGCCAGGGGTGCAATCCCAGCAGTCGGGCCATTGGGAAAGTGGATGGAATGCTTGGGATATTTTGCAAATTCTGTGAAATATTTATTGGTGTCTCTGTCTCTTTTGAAACCCTGCTTGTGAAAATACATGAAATCTGCAGATGTTCCCTTGAAAAGGGACACCTTGGAAACAAAAATATTTGTCACATTTGAAAGAAACACAGTGAAAAACTGTCATGTGGATAATTAATTCTGCGTTATTGCCTCTTTATATCCACCCAGACAGATCTGTAGGGCTTTTCTACAGTATTTTACACTGCAACATAAACTCCGGGAGACTTCTTTGCTCAAGCCTCTAAAACCACACTTATTTAAAAGAAAGGTGCTTAAATACGGATAGACAAGTAATTTGTAAAAGGTGGGGGTTAAAAGGACAGATAAATGTTGTACCAGGCAAAGTGATGTGCTAAATTGAATAAACTCAGATTAAGTGACAGCAGAACTCCTGCACTGCCTGGCAAGTTTGAAAGGCAGCCGTAAAACAGGGCTTAAAAATGAATTCCTTAGAATTCCTTGTGCACTGGAATGTAAATAAATTTATTATAACAATGTTTTTTTCTTCATTGTACAGTTTATCTGGTGAAAAATGTCCCAAAGAAAGAAATAATCCCCTATCAGAGCCCAGTTTCTATTGCTCAGTGGTGTTCTCAGTGGTGTGTGGGTTTCTGGTAACTGTGGTTTCTCCTCCAGGTCTGGTGATGTCTGCCATCACTGTCATCATCCTGGTACTGTATTTTGCCATCGACACCTTTGTGGTCAACAAGAAGCAGTGGTTGCCCGAGTGCACTCCTGTCTATGTTCAGTATTTTGTTAAATTCTTCATTATTGGTGTCACTGTGCTGGTGGTTGCTGTTCCTGAGGGACTCCCACTTGCTGTCACTATTTCTCTGGCTTATTCCGTAAAGGTAAGAGGCACTCAAAATAATCCAGGGAGAAAAATGCTCTTTGCTTGAGTTCAGTGCTGAGTTGGTCCTCAGGTTTTATCAGAGGGGCTGAAAAACAGTCTGAAAATTCTGTGCACAAAATGTTGGTGAAATGGCTTTGAATTAAACTTATACTGGAAGTATTTCTAACAAAAATGCAGCTTTTCCGATAAATCTCCTTAAAACTGCACAATGAAGGAATATTAAGCAGAAGAAATACTTGATTTGCAAGGAGCCAGGAATTTATTGAGCAGAATGTACTCTGAAAATTGTCCAGTCTTTTGAAATAGAATAATTTTGTGTTCAAATTTTCTTGTGCAATAGTACAAAGTTTTGACAAGGATTTGAAATCTCAGAGAAATTGGAGTTTCTCGAAGAAATTAAGAGTTTCACTGTAGCTTTTCTTAAATGCAGTTGCAGTTCTTTGAAGTCAATGTAAATGGTTCTATTAGGCAATTAAAGAGGATTAGCATCCTGGACTTGGGGATTACTTGAGCAATTTAATCAGATGATTTAAACATTCTGGGAATCTTCAATGAAGATGGTGTGAAGTTTATTTCCATTTAACATGTAAACAAATTAGCTTAGGAAGTTCAGGAAGGATTCTCTTGGCTTCTATGTAGCCAAATTTCACAATTATTAGGAAAAAAGAGCTTGTCTCAAAGATGAGATTTTGCTAATAAAGATTGTAGCTGCTTTTAAAATGTTTTCTCGTTCTCCTGATGTCATTCCTCTGGCACTATTTTTTTTTGGTCCCTTTCTCTTTCCCTCTTGCTTTTCCCCCAAAATGTGTGGTCCAAAAGAATATCCTGGCTTTCCAGTCAGTGTTAAGAAAAAACCCAAATGTTTGCTATAATGATAATGTTTAAAACACTCTTTTTTCTCTGGTTCCTTTAGCTAATCTTTGCTTTTCCAGCTGTTACTTAAAATGCAAACCTACTGCAGGAAAATGATGCAATTCTTTTTTGGCAGGCATGTGAACATTACTCTTAAATTAATTGTGTAGGGATTTGACAAACTTTGATAAACGCTCAGTTTATCATAAGCAAAATTACCTCAGGGACAGTCCCAGCTTGGTTGTTTGTAACTGGGATTTGGGGTTCTCGGCCCCCACCAGAGCTCTGCTTTAGGGAACTTGATGTTCCCACCAGCACGACTAAACCTGTGCTGCTTTGCTTTTTGTAACTAAAAACCCATCAAAGCCAACCTTGAGAGGTTCCTTACGTGGTTTTTGGTGGCTTTTCCCCTCAGAAAATGATGAGGGACAACAACCTGGTGCGGCACCTGGACGCGTGCGAGACCATGGGCAACGCCACGGCCATCTGCTCGGACAAGACGGGCACGCTGACCACCAACCGCATGACCGTGGTGCAGGCCTACGTGGGGGACGTCCACTACAAGGAGATCCCCGACCCCGACTCCATCCCTGCCAAAACCATGGAGCTGCTGGTCAACGCCATTGCCATCAACAGTGCTTACACCACTAAAATTCTGGTGAGTTGGCGGCTTGGCTTTATTTTTTGTCAGTTGAGGCCTAGCAGAAGGAGGTGTAAATTATTTTTTTCCTTTAGGCCTTGCTGTCGATTCTCAAATTGAGATCAGGTGCTCTAAAAATGTGCATTTTATTGTTTGTTTTTTTTCAAGGACAGGTCTTGTGCTTGTTATTTGTAAGCACAAGACCCTTTAATGAACCCCTGCTGTCGTTAGGTTCAGTTTTGATTTACCTGGCCCTGTTTTGGTGCAGGTAAATTTGGGAGCCCAAATGTGTGACAACACCAATGGTTTTCACAGAGCCTTCACATGAGCGAAGTGATTTTTTTGTGTGTCTAATAAATTTCAATTAATGCTCAAAGAGCACAAATTATATTGGTTAAATCAGTGAGGGTAATGACTTTTATTCATTCTGATTTCAAGTCCATCCAGAAGTCTTTTATATTCACTCTGTGCAGGAGGCCAGAATGGAAATGTCCTGTTTGCTTGTGGCATTGGATTCTTCTGTACAGAGCTAATTAAGAGACTTGAAAATTTTGCAATTCCAATAGATTTGTTCTTTGAAAGGTCAAGCTGACTGTTAATGTTGCTGAACAAATAGATTTTTTTTCTTTTTAGTTTATGAATATATGTATGCCCTTTTTGTAGTCTGCGCTGAGCTGCAGAATAAAGCCAGGCATGTACTTTGTGTTTGTTTTAAAAGTGGTCTTTTAAAACACAATCAGAGAAAACAAACACTGTGTGATAACTCAGAGTGGATATTTTATGGCAGTAGCTCCTTGAATTTCATTTGTGCACTTCTAAACCAGCAAGGGCAGTTTGGGTAATTCCTGTTCTCACAAATCAATGTAACATTTGATTGCTGGGGAGAGGAAAATACACCTTGGTTATTTAAATGCTGTTACAGCCTAAATCAGCTTAGGTGCCTCCTTCTGGAGGAAGAGAATAAAACTCATCCTGAATACACAGGATTAAGACAAGGCACAGAGTTTGACTTTGGAAGGGCTTTGGCAGAGCATTCCCAGGGCCAGCAGAGTTTTCCTCATTCCCAGGAACAGCAGGGCAGGCAGAGGGTTGGTTTTTCACTCAGGTGTGACTGGCAGGGGCTTCTGCAGAGTTTTATATTTTGCTGTTCATTTTGAGATCAAACCTGGTACCAAAGTGTTTCTGCTCAGCTTCCACACCAGTTCACCCCTTCTGAATCCTGAATTTAGGTTTCTGTACAGGAAATCATCAGGTTTTCCACATCTGCAATATTAACTTTAATATTCTCTCTTTTTCTCGTGGTTTGTGGAAACATTTCTGGTCAATACCAGTTCTAAAATGGTCTCAATATAATTCTGATTTATTTTTTTATTTTTTTTTTTACTCTGACTTGGCTTCACTGCTCCTTGTTGAAATCAGTTCTGTGTGCATATTAAAAAGGGTGAATATTTCACCATTTCAGTGCTTTCTTGCTTTGCCCAGAGGCTGATTCTAAACTGATAAATGGGTGAAATCCTCTGGATGCAGATCAGGGACTGCTTGGACTTATCTGTTTAAAATTAATGGTGATCTTTTAGATCATACAAGGTAAATCTTTTTATGGACTCCAGGAGAATCACAGCTCCAATCTCAGGGGATTTAATGTTATTCACAGTTTTTAACAAGCTGTTAGAAACTTTAAGATACAAGACATTGTTCCTCAGCCCGTTTTGCATCCCAAATAAATGCAGTAAAAAAATACCCGAGGGAGCTGTTTCCAGGATGAAATATACGGAATTATTTCCCTTCCACCAATCCTGAATGCACACTGGTTCTCAGAGCATGTTTAATCAAATTGTGAATATCAGCTGGAACCCAAAGGGCATTGTCAGGGTTCTGAGGCCAGGACTGGGGTTTGCATGCTCTATTTTTAGCTCTCTGGTTTCGTGTGTGCTGTAAATTGCTCTTTGTGTGAACTTCTGCTCAGAGGGATCACACGTGGGACCATGAAATTAGTCAAGATGCTCTGCTGAATGAGAAATATCCCCTCCTGCATTGTCTTTTGATTAAGGGGCAATTGAGCCGTGGATTAAAAATTATAAAAAGGGAACAATATCAGTACTCCGGATGAAAGATTTGAATTTCCCTGAGAAATTAAACCCAAATTATTCCAACTGAACAATAGCAGCATTGAATGTAGCTCTTTTTTACTGCTTTCCAAGATTAAGTTGCTGGGTGAGCTGGTTTTGCATCCCATCAGCTTCAGAGCAACTTTGCTGCTGTTTGTGTGGAGCTGCACTCCAGCAAACAGAGATTCCTGCTTCAGGAGGCTTTCCCCCATGGAAATAAAATCAGGCTTCACACATTTTTGCCTCTGAGCTGTGATGGGGGGACTGCAAAGACTCAGAGGAAAATTTGCTTTTTGGGGACACTTTGATTGCGCTTGGAACCAGGAGCACGTTGATCTTGGATATGAGGGAGCAGTGCTGAAACACCAAAACCAAAGCCACTGATTTGAGCTCTTCTGTGCAGCTCTCGCTTTCCTAATTTCAGTTTTAATTAGAGAGGTATCTCTTCTTTTAATTTCCTGCCTGGCTGTGATTCCTGCTGGCTGGGCGTGATGTGCCTGATTAAGAAGACACCACAATTAGGGTTTAGCTGAGGGGTTTTCAGCACCAGTGGAAAAGTCCCAGCTGGAGCTGTTGCTGTGAGGATCCAACACCGACTTTTCATTTGCTGCTTGATGGGTGCTGAGGGATAAAAAATTCTGGATGAATGTCTGGGTCTCCAGGAGGAGTTTTCAGTGCTGTTCCAGAGGTGATTTTGGTGATTTGGTGTGGGAGGATGTGAGGGCAAACCTTGAACCAAAGGAAGAGACGTCACAGGGAAGTGCAAAACATTCACTGCCTCCCACATTCACCCCCTTTTCCTGCAGGAGATAAAATAAAAATATATCGGTCTCTATGTTTGTAAATATTCATCAAGTTATGAATGTGAGCTGGGAAAACTTTTGGAACAAAAAGGCCGTTGTTGGATAAAACCAAAAGAAGTAAATGAAATAAAAATAAATAAATAAAACAAAGGGCACAAACAATTTTATTACAGCTGAAAGGCAGAGCAGGTAGTTAATAAAATATTAGAGACACAGAATATACAGAAACCATAAGGAGCAAGGAAATTCTACAGAAGTGAAATGGTGAAAGGACAAAAAAATAAGATTTTAGCACAAGTGCTGCTTTGCAAGAATGGATGCAAATCTCTTGCTGGTATTGGGAACATGGGTGGGGTAACCAGGTGAAAGTTCTTTTTATTTGGGAGAATTTATTTGCATCCCAAGCAGGAGCAGCTCTCTGCTTGCTGGGAGACACAATGTTCCTGTCAGGAACAGCCTTTGAGAAGGTGTGCAAAGAGCAAAATGTGCTTCTTTCTTAGGGATTTATTTATTGTGTTATTCAAAGACTGAATTTTATTCATCAAATACTTGAATTCATCTTGACTTTTTAAAATTTGTGTAATCATATGAAAGAGAATTGTCTCAATAATTACATTTGTATATTATTTAGCCACCAGAAAATTCCTGCCATTTCCTTTTACCATTCAGAATTCCATCAATTTCAGTACAGTAAGGTCTTCTTAAAAAAAAAACCACAACCAGCTTTAAACTCTTTTGGGGAATATGGATATTTGAAAATTTTCTACCAAATAATTTTGAAACTTGAGGTGTAGTAGGTATGTTTCGGGATTTTTCCATACATTTCTCCACATTCATATGTAAAGTTAATAGTTATTATCCCATTATTTAGATGGGAATGAGGATTAAAATGTTGCTTTTTAAACAGCAGTTGCTTGTGGCGCTCTAATTCTCATCTGACAGAGAACAGACCTTTCCTTTATCTATCTTTATATAAATATTTATGTGTCTCTGGATTTATCTGAAGTCTTGTTTTGCAAACAGAAAGGAAGAAGGAGACCCTGACTATTAAGGAAAGGTTATTTTAATTTCATTTTTTATGTTTTAATTTCATTTTTGCAAAAGCTCAGGACCCAACAGATCAGATTAGACCATACCTTTGAGCAGAAAATCAGGGAATTTCTGGGCCCTGAGGCTCCAGCAGCAGAGCTGTTGCAAAGGACTCTCTGCTAAATAAAACTGCTGTTACACGTCACTAGAATTCCCTTTTTTATTCCAAGGAGAACCATAAGAAAACAGCTTCTGACCTCCAAACTGCCTTTTGGAGTTGTTCTGGCATATGGAATTGCAAAGATATTTTTGCTCTCAGGTATGGTTTGCTTAAAAGCTGTTCTCGAGCCCTTTGTTCCTTGGGTTAAAGTAAAGATGATTTCCCCATTTATTTTTGCTGCACACGGAGGTTCAAGTCATCTTTTATTTCATATTAATTCCCCTGTTCCTGCTAAAAATGAGTCAAAATAGATACTTAAAAAAAAAACCCAAACAACCCAAACCCTTCCAGACACAAAATCTGAAGACAGAAATAGATCCAGAAGTGGTAAAGAGAATTTAGTGAGTACAGACTGAGGAAATCTTTCATTTATGACAATTTAAATGACAACAGAGCAACTGGCATGGCCTAAATGCTGTTTTTTCCTTCTGCCACTGACATCAAGGCACAAGTGGCAGCTCCAGCTGTTGATTTGAAGTATTTGGGGAAAAAAAAATGTAATTTGTCAGGTGGTCAAGTGGCCAGTCCAGCTGAGCTGCCTGTGAGAGCTTTGGGAGAAAAGAGATGATGGGAAAAGGGGTGAGAAGCCTGAAAATGGGATTGCAGGGAGGGAAAATTGAGGGGGAAAAGGGGAAAACTGGAAAGGGAAAAGGGAAGGGAAAGGGAGGAAAAAAGGGAGGGGAAAGAGAAGGGAAAGGGAAAGGTGAAGGTGAAAGGAAAGGACAGGAAAGGAAAGGACAGGAAAGGAAAGGACTGGAAAGGACTGGAAAGGAAAGGAAAGGAAAGGAAAGGAAAGGAAAGGAAAGGAAAGG
>JAHLSL010000013.1:1115744-1147072 GCA_025920805.1 Petroica traversi | reverse complement strand
GAAAGGAAAGGAAAGGAAAGGAAAGGAAAGGAAAGGAAAGGAAAGGACAGGAAAGGAAAGGCTCATTCTGAACTCATGAATCTGCATGAGTTCTCCACACTGTGCTCCTCTGTTTACCGTGTGGTTTTCCCTGCTTTTTGCAGCCACACAAATGCAAGCTGTGCCCACAGGGAGCTTTGCAGTGCTGGTGTTGGTATGGAAGGGCTTGAGGGAATTTTGGTGACAATTCAGCAGTGCCCATCCTTCATAATATTTGTTTATCTCTGCTTTCTTTCCTCAGGCAGTGCTCAAAAGTAAATTCTCCCTTCAGACACTGTGTCAAGATTTCATAATTTGTGTTTTAAGGCTGGTGAGGAGGAGAAGTGCTGCTTGACAGGTATTTTATGGAAGGATAGGTCTGTGGGAGGTTTATCCTCGCTTAATAATAATAAAGGAAGCCAGTAATCAGTAGGGAACATTAATTGTTTCATCTTAGCCTATGGAATGGCACTGGGCCAACTCAAGGTTGGTCTCACTGGTTTTGGATGAGGAAGTACAGGCTTGGATCACCTTCCTGCACAGCCCTGGGGAATACCTTTGGAGTCCTAAAATCCTCCCCTTCTCGTGTAATTAAAGGCATCCAGAAAAAGGCTGAGAAAAATGTCCTGGGATGAACTGGTGGAGAAATCCCAGGATCCTCGTTCTGTTCCCAGACTGAAAAAGACCACAGGAATTTGAAGGAACTCAGGAAAATGCTCCAGTTTGGATTTTGCAGCCTTTGGGGCAAAATAAGTTATTAAATATAGAAAAAGAGGAGATACACAGAGGAAAATGTGCTTAGCAGAAAATCAGCGTGTGATTTCCAGGGTGGCACCAGGAGGGTGGATTTAGACCAGGAAGGGCATCCCAGGAAACAAAGGACTTGAGGTCAATGCTGCCAGTCTTTTATTGGCTGCTTTCAGCACGTCAGGTTGTGAAAATCTTGGTTTTGAAGAGCTCATGTAGACAGCATTAAAATATTGTTTGTATCTCCAGCTAAATGGTGCATTCGAGCCATTCAAAATGAAAAACTTGGTGGGTTTGATTGAAAATTAATGGAATTGATTTCTAAAAATCCGTAAATTTTGTAAGAGGTTTTATTTCCTAGGCAAAATAATTCCTATTTTAGGTAAATTTATACCTTATTCTGATTTTTTTTGGTATTTTGTTCCCATTGTTACACAAGTGTGTAAGCAGCTATAAATTATGGATGGGAACAGAAAATCCAGGCCAAAGAATCTTTCTATACATAAATAAGAAAGGCGATCATCACCCAAAAAAATCACCCCCCCGCCTTTAAATATTTAAAACTTTTTATAAATCCCTTGTTAAGCATTTTCTCAGGATAAATTAGGCAGGGAAAAAACCCAGCCTCTAGTGTCCATCTTATTTACTGTGTAAATAATAATTATTTGGCATTATAGATGATGTTGTTAATTGTCTGTGCTTCGAGGAGTGGTAATTAGCAGAAAGTAATGATCTTCACACATCACTTGCCATTGGAGTGGTGCAGAATGAGAGGTACAAAAGCAGCTTTTCTCCCTAAATTAGCAGCTGACTTAATAATTGAAATAACTGGGTTTAGGCAAGGCTGGGCTGTGTAAAGCCTTGGACTCACCCTTGTCCCATCCTGCTCTTCCTGCCATCAGCACGGGGGCTTTGCCTTGCCAAAAAACCAAAAAAAAGTTGTTTTTACATGAAATATTTTTTTTTTTTTTGCAAGTTTTGAGGGGTGGAATGGGATCAGCTGCTGAGGAAGAGGGGGAGTTGGGAGCAGAAAAAGGAGATTTGGGAGCAGAAAAAGGAGATTTGGGAACATGGCATCCATAAGGGTTTGGAAGCGGGGCCATCCTGTCCCTCTGCTTGTGACCCCAAGGATTTGGTGCCCTGGTTGCCAGAGCGAAGGGAGATTCCCTGCAGAGGGACACAGATGTTGGAGAGAGGGACTGGGGGAGAAATGTGCTGGGACAGAGCTGGAATTGTGGTGAGCTGGGAAGCAGCAGCTCCCTTCCTCCCTCATTCCTTATTTTTTGCCAAGGAAAGGGGTGATTGTGCTGCCCCAGCAACAATGGACAGAGGAAAAGGAGATGGATAATGAAATAATCCTGCTTGACAAGTTATTCCCAGACTAGCTAAAAGTTTAATTCCTATTTCTTCATTTTCATCCCATTTGGTTATCTTTGTTTTGTCACATTTCCTCTTGTGACAGAATCCACAGTAACAAACCCCTCCTTCATCCTGGCCTTCTTTGCCTTCGGTTTGGTATCTGCAGATTCCAATAAATCCTGTTGGAATCAATAATCACTGCAAGGTTTTAGTCAGTCTAAAAATCACTTGGAAGCTTTTAAAAATTATAATATCATTTTATACATTAGTTTTTGTGGGGTTCTTTTTGTTTGCATGCAAATGGGTAAATTAGATTTTGTACTTGCTGTGGTACAGCAAATGTTTTCTTTTATGTTATTTATGTTCATGTGATTATTCTGCCCTCATCTTGCCCTGACATGAGAAGATTCACTTGTGGGGATAAGCTCCAGCTCTTCTCAAAAGTGCTGCCTTTAAAAATCACAGTTTCCTGCAAGGTTCTCCGCAGTGTTTTCATTGGGATTTATAAATAATTGCTTCTTGCTTTCTGAGCATTTTAGGACTTTTATTTTATTTTTTCTTTTTTTATTATTTTCTTTTTCTTTTCTTTTTTTTTTCTTTTTTTCCCTTTCTTTTCTTCTTTATTTTTCTTTTTTTTTCTTCCTTTTTTTTTCTCTTTTTTTTCTTTTTAAAAGCCGTTGGCACAAGGAATGATTTGAGAGTGTTTGGCTGCTTTCCCTGCCTCTGATACCCTGCTGAGGTGAAGCCATCCCACCTTGGAGCTGACTGATGTGCTGGGAGGGATGTGGCAGTGACACTTTTCAGGGAATATTCTCAGGGAACATGTTTTTCTGATGGGAGCCTTTGTTTTTACATGAGTTGGTGTAAAACAATTACTTCAGGCACATTTTGTTTTCATGTGGGTTTTCTTTGTGCTCTCAGTCATGGGAACAGGAGGATAACCCTTTCCAAAAATGATGATTTCATACCAATGTCACAGAAAATGGTGGTTTTATAATCAAAGGTGCACAAACAGGCTGATTAGAAATCAAAGTGGTGGGTGAATCACCTCAGAATGAAATAGCGAATTAATTTCCCTTCAGATTTGTGTTGTGTAAATATACATTTTATATACAATGCAGTTTTAGTAGGTTTTCTTTTTACTCTCTGAGCTCCACTGGGGTTTATTCCTCTGGAGGAAAAAGCCAGTCAAAAATCACCAAAAAACTTCAAGTGGTACAAGATCTGTTGTGGAGTGGAACAGGAATAAAGTCCATGACAGAAAATGTGTTCATTTCAGAATAAATGACAGAATAAATGACAGAATAAGTAACAGAATAGATTATAATAATGACAGAAGTTATTTGCAGACTTCAACAAGACTTTAAATTGATTTTCATTGCTATTCTTTGTGAGTGACCTTGCACCTCACAACATCTATTCATTTGCTGTTAATGTAAGCAAAATATTGTACATTTTTTTGGGGTCACAGATAACTTAGAAAGTTGGTATTAAATACCTGATAAGTAAAATCTATGCTTCGATTTCAATTTCCAGTTCCTGTTTCTCCTGCAGGTAGAGCTCATTTTCCTGTCAGGCTTCCAGTTTTCTCTTCTTGTTTCTGAATTTTTGGGCTCCTTTGGGGTACGATCAACCATATTTGTGGGTTATTTCCAAGTGTGGGAAGGTGTCCAAAAATCCTGGGCCTTCCTGCTTTTGGAGGTGTTTCTGAGACAGCAGAACCTCTAGGATGGGATCCTGAAGAATTTTCACTGGGGATTCAAGGGGGGCTCTGGATTCCCAAAGAAACGTGACAGTGATGGATCCAGGTTCTTAGGGACGTGGGACTGGCAGGGAGCAGGCAGGAGCTGTGTCCCACAAAATCCTTATCCTTATTTCCCAGGAATTTTCCAAAGGAAAGGCTGCTGGGATATTTGACTTGGTCAAAGCCACCCAGTCCATTAGCATCACTGAAAAAAAATGGCAGAGCTGCTGTGCAGATGCTTTGCATGAAAAAAATGAAGCTTCTAGAAGTTATAAAAAATTAGGATAAATGGAATAAATGCCTTGATAAATGGAAAGGGAGAAATGGAATAAAACTGTGAGCCTGCCTAAATAAATGGAATGGGATAATTGGAATAAATTTGTGAGCCTGCCTGAATAAATGGAATGGGATAAACGGAATGAATCTGTGTGCCTGCCTTACCTGTGCAGGTGCAAACGCACAGAGCAGCAGAGCGTGGCTGGCTTCTCCTCTGTCCATTTGGGGACCCTGGGACATCCCATCCTTGGGAAATTCTGGATGAGAGTTGGGCAGAGGATGTGGCTCATTGGCCACAGCACCAAAGGAAAGTCTTGAGCAGATTAAACTGCTCCACTGCCGATTTTTTTGGTGCCATTTTTATTTTTCTGCCATTTCCACTTTTTCCATCCCCTTCCATTTCCCCTGGCTGCAAAGGCTGGCAGAGCTCAGTGCTGCTGTGACAGGGGCTGTGCATTTGGGGAGAGGTGAGGAAGGAGGTTTTTCCGGGAGGATTTTTCTCTAAAGAAGCACAGGATGTTCCAGCTCTCCATCGCTGCTGTCCCGTTTCCTCCCGAATGAATAATCAGGCCCAACTTGGCCGCAGTCTCCGTCTGCTGCTCTGCCCAGCCAAGGCTCCATTCCTGGTGTCCTGACGAGGAGAGGGCCTGGCCAGAGGACTGAATTCCGAGTGCATCCCGAGCATTATCCCACCGATCATGCAAAACAAAAAAATCCCCTCTGAGAAAATCTTAGCTGGGCACCGTTCCGACAGATTATATCCACTTGAGCTCATCCATTTGCCTCCCAAACCCCACATGGAACAAAACCAAAACCAGCTTTAAAAATAGGCCTGGCTGATACGTGCTGGTAAAGAGGAGCACATTTTGTATCAGCAGTGCAATATCTGCTCTTGGTGTTTTCAGCCTCCTGGGGAGATGGGTGCTTGAAGAACCCTTCTCCTTACCCTGTGAATAAATGAGAATTCTATTAACAGAGATCTATAATTACCATGGGCTATAATCAGGAGCTCCAATCAAATGAAAAAACTTCCTTTTTCATGTGGCTGGGTTTGCTTTGCACGCACTAAATTTAGCTCCTTCCACTGTACAAATCGTTCATAGCTGTGGTGCCATCAGAAAAGCAGTGACTATTAAGATTAATCTTTGCTTTGGTTTGGTCTTCCTAGAAATTTAGCTTTCTTGAGATATTTTTAATAGAAAAATAGACAATCCAGAGCATCGATAAGTTAAATCAGTTAAATTCTCATTCTTTTTTTGGAAATTCAGGTTTTTGATTCACTTACGTAAAGGTCATGCATTTTCTGCCATTAAATATAATGATTAAATTCTTGCACTGTATGATTATTTTCACAGTTATCATTTTTCAGTTGGTGGGGCTGAGCTTTGTTGTTTTTGGTTTTTTTTGTGAGGGTAGGTTTGGTTGATTGGTTTTCCCACTTCTAATTAGTTAAAAAAGCATAGAGAAAGCAACAAATAGAAATGAGAGTGGGTGCACATAGATACCATGGAAGAGACGATGGATCTCAAACTTTGTGGTGGAAGTTCCTGCATTCCTGAAACTTTGCAAAAACAGGCATGAGGTGCACTTCAGGCTGCCAGTGGAGGTGCTTTTAAAAAATGTGATTAATTTTGATTAAGAGAGTTAAGCAGTTAATAAAAGGTGAGGAGTTTTGATGATCACATGGTCAGAATTATTAAATATTACAGTTGGCTTGGTAGGAGAAAGGCTTGGGATGTGAGGGAAAAATCTGTGGATCAACTGCTAAAGTGTGTAGTAGAGTGGCTCCAAGGACATTTTCCAAATGTACAGATGCTGCTAGGCTGAAGAAAATCTATCTCTGTCTCCTTATATCTAAAGGGTGAAGTTTGGCCCCAAAGCAGGTGCTTTAAGGCTTAAAAAAAGAAAAAAATAGTTGACCTCCCTCAGCATTTGGTCTAATTTGGAAATACACTTTTTGAACTTTTTAAACTGTTTTTTTCCTGCCTGAGGAGCTCCACACCATGCAGGTCATGTCTGGATCCAGCCTGGGACCAGCAGGCAGTAAAACCTGAGTTTAACAGATCTGACCCCAGGTAAAAGCTTCTGGGTGCCATTAAGGAGGCAACAATTACAGCCCTGCAATTTCTCTTTTGCAATTAATGGAAGATGCTTAGCCTGGTTGTGGCCCGTGACAATTTGGGAAGTGATTGTCAAATACGAGGAAGAAATCATTAGAAACTTATAGAAACTCTTAACCTGCTCTTAATTTTAACCAGTTTGGTTTAGAAATTGTCCCTTTGTCACTCTGGTCTGGGTCCTGTTGATATTGGGAATGGGAGAGAAATGCTTTTGGCTTCTTTATAGCAAACTCAAACAGAATCCTTGTACTTAGACTATATTTAAAGTAAATTAGTTATTTAAATTAGTTATTTAAAGTTAAATTAAAGTAAGTGAATAACAATTGCTGTGTCTAATTGCTTTGATTGTACAGGTTACTCGCCAGCAGTTCTTGTTGCATTTAAAGCTGGGATGGCACCAGAATAAATCCAGCGATTTCCAGTTCCCTGGGGATGTACAAAAGGACAAGAGTGCAGCTTTTTGGTGGCCACATTTGGAAAGGGAATAGGGAATTTCCCAAATTTAGAGCTAAATTGTCATGAAATGTCAAGTTTTAAAGGAGTGAGGGAATGTTTTTGATCAATAACCACAGGAAGAGTCCCTAAATACAGATGAATAATATCTTAGAGTGCAATAAATGTGCCATAACTCCTCTGGGGGAAATGTGGAGAAAAATCTGTGCCAGCAAAATTCAGTTTAATCTCATCTGGAAGGCTGGAGGATCCTAATCATAACTAAGAATTAATCAGTAGTGTCACAACAAGGCAGAGTCCATTCTTTGCACTGTGGTGTGGTGCATTAATTTACCCCTGCTTAAATCCAGCCACGAATTATCATAATTTGGAAAGGAGAGAACTTTCAAAATTATTTTACTTTTTTTTTTTTTTAAATGAAAACACTTGCAGCCTTCTTTTTCAATTATTTTGATCTTGAAATGTGGACTTTTGAGTTCAAAAAAGTTCAAATTAGAGAACCAAAATGGGTTAGGGGATGGAGAGGAATAATTCATGTCTTTAGGTTATGGAGTCACTGCTGAACTGTGATGTATAAATGCAACATCTCTGTCAGTGTTTGGTTCCTTAGAGTAGTCATTGTTAAATTACACGAGCAGGAATTTACTAGTAGATATTCTTAATTTTGAAAAGTTATCAGTTGGGGTTTTTTTTTTTTACATTTTGAAATTTAAAAAAACTTGCTCTGGTCCAAATTAAATTAATTACATAGTTAAATTTAGCTTTGTTAACTACTTCTGCAAGAGTTATCCCTCTTTTTACCTGATTTCCCTCTTTTTAATTGGTTTCCTTCTTTTTAACTGGTTTCCCTCTTCTTACCTGGTTGTGAAGCTGAAAGAAACAGTAGTTTTTGTTTGAATTAGTGGTGAGGGTGCTCAAACTTTGGCACAGGCTGCTTATAGAAGTTGTGGAGCCTCCGTTTCTGCAGGTACTCAAAATCCCACTGGACTCAGCCCTGATCAACTCTAATTTTTCAAAATTTGTGTAAAATCCTGACATATCCGTCTTAAACCAGTGAGAATAATCAACAATTTTCATGTTTCAGTCGATTTTTTTTACCTTTTTTCTTTTAAATGAATCAAAGGCAAATTTGTCCTTCAAATTAAAAGGATAATTAAATTAAGGGTATTTTTTATGAAAAAAACCCTCTCTCTGATTGTAGAAACAGGTGAGATTCAAAGAGAGGCGGAGTGGGGACTGTCACTCCAACCTCTCAGTCTGTTCTTCGTGCCTGATTTCCCTTCTCTCAGGGCCACTCGTGGGGGAATTCATGGGCTGGATCCCTTTTTTCCCCCTGTCCCTGTTCCAGGAGCTGACAGGAGCACGAGTCCGTGTCCACTGAGCCACCTCAGCTTTGCTGCTGGGAAATGCCACCCTACCCCATTGATGATTTCAGGGGATGATTGCCCGGCTGGAGTTTCAGCAGGCAAGATGCAGAAATGCACCTTTTTTATATCAATTTATAGCTGACCCAACTTGTTCCCACCTCGAGGACCATGAGATGCACAGAACTGCTTTAGTTTGGACATAGTTTTCAGATAAAAGGGGAAAAGCATTGAATTATCATCCTCCCAAAAATGAAATTATTACGCTGCATTCCAGTTCATCTGAGGCAGGAAACCTTGGAAAATCCTCCAGCTGATTGTGCCAGTGGTACCTGCAAAATTTCAGTTCTGGCTGCTCCACACATGAACTGGTTCTTAAACAGATCCAGTAGTGAGACAAAAATTCCTGGTACTCTTTTCCAAGGAAGTTTGGGCAGACCTGATACTTGGTCTTAAACTGATCAGTAGTGAGACAAAAATTCCTGGTACCCTTTTCCAAGGAAGTTTGGGCAGAGCTGATATTTAAATGGTTCAATAACCAGGAGGGATATTCAGCTTGGAGTAATTCAGGAGCCTCACCAGCCACTGGAGCAGCAGCTCAATGTATAACTTTGTCATTATGAAATTATCTTGTTGTTCACATTTTTGATTCCAGTGGTCAGATCTTGCATTCCTTGAGCGTGTTCAATTCTGCTTCATTCTCTGTTGTTTAGATGGGGAATGAGCTGGCAATTCCTTACCTGTCAACTTTGGAATAAATTTCAGATTTGGTATAAATTACCTGGTTTTTGAGAGGCTTTTAGGGGTGGCTGCTGGTGCTGAAAGCAAATAGTGAGAACTTGAGGTGATTTGTTTGGTGCCATTTTCCCAACTGCTGTGGATGTTGGGGTTTGTGGGTGATGGGGAGCAGAAGGAATTCACTCCTGTATCCCATTTTCTTGTGTTTTCAGACTAGAAATATGGGGGACACATCAATACAGGGCTGCCCCGGTGGAATTTTATTTATTTATTTATTTATGTGATTATTTATTATTTACCTCACTGCATTCTTGGTTCATTCCTGTTTTATGCCAGGGATTGCTGCTGATGGGCTGGGTTACAGATACCATCAGTAAAATCCATTTTTTTCACTCTTGATTCTGTTCTTCTCTCCAATTTCAAGTTCAAACTTTGTGAAGTTACAGCAGCTCCATGTCCTCCTGTCTGCTGTGGAGATGTTTAAATGTCTAAATCAGGTAGGAGATATAGAAGGAAAAAAGGGAGAGAATTGGCAATTCAGGGGGAATTAGCAAAAACCACTTTTCCTTCTCCCATCACCTTCTGCTTGATTCTTTCTCCCTGAAATATCTGGCACTGTTAGAGGTGAACGTTGTCTTTTTCTTTTTTTCCTCTTCTCTGTCAGAAGCTCTTCACAATCAAAGTTCCTGTTTAAACCTATAATAATTTTATTTTAGATGAGCTGTATTAGCCCTTCTAAAGGCATTTAATTTATTTTTTCTGGCTGCTGTGCAGCACTGTGTAACACCATAACATACTGCATGTAACAAATCTAGTAATATTTGGAAAATATATCCAAATCTCAGGTACCAGGGCATGTAAAACATCTGCTAAAGGGTTTCCAAGCTTTTTTTGTTGTCTGGTTTAGAGCTAATTTCCAAGTGTATGAGTCATATGGATTTGAAATGGTGGAAGTGCAATCATGGGACCCGAAAACTGGTGCAAACTGATCAAAGTCAGGGATTCAGAAGCTCGCTGTCCTTAAGGGTTGTGTCCCTCTCATTCTTGGGAATTGAAATTAAGGGAGATATCTCTATCAGCTCAGTGTATAAATATTTTAACTCTTTTGAAGGTTATAAGGAGATAATTGTGTTTTTCTGATGAACATGTGATATAAGAGGATGGGAACACCTATGTTAATCTGCACTGTGCAAAAGAATAGAAAAAAAAAAATCAAAGCTTTAAAACTGGAAAGCTTTGAATGCAGCGAGGGAGCTCAGGACAGTGTGGGAGTCCTGGGTCTCCTGGTGCCAGGGAGGTTACACAACCAGCCCCGAGTTCATAACTGCTCCTCTCCCATCCCTTCTGCTGACCCCAATTCAAGCTGACTCCTGACTTTATTTGAGCTGAATTTCAGCAGCCCTGCAGAGCTGGTTGGGAGCTGGGGAGCAGCTGTGTGGTTCCACAAATCATCTCGGTGTAAACCACAACAACTTACTCACCATCAGCAGGGAAACACCTCTAACAATTCCAGATTGGGAGCAATAACATTATTCCAGGTCTGTCCTCGAGGTTGCAAAGATCACAGATAGAAAAGCTGGATTTTATTCCTACTTAGAGGCCTCGTGGAAATAAATTCACAGTGTTTTAGGGGCCCACAGCTGCTGCCAGGTGTTTGCAGGGAATCCGTTATTACCTCAGCCCAGGGTCTGAGATAATTCTGATTTTTTCTCCCCATCCCATCTCAGGGGGAACGGGGAGTGAGGAAGAGGCTCCATTTCTGGTTGCCAGCTGGGGTTAAACCACTGCTCTGGCACCAGAATCACAGAGAAATTCTAAATACAAACTAAAGCAGCCGAGGGCTGGTATTTCACTGCCTTCTTAGTGCCAACAGAGCTTCTGGAAACGTTTCCCATTTTGTAATGGGAAAATTTATTTAGTTAAATAAAGTTTTGGATTCTTAATCCTTGGCTGAAAAAGACTTGCCCCTTTCATTTTGCAGCTTTTCTCTAAGATAAACAGGCATTTCTAAATCTCTGTTGGTTTATCTTGAAGTCAGTTGAAGAAACCTGTATCTACAAAAAGCTGAAACATTTTGTTCTAAATGAGTGTGTTTTAATCCTGCATTAGATGCCTGACATTAAATATCATTTAATTTATGTAACAAGGAATTATCTCTGATAGGACCACAGTTCTTTAGTAGTTCTACTTTTTACAGTATTAGGAATTAAAAAAATAAAAATTTCATGTGGTTTGAACAGCATTCATCCTTCTTGGTTATTTCAAATTTTACATGTATCATGTGTGATTATCAGAGAAAAGTCCTGCAAATCCTGGTCCATTTTGCCTTTGTTTGAGTAAATAGAGTATGAAATGGAAATCTTTTGCAATTTAATTTAAAGTTTTTTGTTTTCCTGTGTTTTCCTGCTGTGGTGAGGGGTTGAATTAGAGCACTCAAAAGTGGTACAGTATTCTAGCAAAGCTCATTTTTTATACAAATAAATTGGAATATTTAGGCCATTGTTATTCTAAAGGAGTAGTTAAACCTGTAGAACACAGGAGAGTTCTGTGTTCTGCAATACAACAAATTAAGGCTTCAGATGAAGTGTGAAATCCTGAAATTTTAATTTAGGAGGACTATTCGGATCTTCTTGTATCGTCCTCTCTTCTCACATCAGAAGGGGCAGTGAGAAAAGGGAGGTTTAATAAGAGTTTTGGTAAAAATGGGAATTATTTCCTAATCTAATTTTAGAAAATGGAATGTCTCGCTAAGTCATGTCCAGAGTTTTATCTTTCTTCTTAAAACCTTTTATTAGTCAATTATTTCCCAGTGAAACAACTCCAAAAAGTTCCCTTTGTAATCGAAATTCTGTATTGGGTCAATGCTGGCTTTGGATTGGTATTTTTAAGCCTTGGAAATGCAGCTGTACTTTGACCTAGAAACCTATTTCTACCTGCTGGGTGTAACCACGACTTTTTAAACATCTGTCTGGGGGTTCATTTACGTGTGAGTAGTTGCTTGCAATTGAAATGTTGTTGGTAAATAATCCAAAGGCTTGAGAGAAATGTTTGAAAAAAAAATTGCAAGGGTCACGACTGGGGGAAGGTCCTGGCTCAGTCCCTTCCAAGCAGGTGATGGAACAGATTGCAGGGGACTTGTGGGGAGCAGAAGGTCCTTGCTGGAGCTCCCTGTGGTAAATCTCAGTTCAAAGCCTTTTGCTCTTCCCTCTTCCAAGGGTTCTGGTGCTTTTTTGGGAGCACCAGACAAAATTAAGGTCAGACAAAATTAAGAGAATAAAAAGCAGTTATATTTATTGAAGGGCCTTCAGGTACATTTTGGGCAGACAAAGCCCCCCAGGGGCTACACCCAAAAATGGACAGCGGGCATGGGTTTTCAGACTTTGATAAGTTTGGTCCATTTGCACATTGGGGGTTTATCCTCCAATTACAGCTCCAGATAATGAAGTCATTTACCCCAAGTTTGCTCCCCCAAACTCACGTTTGTTTCTGTCTCTCTGACATCTGAGTCAGTCAGGTGTCCTCCATCACCAGACCTGGAACGGAATTGTTGTGTCTGCCCCAAATGGGAAAACAGCAGCTGCCACTGGATATGAGTTGTAGTTCTACACCAAAGAACTGCAGGATTACAAATACATTAAAAACACAAAAGCTGAAATCCTTCAGGCACCACTCCCATCCTCCAAGGAGCCACTGAAGCTGTCCCCTCCCAGAGCAGCCCCGTCGGGCTGTCCTGGTTTCCCAGGTGCCACGAACCGCAGAACTCAGCGAGAAATAAATTTAGCTGCAGCCCAGCAGGACGTTTCAGAGGCAGCAGCTTCTGCAAAGGGATTGTCAAGAGCAATCTGCAAGGAGGCTGCTCCTGGCATATAGATTTTGAGCTGGAGCAGGGCAGGGAAGGAAGTGCTGCGTGCCAGCTCTCAGCACCATATGCTTGCCCCTAATGTAATGCACAGAGAATATGGAGACAGCAGCTGCTCTGCAGGGAGGTGGCCACTTGTTAGATTTTGAAACCTTTCCGAAGTGTCTGTTCCTTTTCTCTTCATGGGTGGTTTTTTTTTTCCCCCCCTTGCTTACGTATTTGCATTCAAAAGATGTTCCCTGAAAGAAATCTATTTTTAGGGCGTGGTAGGAACAGGGGGGTGTGATCTGCTTTTTTGTTGGAATGAAGGTAATTTTGGAAGGGCTCTGATACCTAGATTTTTGTTTTGAGAAATGTGAGCAGGTTTTTTATTTTCTTGATGTCCATTGGCATCAGGGTGTGATGAAATCATATCAATAAATTAATTATTGCCTAGGATTGTCTGACTTTGATGGAAGGCTTTGTCTTTCTTTGGGTTTCAGGAGTGTTCCATGGCCTGATCACATTCACATTTAATTCAATGTCAATTTTCACTGAGTTCAGTGGCAAAGAGAAGCATAAATGAGGATTTAGATTTAAAATGGGAAGAGTTGGATTTAACATTCCCAGAGGAATGGATCTTCTCTGGCATCCATCACTATGCAGGCCCTGAAGTCTATTCCTCTGTTGCTTTGAGAAAACTGAAATTCCTGGCAGATTTCGGGAGCCCTGTGCCTGCAATGCCAGGAAAACAAACCTTATTTATGTAAACAGAGATGGATTTTAAAAGAGTTTTTTGGGACTCCAGAGCTTTTCACATCCACTGAATTCCAGATCCACCTCCCTACGAGCACTTGCATTCCGAATTAGGGATTCTTAAGTGAATTGGAGAATCCAGAGGGAAGTTACATCACAATGTAATGAGGTTACAGCAGGACAAGTTGTTACAGCAGGTAATAAAATTAATGTATCACGCTGGCATTTTTGCTGAATGTCAGTGTTTTACAGTGACCCTGGAGTGATGTTAAAATGTCATAGCAACACCAGAGTGACCCATATTAGTCAGGAAAAATGATGGTTCACATAAAAGAAAGATATTACGATCCTTTTTGGAAGCATAAATCTCTTGGAGACAGAGATTTTTAGGTTATTCTGTGTTGTTCATCATGGCTGCTTCTCTCTGAAAAAGAAATGACATTAATCTACCTGTTACCAGGTATAAATCTTCCTGTCATTAGGGAGTTTATTCTTATGGAAAAATTCTTATTTATTTGTTTACTTCAGTTCTCAACCAGCTAATTATTATCTGCCTAACCTTCATTTTTTAACTTCAGTTGGTGGTTTTCTGGGATAATTTATTACAAATTCTTACTTAAAAGGTCATCTTTTCCCTTTTTGTGGCAATACTCATTGTAAGAATTCAGATCCAGTAGGATGTTTGATTTACAGCTTTAATCATTCCCTATGTGAGTCCTCATCCCAGTGAGTGACAATGCAGGGAATTCCATCTATTAGAAATCCCATTTCAGAAGAAAACTGGATTTTAAAATGAAATTAAAGACAGATCCTGAATACAGTCCTGCAGCCCCAATCCCACAAAATGTGAGGTAAATGTTATAATGTTTTTCAATGTTTCACATTGAAAACGATGACTTAGAGTCCTGGCTTGAGCCAAATTAAAATCTGTTTTCAGTGCAAATTAAAGTTGTGAGATGATTTCCTGTTTTTATTCCCAGAAGGGGAGTTTAGCCCTGGCTTAAGGAACACTTTCCTAATTCTACTGAGCATAAGAAAATGTATGTTATCAATACTTTATAGTTCCCACATGGGCCACTTGAAGTCTGGGGTCTTGGCACTGGAATATTTTGTTTGGGGTATACGACACTTCCAAGAAAGTTTGTAAACAAAGTGTTTATTTCTGTTTTGACAAGGAATTTAAAGTCTTCCTTGCCATTCCTTCTCTCCTTCAGAAGGACAGAGAGTTGTTCAGCCTACTCCATTTTCTCTAACACACCTCGAATTTATTTGTCTGAAGCAGCAGACTAAAATAATCCTATAAATGGGTACATTTAGACATAGAACTATTATTTTATAGATTTTTTTTTTTCACTGAGATTTGTTGCTGTGGTTGGATGGAGATTTATTTTTACATAAAAAAATGCCTGGCTGGGAAAAAAAAAAAGATAAATCTTCCTTTAACCCACTGTTTTAACTGTGAAAATCAGCAAGCCAATGGAATTCTAAGCAAGAGAGAAAAAGAAATCCTCTCTGTGTGACAAGTGAGAATTTCTTGGTTTTGAGGCTAAGGAAAGTCTCTTTTTTTTTTTAATGGATTGCCCAACCATCACAAGCTGCCAATGGCTAGTTAAGGAAAAAAAGGAATGCAAAAGACCAAATGTGGCCAATATTGTCTAGTGAAGTGTTTCTTGTTGTGAGGAGATGCTCCAGGTCTGTTGGAACTCCATGGAAATTTTACCTTTCTTTTAAAAACTGGAAGACGTGTGGCTGCAGGCCTCAGATCTTAAACTGTACCCTGCCACTCCGCAAATTGTCTAATTCTTGCTTATTATCAGAGAAATTCATCTCAAATTTCTCTTCCTCTCTCCAGCCACCAGAAAAAGAGGGCGGGCTGCCTCGCCAGGTGGGCAACAAGACAGAGTGTGGCCTCTTGGGGTTTGTCCTGGACCTGAAGCAGGATTACGAGCCCGTCCGGAGCCTCATCCCCGAGGAGAAGCTCTACAAGGTTTACACCTTCAACTCCGTGAGGAAGTCCATGAGCACGGTCATTAAAATGCCAGACGGGAGCTTCCGCATGTACAGCAAAGGAGCTTCTGAGATTGTCCTCAAGAAGTGAGTGAGCTGCATCCCTGGCCTCATTTTGTTTCCAAAATTCAAAGCATCCTGACACTAATGCCTGGGAATTTTGGTCTTTGGTCTTCTCCAAAGTGTACTGCTGACACACTTCAGCAGTATTATTAATTTTGACTCCTTTTAAGTGCTTCTGGGAAATTGGCCTATTTTCCTTGCCAAGGAATTGGGTCTGCTCTTGGTAATTTACAAATGGATTCTTTGCGTTCGACCCATTTGGAGAATAAGAACTTTTCAATTTCGCTGTAAGCTGTCAGCTCATTGATTATTGAGAAAATATCACATGAAGGGCTCTTGGTGTCTGTAAAAAATGAATTCTCTCTGTTATTTTAATAGTGAGCCTTCTAGAAATTTACAGCAGGAACTTAAAACCTGCCATCAGAAAAGGAAAGCATTGGCTGAAATGAGCTTGTATGGGAAATACTTTGGCAGTCATGCAGATGCACACTTGATGCCTTTTTGGGAATACCTAAAAACAGAAGCCAGATAAAATTAAGAGAATAAAAAGTGTTTATTTTTATTGAAGGGCCTTCAGGTACATTTAGGGCAGAAAAGACCCCCCAGAGGCTATGCCCAAAAATGGACAGCGGGCATGGGTTTCACACTTTGATAAGTTTGGTCCATTTGCACATTGGGGGCTAATCCTCCAATTACAGCTCCAGATAATGAAGTCATTTATCCCAAGTTTGCTCCCCCAAATTCACTTTTGTTTCCGGCTCTCTGACATCTGAGTCAGTCAGGTGTCCTTGACTGCCAGGCCTGGAGAGGAATTGCTGTGTCTGCCCAAAATGGGAGAGCAGCAGCTGACACTGGAGTTTAGAGTTCTATACTAAAGAACTGCAGGATTACAAATGTATGAAAAGTACAGAAGCTAAAATCCTAAGGCATCACATTCAGTTTTTATTCTCTTTTTCCTTGCCCAAACCAGGTGTTCCAGGATCCTCAATGCGGCCGGAGAACCTCGGATCTTCAGGCCCCGTGACAGGGACGAGATGGTGAAGAAAGTGATTGAGCCCATGGCCTGTGATGGTCTGAGAACCATCTGTGTGGCTTTCAGAGACTTCCCCAGCAGCCCTGAGCCCGACTGGGACAATGAGAACGACATCTTATCTGACCTGACCTGCATCTGTGTCGTTGGCATTGAAGACCCAGTAAGGCCAGAGGTACATCCCATTTTTATCTTATAGAAAATTGGACATAACCTGAATGGCAGGTTTCTTACAGGTTTTATCTCTCTCTTTTTTTAAAATTTTTTTATTTTATTTTTAATTAGCTCTGTCAGAGAAGCTGAAAATCAGCTGTAAAACTGGGGTTTTACTTGATGAAAAGCCAAATAATTAAGGCAATAAAATTCAACTATCAGTCACCTGATATTTAAATAAAGGAATGTAGGGCTTTTTGAACCGAGGACTGAGATGATCAGCAGAGGTTTTGTAAAGCTCCCACACATTAGAGAATTTTCCTTTAAGCAGTTCAGTGATGTACAACTCTGAAAGCTGGGAAGACAATTGCAGTGATTAAAATTGCCGTGATTATAAACACAGTTTCCACAGAAACTGGAGTTTTGCCATTTATTGTAATAGTTGTCACTTTACTTAAGATTGTACCTGGTGACTGCTCAGGAAAACTTGTTTTTCATGTTTTATTTGGACAAGGAAAAGCTGCAGTTGTCATGGATATCACATTTACATGGCTCGTACGAATATATATGAAATTTCAGCGCCATTCACCTGAGTAAATCAGTAGTAGGTATGCACATCCCTGCTACTACACTTGTAAATTATATTCCCACAGAAATACAAAGGGGAGAGTTGGAGAATTCTGATCTCTCTATTTGGTGCTTGCTAATTAATGAAGAGTTAATTCCATGTTAGGGCTTGGAAATGGCGACAATAATTTTGGAACTGAAACGACACAACCCCAGGTACCAACTGCACAGCTGTGCCTTGCCTCAGAATGGATTTTATTGTTTTTTGTGGGTTTTTTTTCTCAATATGAAGGTTAAAATATAGAGTAAATCTTGCTTGGGTGACAACTGGATGATAAACTCCTTATCTCCACAAAGAGCAGATAAACAGCATCCACTTTATCTGCCATCAGATGGTCTCTTGCTGCTAATCCATCTGTCCCCACGCCTGACATTGCAAGGCTTTCAAAATGTTGGAAAATGTCCTTTAGAAGTTCTGTCTGCAGCGTTCCTTTAATGCTCCAGCTCCCATTTATGGGGTGTTTTGCAGAAAATATCTTGCAGAAAATACAGATATTTTCAGAAATATTTTGTCAGTGGCCGCTGGGGCTGTGAATTGGCCCTCTCCCCCCTCCCAAAATTAATTCATGATCCACGTTAGAAAACTGCTTTTGGTCAGGTTCCGTGTGGTGTGACAGAGGGGTTGGGGAGCACTGGGATTTGCAGTTATTATGGAAAACAGCTGCAAACTCTCCTTACGTGTGATTGTTAGGAGGGTGTTTTGTAGGAGAACTGCTCTTATCTTGCAGGGGATGATTTTATCAGAGCTTGAGGTAAAAGTGAATAATTCTGCTAAAAATAGAGGACAAATCTGACTTCTGTGTAAAAAAATCAAAGGGATGAAGGCAGGAAAATATTTCTAAATAAGCATTTGAATATGGTATTGAATTTCTTGCAGTTTAACACCAGACCTTGCAGGAACATTTCTACTTCAATGCAAGACACATGATGAAATATTTATAATTTCAGAATTTTAGCAAATGTTGGACATTTGGGATTTGGGACTTGGGTTTTTTGTTTTTTTTTTTCCCACCTTGTCTCTTTTCACAGTTTCAAAATGGCAATAACGTATAATTCTATAAATATGAATAGCCAATATTGAACTTATTACACACTGCACATTATAAGAAGGAGTAGCAGTACCTTAGGGGGAAAAGTGAACCAGCAAACCCTGAGCCAGGAGAAAAACATACAGTTCAGAAAACTCTCTAGATATGGAATATCTGACTTGGAATATCATAATATGCATATTTGAAATCCCCATTGTTGATGCAAACATGAAGATGTTGAGCAGTTAAAGGGAATATTTTGCCAAAATGAAATCTGTTTATTAAATTGTCTCCCCACTGGAGTTCATGTATATTCAAAGTGCTTTCTGTAGGGGGAAAAAAAGAACACAAAAATTAGAATTCTTACTAAAAGGGCTTTTTAAATCAATATTCTCAGCATTCATGAATGTCAGGATTTGTTCTGATGGAGGTGATAGATTGGTAATTCCAATAAAATATTTTCCCCATCCTGGAAGCCTTTAGCTTCCCTTCAGTTACATTTATTTTTTTCCTGGGGAAGGCTCAGGATTTTCCTTTTCCCTGGGATATTGTTGGGGCTGGATGCTGGGAAGGGAACTCCTGTGCACATGGACCAATTCCACATGGGAATACCTGAGGTGTTGGAGGAGTTTTCCTCCCTCCTTCTTCCAGGGATATTCTTGGGACACTCAGGGAGCTTTCTGGCACTCACATCTCCCCCCCATACACTGAAAAGCCCATTTTGAATGAGTTATGTCCAACAACTCTCCAGTTTTCTCTGGAATGCTCACCATGGCTTTTCCATGTTCCCAGGTTAATCCAGACACCAGCTGAGATATTTAGCTGCTGGATTTAGCAAGCACTGAACTCCTTCCTTGACATTTCTATTTAGTGGGTGTGTTTTTTATTTTCCTTTGATAAATACACAGGAAGAGAACAAACAGAGTGATGCCCTTCTTCTGCCTTCTCTGTTGATCCTGACACTCTTTCTGGCTCGATTTTAATGAGCCTGAACTGGCTCACACTGATTTGCCAAAAAACGCCTCCAGTCTGTTATTTCTGGGAGATGAACGTAAATCCCTCCCAAATATCTCCTATTTATTTGTCACCTGATTGGGAAAGATATTCCTGCATTGGGTACTTCGTGCATGCGTGCTTGCACTGGGAGTTTTGCTTTGCAGAGGGAAAATAACCCCCCCCCAAAAAAATTGTGAAATGTGTCCTTCAGCTCTGCAAAGCTGATGGAAAATATCTGCTTCCTCTGCCCACTCAGTCTGCCAACACTCTCTCTCTCCCTTGCAGCAATAAAAAAAATATGAACAATATTTTAACTGTAATTACTGTACACACTATTAAATCAGATGCCACCCACCAGCTGTCCAGAAAATGACAGGAGAGGAAAACAGGATGATTTCCCCAGTTAGATGGGAGTTTGAGATGTGTTTGCAACTGGGGCTGTCCTCCCCTGACCTTGTTTAATAGGGCTGGCACTTCATGGGAATAACCCTCTTTGGCTGCTTGCACTGTAATTTATTTTTCTCCTTCATGGTCCATCCACTGGGCTGGTTTTCCAGATTTCCATCTAAATCTGTCCTGTCCTGTGCATGAGGGTCACCACAACTCCCGTGGGTACCAAAGGCATTTCCAGAAGACAAATGGGACCCAGGCAGCATTATTAATGTGGAAAATTGGGAGATTGCTTAAGGAACAGATTTAACCTGATTGTACATTCCCCTATAGAAACCCATTTCATGTCACGAAAAGGCTTCAGGTCTAAGGAATTTTTCCAAGGTGTACAATTTGTGGGGAAAATATTCCCAGCTAGAGGTGAGGAAATGGGAAGGTAAAGCTCAGTCCCTGAATTCTGCCCTGGATTTTGTGATCTGTGTTGACAGAGCCCTGAAACAGCACATCCTGTGGACACACTCGGATTTTCCTGGGAATCCAGGGAAAAGTGCTGCTCTGGTCCTCACTGAGGTGCTGGTTTAGGGTGGCATTTTGGAAAAGAGTAGCTCCACAAACTGCCTTTAATAAATATGCACAAACCTGCTGTGAAATCATTCCAGATTGGGAGAACCATCATCTGTGGTGTGGGGTAAGGATTTAGAGTTTCCAGTGAAGACCCAGAGCCCTCCTGGCCCCAGGAAATCCTTCGAAACCCAAGATTTTCCACCCTGGCTCAGGGCAAGGGTTGTCACATAAATGCCCTCAGCAGTGTCCCCTACTTGCGCCTACAGAGGAAATGAAAATATCCAGAAATGCATAAAATTAGCAGTGTCATGTTGGAGGTGGTGTCACCTTTTCTTAACACTTTCTGCACTAATGGATGAGATGAATCCACTTGAATTGGTTTTGAGTTCCACAACACATTTATGTCTGTGCTGGACGTTGTGACCAGCAACGTGCACTGAATATACACAGGAATATCCATTTTATACCTTTTCTTAAATAGCTGTGGGGGATTTAAAATATATTTTTTAATAATTGTGCATTACTGTCTTCTAAATAAGGCAGTCCACTTCTCTGTGTAGCTCTGTGAAAGGCTTCTGTCTTCATGGTGAATCCTGGGATTCTCTAGACTCTTGTAGGTAAAAATGAAATTTAGGGAATGGTTTAGACTCTTATAGGTAAAAATTAAATTTAGAGAAGTGATTCTGTGCTGAAAAACAGCATTCAGGATGTTCTGGGCATGTTCAACACAATCCTTACCCTTCCACTTTAAATAATATTGCTGTTCTTCTCTTGAAGAAATAAAGCTTTCATAATAATGCAAACTAATGTAAAATTATTATGGGATTGAATTAATTGGTTAGTGATATTTACTTAGAGATTATCATTATTTAGGATGTAGTTTAAGGGAACAGAATTTTTTCTCCATCTGAAATTGACCTATAGACACAGAACCTTTCTTTAGTTTCATGTACTCAAGTAGTTGTACTAAAAGAGCTTTATTTAATTATTAGGAATCAGCCTTTTAATTCTGGATACCTTTCTGGTTTTTTGGGGGGCTTTTGTGATTTTTTTGTGTGTGCGTATTTTTTTTTTTTGGTATGATTTCTGTTTTGTTTTGGTTTGGGGGTTTTTTGAGGTTTTTTGTTGTTTTTTTGTTTGTTTTGTTTTGTGGGGGTTTTTGTTTGTTTTTTTATTTTTGTTTTTTGTTTGCTTGTTTTTTTTTTTTAATAAATCATGTATGTTTTTTTTAATAAGTCAGAATAGATCCCCTACATTAATGTCACAGCCCGTTACACTCTGAATTCTCTCTCCCTGATACATTTCCTGTGCAGTGGAAATTTGTCTCATGCAGAAAAAGGCATAAGCAAAGCCAGACTTTATTTTTATGATTTTGAAACACACAAAATACGAATTTCAAACTCCTGTATTTGGGAATTCCACCTGTTGGTAAGCATGAATTAAGTAGTGCTAAATCACAACAACTTTTAAAATTATCTTGTTGAAAGGGAGGTTTTGATCAGAAATAAACTCATTTTCAGTACAAAATGCCTGCATTCTCCATTCCTATTTACATGTGTTGAGTAGTTAGGTTCAGCTTGCTAAAAGTCAAAAAAGCTGCAGAGCACTCATTTTTACTCAAGCCAGGAAAAAATTCAGGGAGACGATCTCCAAGATCCTTTTTGTTCTTCTGGATACAAGTTTTGCCATGCCCGTGGTGTGACCCCAACTCCGCAACAGTCAACAACAATAAAACACGTCTGAATCCTCTTTAGGCTTCAGGAATTTCTCAGCCTGGGTGGGAGCGCCTGGGTTTGTGCTTTACCCCTGACCCAGTGATGCCTTTTCCTGGTGTTTGGAAAATGAAACTAGACACGATTAAGAGGGTTGGGGTCTTTACCTCAGTATTTGAATCAGGATCCCGTTTGATGCATCCACTTCACCCAGGTGACAGCGTGGCAAAATGTACACTTACTGTTAATTATACACACCAGTTCTAGACTTTACACACCACAGATGCAACAAGGGAGCCCAATAATGGGCCTGGGGTGAGCTAACCCCTAGTTTGCAGAATCCTCCTGTGAGGAGACCTTGGCTTTCTGAGCCAGTGGGAATGTTTGGTGTCCCTGGCTCTGCAGCTCTGGGCTGTTCAGTCTCAGGCCTGCAGGGCACTTACAGAACACTGAGCACTGAACTGAGTAAAAGGTTGCAAGTGTGCATGCTGCTGATACTTGTGGGTACAGAGAACTGTGTAAAAGGGATATAAAAGGAAAGACAAAAATCATTCCGGCATCACCAGGAGCTCTCTTTGCTGCTCAGGTGCCAGAAGCCATCCGGAAGTGCCAGCGGGCTGGGATCACGGTGCGCATGGTCACCGGGGACAACATCAACACCGCGCGTGCCATCGCCATCAAGTGCGGCATCATCCACCCTGGGGAGGACTTCCTCTGCCTCGAGGGCAAGGAGTTCAACAGGAGGATCCGAAATGAGAAGGGAGAGGTAAGCAAAACCCAAAATATTCTCCTGCGCTGGTGCGTGCCTCACATCAATGGAGGCTGCTTGGAAAAATTCCTGCTTTTTTCCTCCCGCTCAATTTTTTGCAATTCCAAGCAGCGGTGAAGTTCCAGTCTTTGCTCTCCCAGGATCAGTTTAGTGCTGGCTTAATTCTGCTCTTTTCAGAACCACTGCACTACAAGACAAGGAATCAAAACTAAGCTCATTAGAGCAGGTTAATGGCAAGGAGGAGAAAGGAACTCAACAGTGATTTTGCTCCTAAAAATGCAATCTGTACTGAAAGCCAGCTCCTCTCATTTCTTTGATTTATTCCACTTTATTTAATGTACTCCCGTCAATGATTTGCATAAAAAAATCCATCCTTTGGAAGGTTTTTAACTCCTCATCAAAGATGGAGCTCACACAGAGCTCTAAAAAAGTAAAATCTATGCTGGCTCTTTGAGTCCATCATAAATGGGTGGACACAGTGGTGAATTGATGGATGGAATCCTGGAAATGTAAATAAATGCAACAGGTTTGGCTTTGTTGCTGTTGTTACACAAGAAATTCTTGACATTATTTTTGCTAAGTAAAGGATTTGGGTTCTCATGTGGAATAGTCAAAGGTTTGATCAGCTGTGAGAAACTCCACTATCCTTTATCTGAAATGTCGATTCTGGGTGGAATTATCCATAAAGTTGATAGGAAAGGCTGGCAAGGTACTGAGGAAGAATTTACCTGTGTTAGCCAGCAATTGGTCATGGCTGGTCATGGCCTTGTCTTCCTTCACTCGCCGCACTGATGGCTGCTGGAATTTTCCTGTGCTTTTGGAGAAAAATTGCATGTTGAGTAATGAGGGAAATTATCTGACACAACGACATAAATTCTGCTCATCACAGGCTTTTTCAGTTCTTTTTTTTTGTGTGTGTTTCCCCCCTTCAGATCGAGCAGGAGAGGATTGACAAAATCTGGCCAAAGCTCCGGGTGCTTGCTCGCTCTTCCCCCACGGACAAACACACTCTGGTGAAAGGTGGGTGCAAAGTGCCATTTTTGGGGGTGGAAATCAATGCCAAAGGTGTCAAAGCACAGCATCTGCTTTGATTTCACTGTTACAAATCCCCTGGGTTGTCATCTTTAGCTGCACAGCTCTGCACCACACGAGGAAGTTTTCTTGCCTGTTTGTGTTTTACCTCAGCCTTGAAGTGGAAATTACCAAGAAATTCCTTGAAATAAAAGAAATACCAATAAGACGCCTGTCAAGTGGATTTTGGCAACCTCATATTTGCCTTGTGACTTTTAATAGGAGTGAGGCTCGAAGCTGGGAAGGGAAAATTTGGTGGGCAGGACGAAAATATTGTTGAGAAACATAAAATATAAACAAGAAAGGTCACAGATTTTGTTGTCTTTGCCTACACCCGTTTGTGATGGAAACAAGAGCAATTCATTTAGAGTGAATCCAGTCACATCTCTTCTCCCACAATTGTTTTAAAGAGTATTCCATGAGGAAAAAACCTTTTCCTGCCACAATAGCAGTTATTGGGGTGGTGGAACTGGGAGCTGCCCAGTGGAGATGGGGATTTTCAGCAGTTCCATTTTTCCTGTAGGCTCATCTAATTATGTGGTTTGCACTGGCTTCCTTTAGATTCCTGTATTTATAGAGTTTTTCCTATAACAGCTGCACCTACAAACTCCATTCTCTCTGCAGATGGAATTCTCCCATAAAACAGGGATTGGGTTGCAATTTTCTTTTTCTTTGGATGACCTGACACCTTATTCAGTTGGCTTTGAGGCTCACACCTAAACGCTGATGGAATCAGGCAGTTTCTGGGAAGGAACAAACTCATTTTTGGCCATGCTCAGGTGGAAGCCCCATCAGCAGATTGCTGTTTCCTGGCTTCCTGATGAAGAAAGAGCTGGAATATTTTGCTAAGGCCCTGGAAAATCTGGAGAACCCCTTTTAGCTAAAGTTCAGGCTAAGATCCATCTGACAGTTACTTATTTTCAGCGGGTTGACTGGTCCAATAATAATCCAAATTTAACCAGTAAATCCTTTAGGTTCCATTGCTGTGATTCCATATGTGACTGATTACAAAGGCTTTTGAGCACCATGGAATTTTTAAAAACACCTAAATCGCTACAGACAAGAAGTTCCATGGAGAATTTGTGGATTGGATCACTTGGGTCCTTTGGCCTTGAGAACAGGTGGAAACATGGATCATTCCAGGGAATTCTGTTGTATATATTTATATAATATATATATAATTATATATATAATTTATATAAAAGTTATTAAAAAAATATAGAAATAATATATATAGAAATGATATGTATTTCTGGTGAAGGTATGCTCCAAAACAGTTTTCCAGCAGGGGTTTGTTCAGGATTGGAAAGTTTGGAAAGCGTTTTCAGCTCCAGGGATCACTGTTAGACCTGCACAAAGTCAGCTGAAGTCTCACCAGTGCATGTCCAACCTCGTTCCAGCTCTGAGAGAGCCCTCATTCAGCCCAACAGCTGATTGGTTTCAGAAACACAACAATTTGTGTTTCATTAAATGGATTAACCAATACCCTCGGGAGAGCTCATCTGAATCATTCAGGATTTTCCCTCAAGAGAAGAAGGAAATCTTTGCCAGGGAAACTGAGATCAATAGAGAGCTGGAGAAAAAAGGGAACAAGAAACTGTTGATGGTTTGTAGCACACGCACTCTGACAGCCCAAGAGATATTTACTCCTACTGAACGTCACATGCAAGTGCCACAATTAATGGTTTAAAGATGTGGCAAGGTCGAGAGAGCAACTGAGTATCTTAACGAAGTTCAAGAATGAGTCTGTGGAAATCATGATGGAATTTTTTGGCTGCTAATGCTCCAAGGGCCATTAAAAGTTACAAGAAACTATTTAAATGTTCACTAGTTTTGGGCCTCTTGTTAAAATGTTATGTTTTTCTCAGACACTTGAGGGATCGAGAGGATTTGCTCCTCTTTGATGTATTCTAGCTGCTCTAGGCTAAAAACACACATCAGAAAATAAACTTTTTTTGTATTTAATTTTTAATGACATCCAGCTGCTGGAGGGAATATCTTTTTCTCCTTAACATAGCACAATCCCACCCAGCAAAAGGATAATTTTTATTTTTCACTTTTGTTTTTACTACTGCTCAGGGACCAGAGAAAGGCATGGTTCAGCATTTCAGCCTGGGCAGACACTTGCATTCAAATATTGATGGCTTTGAAGTAGAGAAAACACCCACCAGAGTGGTTTATGATCACAATCTGCTGCAGTCAAACCAAAATCTCAGTGCACTGAAATACAGTTTGGGATGGATTCTGAAATACAGTTTGGGACAGATTTTAATACACCTGTTAGTATTATGATATATTTTTTACTCTATTTCAAAATATAAAAAATAAAACCACATATCATTTATACTGATGTGTGCTTAAAGAGCTATTGCTGAAAAAATTCCAAATTGTCTGTTAATAAAAACACCATGGGAAACAACTGTTCAGCACTGATGGGAAATATCATCACAAGGTATAGAGAAGATCAAAGAAATATTCAGTTTACCAATTAAAGAAGCTGTAACTTCTAATATATTTTAATTAGACTGGAATTTTTTTTTTTTGGTGATATTAAGAACAACTATTCTCATGTAGGGCTAATTTGTTATCAAGCAGAAAGGGAACATTAAAGAAAAAAAGATTTTTAATAATTACCATTAATTACTAAAATATTTCAGCTCTTATTGCATGGGATGGTAGCAAGTTCATAACCTCATTAATGTGGAAAGCCATGAGACTGGGTAGAAAAATAAAAATACAGAAAATTGTATTAATTGATATCCTGAACTCTGGGGAGTTTTCACTTAATTCCCAACGCTGTCTGTAATGTCATATAAAACATTTTAAAATTAGCCTTTAAAACTCTATCCAAGCATGTAACTCAAATAAATTTGAGCTTTCTCCTTCAGACAGACTTTGCAAAGTCTCATTACATTAATAGGGATCTTTCAGAAGTTTGGAAGTATTAAAAACTAACCTGAAGAGAAAGTGTTTATGAAAATACATGTTTAGCTTGTCAAAGAACTCCAAATCTGTGTGATCCTGTGGGAGAATCAGCTCTCCTGCCTCTCTAACACCTGAACTAGGCTCCAGCTCTGAAATGCTCAGCTGGAACTGAGTTTTTCCTGCCTGTTTTAAGCAGTTGAGACAGACAGAAATCCCTAAACCCAGATTTTTTTCTTTTTTTCTCCCAGGAGTTTCTTGCCAATGCTACTCCAAGGGTGACAATGGCAGGGAGGTTTGTTTAAATAGGGCAGCATTTGTCCTGTCACAAAGTTTGCACCAAGCCACGGGTGCAGAAGAGACCCTGTTGGTTAATATTCCCTGACTGGATTTGATTTAATGCTTGCTTAGTGTTAGGTGGGAGATGTAGGATATATTCCAGTTTTGTACGTTGCATTTCGCACATTGTAGAGCAAGCCTCTGCATTTAGAGCCCTTCTTGACAGCTCTGCGTGGTTGTTTAAAACCTGATTTTTGCCCTCTTCTGACACAAGCTGCTTGCTGTGAGAAACCTGTGTCTTGTGCAAGCTGCAGGAGAAATTCCTGCCCGAATTTCCTGCCGAAATTCCTGCCACATCGGCGGGATCCCTGTGTGGAGCACACTCTCGGGCTCTGCTCTAGGTGCGCTCCTGGGGCTGTGCAGGGAAAATCTTTCTGACAGAAGAAGGTCATGGCCAAAGAGCTCCAGATGAGGGAAGAGGCCAATGAAAGAGCAAAGGCTGTTTTGGCTTTGCTGAGAGTTGAAAAATTCCCCAAGAAAGCCTGATTTTATTAAAATTCTGTATGTAAGCATTGAACTGAAGTAAAGCTGTACAGTTTGAATAAATTTTTTGGTTGTTAGACATGATTAATTAACACTGACGCTTCTTTTTAGCTACTTGGACTCTGTGCAAAAGTCAGGGAATGTTCTCCTTACTGGCAGCCTGGCAGCTCATGCCCTCAGCCACGTTTTTCCCTGATCACATAAGAGGTTGTTCCCCACAGCTCAGGACTGCAGAGGGAGAGCCCTTTCTGGGCATCCCTCTTCTCTTTGGTCTCCTCACACTGGGAATTTTGTCTGGGCACATTTTTAAATACTGAAGAAAATTGTTGAGGTGAAACCTTATCACAGCCACAAGCAGAATATTTAAAAAAAAATTCCTAAATTGTTTGGAAGGAGGCATATGCTGGAAAGAAGGCAAACATTCAGCAGTGTGAGAAGGCAGGAGGAGGGACAGATTAAAAAGAGCAGGCAGACACCAGGGAGTATCAGTGGAGCTGTGATAAATCCTCTGGATCCCAAAGAATCGCTGCTGCTCCACTTGAGGAATTTGTCTGATGCACAGACGGGAGTTTTGCAAACTCCTTCTCTCCTCCCATGGGTAGCATGGAAATCCATCCCTAAAATTCCATGTGTTTCCTGTGGCACTCCCAGAGCATGCAGAGAAATCTGGAGCTCAGATGCTGATGATAGCTGAGACCCTTTTTTGTCTGGTTTTCCACAGCTTCATTCGGGTCTGTGCTCTGGGCAGGGTTGGGCTCATCCTGGCTGCATAGTTTGGGATTTTTTTGGGGATAAAATTATCCTAAACCTTGTGAATGACTAGGCAGCACCCAAGAATTGACTGATGGAGGGCAGTTGGTGGCATACTCATCAACACAGTCGCTATTTATATCCATTTATCTCTATTAGGAGATCACTTGCTGGAGCCTCTTCAACTTGATTTGAGTTGTGCTCCCACCTGAAGCCCCGTTGTGAGCAGACACCATCGACCTCTTTGGAGCTGTTAATACCTTAATGAGCCAGAGATTTTGATGACTTTTCTTTCAGAAGCTAAACTATTAATTGAACATCAAAGGACGTGTTAATAACAAGAAGGGAGGACCAAGCAAAGGCTTTTAACAGCAGTGACAGATGATGCTCCTGTTTATTTAGAAATTCCAAAGGCAAATCACCCCAACAAGCTGAAAGCTCTAATTGTAAGATCTTATCAGAGTTATGTGCCATTTTTCTGAGATCATAGTGCCAGTGGAGAGTGAATAGGGCTATTTTTCTCATTTTCATAAGTCTGAAAAATACAGGGCACTAACTGCTCACACAGGGCATTGCAATCTCCTGGTGCCTGATAAGGCTGAACCTTGCCAAGAGGCAGCTATTGCTCTGTAATCTGCAATTTCCTATTGCTGCTTGACTATCTGATATGGGAGGGTCTTTTTTTTTTTTTTTTTCTGAGCAGAGTGAAAGATTTTCACACAGGGTAGGTTTGGGTAATTGTTTTTGGAGGTTATGACTTTGTGCAACAAGCATTAGCAAAAGGAATTGTGTCATTTTCCTTCCCTGAGTTATCAATGTGGAAAGGTGTTCTTGTATCCCACACAACAATCCTGTGTTCTGGACTCGTACTCAAATGGACCCTGACATGGAAATGGAAACATGAGTGCTGAATGATCTGCATCCTGTTAAAAACCTGGGCTGCCTCTGTAGCTCCAAAAAATTCTTCATTCTGTTCCTGACTTTCCCTATCTGCATAAGTGGAAAAGAATTCTTTGCAGCCTTGTTGTGTGTAAAATGTGATTTACCAAGTGAGAAGTGCTTTTTTTCCCCCTCAAATGATCTCAAAATGAAAGTAGAAATTATTTTATCTATTTATTAAACTGTTTGGTTCAAGAATTTAAAGAATTATTTTATATCTCTTTAATCATTGTTTGGCAGAAATGAACATGGTTGTTAAAATGCTCCAGCCCAATAAAATCCATCTTTTGCTATCTTTAGGTTAAGAAAGCCTCCTAGTAAATATGATATTAGACCTGGGTCCCAGTTTAGGAGGACCCTAAGCATGAACTCAAGCTTTTGGCAAACCTTTCCATTGATGTTTGATCAGTGCTGAGCTGTGACACAACTTTAAACAGCAGGAATCTGACAAAAGGGCATAACGAGCTGCTCTCATTCCCTTTGAAGCCTGTGCAGGTTTTGTTGATGTGTTGATGATGCAGGATTAGAACTCTCCATGTGAATTCTAATGGTGGTGCTTAGTAGTGGATGGTGGTGATGCCACAGCTTTTATCATTACTTTCCTTCAAGAGCTGCCTTTTTAATCTTTGTAAAACTGTGTGGTGTTATCCAATCTGTGTCATACACACCCCGCTTATTTTACAGGGACATTTTATCTTGCTAATTATTGCCCATAAATGTCCGAATCACACCCTGATATCCATTTTTTGCAGGTATTATTGACAGCACGCAGGTGGAACAGAGGCAGGTGGTAGCTGTGACTGGGGATGGAACCAACGATGGACCAGCACTTAAAAAAGCTGATGTTGGCTTTGCAATGGTATGATCTTGGTGTTTGTGCCAATATGAATTTGCTGTAAGGGGTTTTCCATTCATTAAATGTGAAGTTGCTTAGTTATTACTTGTCAGTGAAGGAATACATTGGTGGGAGCGAGTTATGTTGTATCACAATCCTTTAATTCACTGGGCCTCACTGGCATTGCTTGGTTTGACAATTCTTCAGGATTTTGCCTCATTAATTATTGGCTTTATGCAGAATCCTGGGCCTGAAAAGAAAGGAAAAGAAAAAAGAAAATAAACTTTTTATTCTCAACATGGAGTTCTCTTTTGCTGTGGTACAATCCACCACTTATTGCAAAAGTGTCTTCCGTGTGTATTCTGACTATCTGTTGAGACATACAATTCTCATTTTTGTTACCAATTCTGTTCACGTATATCAATAAAATATCAATGACAATAATAACTCCAGTGAACAGCAGTCTTTAAGCTGCTAAAACACTCAGAGCCATCACCACACGAATTCCTCTGCTCTCTCTCAATTCCCTTTTCTGCGGCCTACTTCACTTCAAACCCAGGCCGAATTAAGTTCCAGGAAATACAAAAAGCAGAATGTGCTCAGCAGCCACTTTGGGTATGAAGATTTGTGCTGTCCAGCAGGGAATCTCACTCCCAACCCCTTTCCCCAGGGCATTGCTGGCACGGACGTGGCCAAGGAGGCCTCGGACATCATCCTGACGGACGACAACTTCAGCAGCATCGTCAAGGCCGTCATGTGGGGCCGCAACGTCTACGACAGCATCTCCAAGTTCCTGCAGTTCCAGCTCACCGTCAACATCGTGGCCGTCATCGTGGCCTTCACTGGCGCCTGCATCACCCAGGTGAGCAATTCCTGCCGAAATCCTGCTGAAATCCTGCCGGGATCCTGCCAGGATCCTGCCGGGATGTGGTCGCTCCCAGTGGATGGGGCCTTGCATTTGATTCCTGCTTGGCACACAGCAAGTAGACTTGTGGAAGTTCTCCTGAGCATTCCAAGGATCAGACTGCTGAGGGTTAAAGAGCTGTTGGATTAATCAATTTTTTTTCCCCAAGGAGCTCATTTTTAGAAGCTGCTCATTTTTGCCTCCCTCAGTGTTCACAGAGTCACAGGACCACAGAACTATAGAATCACAGAATCACAGAACCACAGAATCACAGAACCACAGAATGACAGAATCACAGAATGACAGAACCACAGAATCACAGAACCACAGAAT
>JAHLSL010000013.1:1068577-1115734 GCA_025920805.1 Petroica traversi | reverse complement strand
AGAATCACAGAACCACAGAATCACAGAACCACAGAATCACAGAATCATAGAACCACAGAATCACAGAATCATAGAACCACAGAATCACAGAATCAAAGAATCACTGGGGTGGAAGAGACTTTTAAGATCATTGAGTCCAACCCATGCCCCAACACCTCCACTAAACCATGGCACCAAGGGCCACTCCAATCTTTTTTTAAACACATCCAGGGATGGTGACTCCACCACCTCCCTGGGCAGACAATTTCAGTATTTTACCACTCTTTCAGTAAAAAAGCTTTTTCCTAGCATCCAATCTAAATTTCCCTTTAAGGCTGCATCCTCTCATTCTGTCTGGAAAAATAACAACCCCCACCTAAGCACAACCACCCTTCAGGGACCTGTGGAGAGTGACAAGGTCACCTCTGAGTCTCCTTTTCTCCAGTCTGAACACCCCCAGCTCCCTCAGTCGTTCCTCACAGGGTTTGTGTTCCAAGCCCCTCACCAGATTTGTTGCCCTCCTCTGAGGTCAAAGAGAAAACATGGATTGGGAGAAGAAGTTTAAGTGAATTTGCATTTTCCCCTCAGAATATTTCATTAATCAATACATATTTTTATTCAATGTATTATGGAATGAGGTTATTTTCAAGACAGCAGTGGTGACACACAGAAGTAATCCCAATCTTTTTGGCCGATAAAATGATTTTGTTTCTTTCAGGCACTTCTTTTTGATTCCAGATGCAGATGACAAACCAATTCAATGACACATAGAGTTGGACTTAGACCTCTCTTTTTTCAACTCATTAATCCCTCATTGCAATCCTGGTGCACATGCAACAGGTCATGTACAAAAAGCATACCCCAAAGCAAACCATGTTTTTTCCTCAAATTATAATTCTTTGGGCAATAAATTAATTTTTTTCCTCTAAAGGGTAAACAGAATATCTGTAGCACAGCTGAAGGTTTTTGTTTTAACGAGAAAATAACAAAACGTGGGTTTTAGTGCTGTCACTCCCTAAAATAATGTATATTTTAGATGCTTCAGACAGGTGCTGTCACAAAATGCCTCCCTGGGTTGGGATGCGCCATGAGAAAGCTGATGCTCCCCTCATGGTGCATCACCCAGATGCCCATACCTGTTTCAGTAGGTACATTTCAGCCCAGGCACACCTGAGCAAAGCAATGAATAAGTCATCAGCTGTGCTCCAGGCTAAACTTACACTGGAGTCATGGAACTGATCCTTGCAACAAGAAACCCAGGTACCTTAACAAACCCACGAGGTCAAACTTCTCCTACGCCCTGGCTGACATTTAAAGGCCGTGGAGGTCCCTTGTAGTCACCACTGAGCCTGTGCTGAGGGACAAAAATTGTTTTGTTGCAGCACAGTTGGATGAATTTCTCCTTGGAAATGTTGATCTTGAGAAAATGTCCAAAGGTGAAATAATTGTTGCTGGTAATCCAAGGACTAAATCTATGGGAGGTTTTTAAAAGTGGTATAAAACCTCCCAGAACAAGGTGCTGACAGCAGGGTGGGGACAGCTCCATCACTGGAACTGAGGCCAGAGCTTCCTTTATGATCCTGTTTTATTGACAATCAGTGTCTGACTATGAGCATTGGTTTAAGGTGAAATTTCTTGCCCAATGCCCGGCATTTCTTCACTTGTTTTATGAAAGCATGAAGGGAAACTTATTCTATTTGTTAACGAAAGAGGTTTTTTTACCCATGAAGAGGTTAAACATTGCTGGATCAGTGCAAGGACTATTTTAAATCAAGTCTAAGTGCATGTGAAGTGCATTATCAGTACAAACATATTCTCCTTTTAAATTCCTGAGCTTTTCTCATCCTTTGAATCATTCCCTTGCCTTCTAGAAGGATTTGGATCAGGCCCAGTGCATTTCTCTTGCCCTGGAGGTCTGTGAGGCCATCCCTGGCCCTGCTGTCCCTGCTCACAGGTTTCAGCAGGCACCTCCTGCAACTCCTGCCTTGTTTGCATGCAGATTCTTGTCCAATCCCTTAATTTGTAAAGATGCAAACCCAAAGGAAAAGCGTGGAAGAAGCTGAAGTGGAAATGGAAGCAGAAAGGCAGCAGCTCTGTCCTTTGCCGCTGTTTACACTCAGCCTGGCTGCGCCTAATCTCGAGCTGCTCCCAGTTCTGTCTCATTCAAGAAGGATTTTGCCTCACAAATGCACATTATTGTGTTAGGCTTTGACTCCAGCCAGCCAAAGGACATTCTGTTTGGCTCAAAAGCTTTGCTAAAAATTGCACTTGGGAACATGCTGTACCCTCTGGTTGCTATGAAAATAGCTCCAGCACAAAGTGCAGGACTCGACCAAAAAAATCCTGCCTGCAACAGCCTGGGTGCACACATGGGCATCCACATCTGCAGAGCTGTGCACAGGTCTGACTGAGAGATTTTGGCTGAAATGTTTTAGTCCTTAACCAAAAACACAGCTAAAATCTGTGGTTTCCAAAAGTCAGCTCAGCTTCCTGGGACCTTCAAAATGAACACGAAGAAAGTCCACACTGGGCTGAATTTTCCTTTCGTTTAGGTGGTCAGTTTGGCTTTCTCTGATACGCAGAACATAATTTCAGTCCAACATTAATATTCAGGTTAATGAACATTAGTCAGGCTGTCCTTTTGGTGACATTTCCTATCTAGAGTGAGAAAAAAATTTTCTGTAGGTAGTAACATTTTTTTCTGCTCTTTCGCATGCCACCTCTCAAATAATCTGTTGTGCACTTTGGAACCAGCACATTGGGATGCCTCAGGATGAAGCTGCCTTTGCACTCACCTACTCTTTTTGGTTTGTGCTTAAAGGAAGTACAAAGATAATAAAATCTGTGCTTGGACTAATCTTTTTAAAAGCACTTGTTTTGTGCTTTGCAGCTTAATGGGCTTCATTTTATTCAGTCCTAATCCTGCAATTGCCTGGTGTACATGTAAATATGAGGATGTGGTCATCTCCCTGCAGGACTCTGAGTGAAACCACAGCAATTCTCTATTAATGAATTTATTAATGACTGTGTGAGTGTGGTGGGAGTGAAGCCAGCCCTCCCAGGGGCACCCAGAGAGTGCTTTGCCCATGCAGGAGATGATTTGTTTGGTCCAGAGCACCTCAGGAGGCCCACAGAGAGGCTTAAGAAAAACATTAGGCAGAACCTGGGACCATTAGTGGCCATTTTAATAATCTGCTGCTTTTGTCCTCAAGTAGATTAATAAAGTGAGGGTCCTTGCCAATTCCACTTCAGGGAACTGCTGTTTAGTTAATACTGTTAATTTTAAGCAAATATGATTTTATTTTTCATCTACTCAATGCCTGCTTCAAGAAGATGCTGCTGTTAGAGAATATCTACAATATCTATTATTTCTGTTTAGTCCTGGTTTGCAGTTTCAGCAAGCAGCGATGTGTACAAAGTGTCTGTGACACTCTGCACTGCTCCAGTACCAGAGAAAGCTTATAAAGGACAAACAGTGGGCTGTCAGAGACGTTCTCAAGCACAGGACCACTGCAGATGGTTGTTTCTCTTGTCTCCCCTGGCTCCCAGCACGAAGTCATGTTAAGGTGACAGCAATCATATTCTAAGCAGCACCAGAATTACAGATCCAGTGTCACCTGCTGACAGGCTGAGCACAGCTGCTGCCACAGCCACCCCTCCCAGGGATCTCACTTACACGGGGCCCTGTTTCAGTTTACAGCAGCTCCATCTATGAGCAACAGGATCTGAATTTTCAGCTCATAATCAACTTCTGTGTTGTGAGTCTGTAATTACGTAAGGAGCTCTGGGATCTGGGTCATCCAGGAGAGCAAAGCTTGGAGAAGTCCCTGGTGAGGAGGTGACTCAGGAGCCCTCAGCCAGGGGTGCAGGGGTGCTGGAGCTCTGTGGCTGTGTGTGCCCAGACCCCTGAAGGGTTCACACCTCTGCTCACTCCCAGAGAGCTTTGGGTGGCTCAGTGCAGCTGAGTTGGGCTCATTCACATTATTTTTAATCAATCTAATTCAGTTCCCTCTTGCTGCCTTCCCTGTGGTGCCCAGTGCACATTTTTAGTGTGATCTGGGCGTGGTGGTCTCGACCAATTTTGTGTAGAATTGTCCTTCCTCTTCTGCAGCCACTGCCTCCTCTTAAACCCATCGCTTGTTTTCCCAGCAAGGTTTATGAGTTACGAACTTTTATATTCTGACTTCATTCTCTGAATAACAGTTCTGCAGAGCCCCTGATTGATGCGGTGAGGGTGGTTCTTTGGAGCTCTGCCTACGATTCTTGTGAGTTTTGTGCCTGCAGTGAGTCACTGCTCCACATCTCTGGGTGTCCTACCCAGCTCTGTACTGGCTCATCCCTCTCCCTGTCCCCAAAACCCCACAGCACCCAGAGGATATCAGCTCAGCTCATTATGTTCAAACTGATGGACAAAATGAAGATTTTTAAACGCAGCTCAGTCAAATGGAAAGAGTTTTTCACTGGAGCCATAAAAGCAAGCGGGTTTCTCTCCATGCCAGATTCTGTGGCTCCAACTGTTGAGGGAATTGGAACTCTACAAAAGGCTTGCACTGAAGAAAGGGAAGACAAAGGCTGTGTTTTAACATTTTACATTCAAATTATTGTTCTTGCACTTTGAGAGAGACTTAATGTTTTAGCAGACATTAGGAGCTGAAAACAGTGACTCCATAGGACATTATGTTTGGAAAATTAAATGTTAATTAAAAGGCGCTGTAGCAATGAACTGCTGCATGAATCACTGATTGTTTTTACAGATCTTGTTTGAAAAAATGAGGATGATCTATACTTACACGTATAAGGCAGTAATTTACGTGGTTATAATGTTTTACTGCAGAACTGTACTTGGCAAATTCTAAAATAATAGCACTGGCAAACTTGAAAAAGCTGTAATAGAAAATCAAAGTCTGTACTGTTTAGCTTTGTTTTGGCAAGGTTTCAAGGCAAGGGGATGGAATTGAGGATGCCACTTCCATACAATTAGCAGGCAGGGTGATCCAGCAGCACAATGACATTTTTTAGCATTAATATACAGAAAGGTGACCCCCCAGAAATGCTCATTTTTATGAATCCCTGCCTGTGTTCTGTAGCAAACGGGAGTGAAGAGGTAAGGGTGAAAATACCTTTCTGTTCCCTTGCAGCTTGTCATCTAAATCAAAAGTAACAAGCTCTAAAATTTGTGAGGCTCTGCGTATCACAAAAGATTTGTAGTTTATTTCCAGCCTTTGGCAATTTGTACATTTAAGTGTTTCCCAGATGAAGTGTAACATCGCTTGATTTAAGGAACATTTTCTTTTTACCTCTAGGCCAAGGCTAACCTATTCCAAGGTCAAATGAAAGGAATTTGATGAATAAGTGGTGATTTTGGGTGGTTCACCTCCCCAAAGTTTTCAGAGGGGGAATTAAGGAATATTGGCTGGCTAAAACACAGAGAAAAGAAGGTTGATTTGCATCCCACTTGTGCGAGTGACTCAAACCTGCAGTGGACGCCTAAGCTCCTTAGCTGATATGTATTTTCCTCAGTTTCCACCAACTAATCAGAAATCAGATAGAGTTGCAGTGGAAATTTCATTCCCCTGCCTGCCCAGACTAATGTGTATTTAATGTTTTGGCTTCAGCCTGGAATGAGCTCTCACACTCAACTGAGCAGTGCAGCACTGCCAATAATAGATAATTATTGGGGGCACCACAGCCACCCAAGGTGATTGGCAGTGTGAAATGGTGAGAACATGTTGTTGCCAAAACTGATGACTGCCAATTACAGTTGTGTGATTTAGAGGCTGAAATAATCTGCCTCCCCATTCTGCTGGGAACATGGCAGGCTCTGATAGACACCTGAATCTCTGACTCTCTCTATTAAACGTAAAAAGGAAATTCGGTTTTATTGACAGAGAGGTCGGTGCGTGAAGTGGAAGTTGAGTTATTGTAACAGATCAAAGCAGAGAATGTTGCTGGAGCTTTTTAATGAGGCAGGCAAAAACACGACAAGGAAAATTCTTCAGCAGAAATGTTTTCCTTTTTCCCTGTGTCCCATCAAGAGTCTCTGATCCAGCCACCAGCTGCTTTTACTGCAGTGGTCTCTTTGTTGGAGCCATTGGTTTTGATAAAAATGAACGAGGCCTCCACTTGGGATGAAGGTTGTCCTGACCACTTTGAGGTTTTTGGCCACCTCCAAGGACAAAGACATTTCCTGTTTCTGCAGCTGCATTTTAGATGAGTGAGCTGAGCTCTCCAGATAAGCCCAGCTAATACAACCCACAACCAAGAGGTCAAGAATCTATTAATGCTAATTGTCCTCCTTGCCGTGATGAACCCAGCCTGGAAGATGTAGAAACAGGAGATTGCTTTTCTCCATCCCTTTGAATAAGCCAAAATTTATTTTGTTTTAATAAATGAAATACATCAAAATCTCTGGAAATGTGTTAAAAATGTGTTTTTAAGGGGAAATAATATTTTATCTCAAGGGAGAGTTGGAATCCAAACCAGATGCTCAGGAGACCAAAACACTTACCCTTTTTCTCTCTAAGTCCTTGGGATACTGAATGCATGTTGACCTTTGTTCTTTTATGATATTTCATTTAAAATGAACATTTAACCCTTTGAATAAAAGAGCAGAGCTTTCAGGGAGTTTTGTTGGCTTTGTTTTGGTTTGTATCCTGCCCTCTACATTTTTTTTGCTTCCCTGCTGCAGTACCATGGTAATGAAATACATAAAAATAGTGCTCCCTCTTCCAGCTTTCACACTGCAGAGTAACTCAATTTCATGATGAGATTTGTCATGTTGATGCCTTATTACTTTGGTGATTCTTTTTTCCCTCATAAAAACAGTCTATTTGGAGCAGGAAGCAGACCTTGCTCATGCTGCCTTTTATATAGAGTCTGAAGGCACAGGAGGTTGATTTTTTTGTTTGTTTTTCCTCCCCTGGATCCTTGAAGCACCTCTGTCCCCTTACAGCCGCCCCAGTGAGTTACACATCGAAACTTTGTAAGAGTTGTCCAACATTCTCCTGAGATCTGTGTCAGCTTGCTTTATTTATTAAATTTTGGTGGTTTTAAGCATGATCTAAAGTCCTCTGTGTTATGACCACAGACTTTATGGGATTGTGTGAGGAAAGAGCTCCTTCTAGTGACTGGAGAGCTGCTTCAGAAACCACAGCCTGCATCAAATACCAATATTTGAGTTTTTTCAGTCCATTTCCATGGTTCCAAACATGCTTCCCTTTTACTAGTAAAATAATAGATTCTTTTGCTTTTGCAGATTTGATATAGTTTAATAAGTTTCAGATTATTTTTTATCAAAATATGAGTTTTTTTTTTATTATGTCACTACTGTTAAAGGTCTTATTTAAATGTAATGTATCAAGGTGTCGCCGTAATTATTCCATTAATTTTTAATTATTTCAAGCTGCCTCTGGAAAAAAAAGAAAAGATAAATAGGTTTTAGTAAAAAGGAAATGTTACTTTTTAATCTGTTTCAATATAATTTTTCTTCCAGGAGAGAAACTTGGTTTATTTAATTATATCTAAATTCAGCTGAAAATTTGAGCACGATGCCTGAAGGAACGGAGAGCGTTGCCATGGGTGTTATAAAGAGCTGCTGTCATGCTTTGCATGAGTTTTGTGGTTGCAAATGGTGCTGATTTAAATTCCTGCAGGGACATAATTTCTCATGGCTCAGGTCATTGTGCAGAAGGGGATGGAAGGAGGGTCCCAATAATTGAGCGCAGGGATTTCCACGTCCCGCGGGAAAACTGAAACCCCACCGATGCTTTTCCTGAGAAACACAAAACCTCCTGATTTCCCCCCCACAGGACTCTCCCCTGAAAGCTGTCCAGATGCTGTGGGTGAACCTGATCATGGACACCTTTGCCTCGCTGGCCCTGGCCACGGAGCCGCCCACCGAGGCGCTGCTGCTGCGCAAACCCTACGGCCGCAACAAGCCGCTCATCTCCCGCACCATGATGAAAAACATCCTGGGCCACGCCGTCTACCAGCTCACCCTCATCTTCACCCTGCTCTTTGTTGGTGAGGAGCTCCCCCAGGCTCGTTGCTGGGCTCACACCCAGCCGGGTTATGTGGCCAAAATGCTTTAAATGTAATGAATTAACATGCATTTATTGTCCGCTGTTGCTGTCCAGATGGTCAATGGGGTGGGAGACACAGAAGATGTTGTGTTGTACTCACCTTCCATGTATTGTTACCTTGGGAGTGGCCCCATGGAGCTTTTTCCCCCTCACAAAATACAAGTTTGGTCAAAGTTTATATCAAAACATAGCATAGAAGGTTCTATTGTATTAGGAATACCCACCCTGCTGCTCCTACACTGAAATTTATTGTGAGACTCTTCATGGTGAGTGGGGAAGTAAAAACAAATTTAAAACAACCCCACAAAACAACCCACACTAAAAATCGAGATCCATTTTACCCAAAGCAAAGTGTTGTCTGCAATCCAGAAATGGGCCAATGGAGATTTTTCCCCTCACAAAATACAAGTTTGGTCAAAGTTTATATCAAAACACAGCATTGAAGGTTGTGTTGTAATAGAAGTATCCACCCTGCTGCTTCTATACCTTGAAACTTGCCATAGTGAGAAGGGACATAAAAAAAAATTTTTAAAAAATTTAAAAAAACAAACCACAATAAAAATTCATTTTACAGAGAGCAAAGTGTTGTCCACAGTCCAGAAATAATGTTGATCTTAAGTGGTATGGAAAGCAAGTAATCAGTATTAAGTGATACAAATAACACTCTGCTTTGACATTTAATTTCTGGAATGGATATTAAAAGGGGGCAAAAAGTCTAATTTATTGGATTACTGGACTCTTCTTCAGGCCTTGCTGGCAGCGGATGCTTTTTATAGGTTGTATTTTGGAGAGGGGAAATGTTTCTTGCTGCAGGGAATTGCAGGAGCTAATAATAGATTCTGTTGCTCCACAATAATAACTGAAGCCTCTCAAAGGACTGATGATTTTTTCAATTGGGTATTGTCTTCCTGTCACTTTGTAGTCGCTGTTAAATCGCATGTGCTGTCCTCCAGATTTTTTCTTCCTTATACACAGACTCCCAGATAAGCTGCAAATGTAAATTCGTGATTTTAGGAGGTTTTTGAGCTCCGTTGTGAATGCCTTGTCCACTCTGTGACCATCTGGCAGCTTATTTGGGATGCTCAGAGGAGGTGATGGTCTGCTCACAGTGGAGTTACTTAAACCAAAAGAATTGCCAGGTTTCTGAAGAGAGGTGGGCTCTAATATTGTTAGATTTACAGGGAACTTTGGGAATGGCTGCATTAGGAAATTGGAATTTCAGATTCTCTAAAATAGGTGAAGAAAATCTTGGAAATTGGTATTTCAAATTCTCTAAAAAAGGTGAAGAAAGTCTTGATAATTCACGTAATATGAATCTTGGAACAAGAACTGTGAACTTTATGGGGAGTTATAATGGTTTTTAATGAGTTTTATGGTTTAAAACACTTTATACTGAACCAGAGGAAAAGCAAACCAGGTTTTTCCCCCTTATTCTAATTGGTCCTCTGTGTCTTTGGAAAACTCCTGTATATTTTGAAGGACACAGCCCAGACAATTGGAAATAATCTTTTCCTTTCTAAACTCCACAAGGCTCAGCTTTGCAGTCACATGATGTCCTAAACTCAGTGCTTCCATAATTAAATTTCAAATTAATGAGAATTATTTCTATTTTGGTCAATTAATACTTCCTTTCTTTTGTAGGAGGTTTCTGCAGAGACCATCAAGATTTTCCGTTCTTTGTTTTTTTTAGAAATACACTGTGTTTGAACATACAGTAAATGTCTTTGAGACATCAGAAATCCAGAATTCAATCCTGGTCCTGTTAGGCTGTGATGTTATATAAAAAAAAATCTTAACTTTATTTATGACATTTTTAGTCATCATGGGTAACTAAAATCTATGAGTAGTCAGATCAATGAGTGAAAGCCAAATTATCAAAGCAGTACCTGCTGCTGATCAACCCCAAACCTATTTAAAACCATGAATATCTGTGGTTTTTTTCACTGATATCCTTCAATTTTTGGCAGAAGTTAGTGGATTAATAAGTGGGTAAAACCTGCTGAAGAGTGGTGACTTTTAACCACTGCAGAAAATTCAAACACACTGGCAGTGAACTTAAAGGTTTTTAACACATGAAAGAACTGAGTGTTTTGAGTAATTCCTACTTGGGTAGATAAGAGTAAAATGAAAGCCTTGTGTAGGTACAAAGTTGTTAGATAGGAGTCAGCATTTGAAAAGCTTCTTGCCCAGCTCAGATGTGTTTTGCTCACCAGGGCAAGAAAATTTTCCCCTAGAAAGGTGGTGAAGCAGAGCAGCGAGGGCAGCAGGCTAAAGAAAAAATCAGGGGTTTAAAACTCGGGCAGTTTAAATCTCAGAATGGAATTTCAGGTCCCTGATTTTGCAGCAGCAATATTAACAAGAAATATCAATACTATCTGATTTTCAGTCTGCTCAGACTCTGTGTGTGTTGTTGTTGTCCTGCTGAAGTTTTGGGCTCTCCCACCCTCTTTCTCCACCAGATTTAGGTTTTTCTGTTCCCTCTGTCTCTCCATGATGCACACCTGTAAATACACAATAAAGTTACTCACAGGGAAAAATCCCCCTTGCAATGAGCATTCCAAAATAAACTGGATCAGGGTCAATGAATGCCCAGCTGGGAATACTCAGGAGCTGAGACATGGGGGTTGAAATTGGTTTGATTCATTCCAGAGGAAACGTTAATTTTTGTCTTACGCCCAGGTGAGAAAATGTTCAAGATTGACAGCGGGAGGAACGCCCCACTCCACTCTCCTCCCTCGGAGCACTACACCATCATCTTCAACACCTTTGTCATGATGCAGCTCTTCAACGAGATCAACGCCCGCAAAATCCACGGCGAGAGGAACGTCTTCGACGGCATCTTCAGAAACCCCATTTTTTGCACTATTGTCCTGGGGACATTCGCTATTCAGGTAATGCTTGGGGCAGCAATCAGTCACTGTTCAGCAGAAATCCAGCCTAAGGTGTTTGGGGCTTTTCTTCTCTGTCTTTTCCTTTTTTTTTTTTTTTTAATTTTAAGTATTTTTAATACTTTTCAATTTTAAGTGCAGGAGGCCCATTTAATAGTGAACCACCTTGTTTTGTGTATTTTCTCAATCAGTGCAAGTGTTAATAAAGGAAAATTTTATGTAGCTGTACTAATAAAACAGACATTTTCATCCTTATGTCTGGGATAATTCTTAAATTAATTTTAGCATGTATAATAACAGCCATTATTGATGCTGTAACTGGTTTTTAGAGAAGGAATTGTTTAATAGCATACCAACAAAGCATTGCACAACAATCTATTGCTCCATGAAAATACAATTTACCTTCAAATAGCTGCTGCTGTACTGTTCTCTTCACTGCCACTGCCCAGTGCTGCTCTGCAATAATGCTGTGATTCCTTATGTTCCTCTCCTGAGTTTGCTGTCCCATCACAAGTGAACACTAGCAGAGTAACACACATTTTTCCCAAATTTTTTCTGTTTAAGAATTCCTCCTTCTGCTCCTGCATGCATCCTTTAGCTGACATCCATCCTGGACTTGATACTATTTGATATTATCTTTTAGGAATCTATTTTTATCTTGTCATTCTTGCTTAGCTCTGCTGTGGCAGCTCAATATTGGGTCCTTTCTCCTGGAAGGAGGAGGAATGAGCAGTTTGAACCTGGCTGCAATGGTTTGAAAAGAGAAACTCCTCAATAAACTGAATGTTGGAGAAATGGCAGCAGCAGTGATGGGAGCAGATCTTCACAGGATGGTCTTTAACAGCTAATTCAAAATCGTGGGTTTAAAACTCAGGCAGCTGAAATCTCAGAATGGGATTTCATCTCCCTGATTTTGCAGCAGCAATATTAACAAGAAATATCAATACTATCTGATTTTCAGTCTGCTCAGACTCTGTGTGTGTTGTCCTGCTGAAGTTTTGGGCTCTCTCACCCTCTTTCTCCACCAGATTTAGGTTTTTCTGTTCCCTCTGTCTCTCCATGATGCACACCTGTAAATACACAATAAAAAGTTACTCACAGGGAAAAATCCCCCTTGCAATGAGCATTCCAAAATAAACTGGATCAGGGTCAATGAATGCCCAGCTGGGAATATCCAGGAGCTGGGACATGGGGACTGTCCTGTGCTCTTTCTTCCTGACCATTCATATCATATTGTTAAATATGGAGAGGAGGAAATTTGGTGTGGCTTTTTCTCACTTTTAATTGGGAATGCAGAAGTTTGTGGGGTTTGATGGGGGGCTTTCTGTGTCCTAAATTCTGCATTTGTTGTTGTTCATTTGTGTTTATTTTTGTTTTTGTTCTGTTGCCTTTTCCCCCTGAAACATTGACCCCTTTTCCTCCGTGCTTCTCTTTGTAGATAGTAATTGTCCAGTTTGGAGGAAAACCCTTCAGCTGCTCCCCCCTGCAGCTGGACCAGTGGATGTGGTGTGTATTTATTGGATTAGGAGAACTGGTGTGGGGTCAGGTAAGCATTCAGGAACCTGCACGTTCAAAGGTGTGACATTGTTGATATTCCTGTTATTTCCTTTCTCAGTGCCAAGTTTGGTGCTCTCTGAGAGCTTCAAGGAAAGATTTATTATTAGGGATAATTTATCCTTCTGTTCCTTTGGGGGGTTTTTTTTGGTTAATTTTTTGGTTAATTTTTTTGGTTAATGTTTTTGGTTAATCTTTCTAGCAGGGTGTGCTCTCACCAAGCCCATCTTCAGTCAGGCTTTTTTTTATGAGAGATGTTTGAGTCACCTTTTACTCATAAAAAAAAAAAATGCAGCAAAGTCAAATGCACTGTGACTTTCCTGGAACAGAATTCCCCCTGTAGGATGTGGCAAAGTTTTGGAGCTGAAAAGAAGTTCCAGTTCTAGGTCAACCAACCCATTCTCTTGTGGAAATTGTCATTCTGGTACAGTCACAGAAAAAATTCCAGTGCCTTTAAAATATTCCTGCAGTGATTCTCCATCCACCTCATTCTGTGAGTAAAGGATGGAAGAGGAGGGGCAAAAAAAAGGAGATTTATTTTCCTTTAATAATTGTAGAAAAGAGCAGTTAAATAAGTCCTTTTAAATGTAAATCCTCTGTCATCATTGGCTGATACATAATTATATATTGATGGATAAATAAATGTCAATGAGATGATGTTAAATAAATTGAGATTAACTCCCTGGAAGTAATATACAGACATAATCAGTATTAACATTTTACATTATTCTTTTCTGTGCAAACACAGATTGCAAAGTTAATAATAATTTTTTTTCACCTCTGAATGCGTTAATGGGGTATTTAAGCTGTTGCCACCTGGTGCAGTAAAGAAAAATGTGAAGTTGCATTTTTTTCTCTCAGATGTGAAGAGTTTTGTAGATCCTCAGTTTGTCTCTGTGAAGAGTCAAGAAATTGCCAACTGCACTTGAATTCTGCTGTGGCTCTGCTGGAATTGCAGTCAATAGACACTTGCTTTCAAATCTGATTGTTTATTCTCTTCTGGGGGGAAAAAATCAACATTTTTGGACAGTTTGTCCTCATTTTTCCTTAGAAATAAGCTCAGGATCAGAACAGCTTTTAATGTATATCTGGCTGAAAACCAGCACTATTAGAGGTTCTACTGTAATTATTACCTGAGGCAGGGATTTCACAAAAAGCAGGAGGAAGACCTAAAATCAGTTAGATAACCTCTGAAAGGAAGGATTTTTAATTTTTTTACCCAACTGTTTGGAAAATACCAACTTCTGGATAAGGGGGAAGTAAAGCAGGAAGATGGAGAAAAATCTAAACTGCTTTTTTCAGCTCTGAAGAATTTCCCACAGCCTTTGATCAATTTTTGGCTTCTAAATTTTATTCTGTGGCTATTACATAACCATCAAGAACTAAAACTAATATCAGCATTTTTTTCTCTATTTAGTTGCCCCAGGCTTATTGTGTGAGCTTAGGCATTAAGTTAAAGCTGGTATTGGAACAACTCCACAATTTTATCACTGATGAGAAAGAAAATACGGAGGAAAACAGAAAAAAATCTTTGTCTTGTGGTCAGCATTTAGTGACCAGCAAAGAAAAAAAGAAGCTAAAACAAATTAATTATATCCATATTTACATGATTTTCAGTCTGTGGCAAGGCCTTTCTTCAAGGAGCTTTTCTTGGAGAGAGAATTCTTTTCCTTTAGCAGTGTAGAATTCTCTTCTTTCTGAGCCTTTTTTCTGCTGCTGTGATTCATTCCAATTCAGTCATGAATTAGACTTTGTTATTCTCGTAATTTGAAAAGAAATTTGTTATTCTTCTTTTTTTTCCTCCACCTCCTGAACCTGCTGTTCTTGTGAACCTCTGAAAAAAAAGCAATCAGGATTTCCAAGTTTCAGTGTCAAAGCAGACAGTTCAGAAAGGAATTTAAGGAGAAGTTTCTAGGAAGTTAATTTGAGATGCTCTGAGGGATGGTTTTCTACCAGCTCCCATCGCTTCTGAAAACCAAGGCTTTCTAAAGGATTTCATGACCCTTTCCCAGAATTATTGTTCACTTTTTAAAACTGGGAATGGTATTTAGTTCTTTATTCTGCATCCAGTCCATGGAGGCTGTGCCCTGACCTGGGTGGGTGTTGGCAGATACAGAAAATTAATTAATAATAATAAACGATATTTAAAACCTTAAGAAAAGAATTAGAGCAGAGTCTCATCAGCTTGGCTGAGATGCTGCAGGAGAGGAACGTTCTGTCACACACAACCCTGACCCAAAACAGTGATTTTTGTGAATATTGGCTTAAAAATCCTTTATCACCAAGACTTTGATCAGATCCCAGAGTTTCCAGTAGTTCCTGTAGTTTTAAAAGATGTGAGGCTGCAGGATTTGCAGTAAGTAGTTAATTGTTGAGGATTTACCTTTTCTTTTTCTCTCCTGTTCTGTCTTTGCTCATGTCACACCATCAATTTTCCAGGTGTGTATTTTGTTTTTCAACCCCCCTTAAAAAGATTTTATATTAGCTTAGAAACTGAGTTTGATTATTATTATTAAATTTTAATTTTCATTTTCATTTTAATTTTAATTTTAATTTTTTATTTTATTTTAATTTTTATTTTTAAACTGTCTTTAAAAACATTATAACAAAACTGGCTTGGTGGGTTGTGAAGCTCAAGGAAAGCCTCAGCAAACTCAAAGTTTTGCTTTCACCCTGAAAATATCTGGAACCTTTCCACATGTCTTCCCTGCATCCATTCCAGTTTTTGAAAGCTCTCCTCACCAATTTCCCCACAGCTGCCTTGGTTCTCTCTTAGTTTTTCACAATCTGGGCTTCACAGTGGTGGTTGTTCACTGCTGGAACGAAGACAAAAGAGAAAATTGCAGCAGTTTTTGCTAAGTGGGTCTAAAGGTTGGCTTGGTAGGAGATTGGCTTCAAGCATTCAGGGTGTTCCAGGTAATGTCTTGTTGGAATTGCTCCTGGTTTTATTCAAGGAATCAGAACAAAGAGAAAATGACTGCCCAACAGGGTAATGCTGAAAGGGATTGAAAATAATTATCCAGCCACAGTATCTGCAATTTTTAAAGATTATTCTCCTGTATTGGTGCTTCCAAGGGCCACTTGGGTGGGCCAACAGAATAAGAAGAGGAGTTAAGTTAATCAGAATTTATTGGTGCTAAGGACACAGAGTGAGAGAGAACCGCAAGAGAAATCCAACAGGCAGATCCACACCTTTCAGAAAACTCCATTTTGATAAATGCCAGGAAAGAATTCCAGCTACTGGAACAAAGAGAAGCTGAATCCATGAACCACAGGAGTGTGAGATTTATGAGATGCAATGAATTTTCAGCTCCCAGTACCATAAGTCATTACAAATACCCAAACTCTAATTGCAGAGCTATCAGTTTTGTTTTCTTTCCATAATTACATTAAAATATTTCCACCCTGTTTTATTGCTGAAAATTTTCCCAGCCTTGAACTTGCTGCTCACTGTGGTTTTATGGTGCAAGTCATGCTAATTGTTTACACAGTAAATTAAATATTTTTTGGTATTAAAATGAAGCTGTCTAAGTGCAAAGTGCTGTTAGGAAGAGGCTTAGCTCAGCTTTTATAGATCTTATTAAAATATGATGGCTCTTTTGTAATTAGCAGATTGTTACGCTCTTGCTCTTGAATGAGGCTCATGTTTTCAGTGCTTTTTTATAATTTTAGGTCATTGCAACCATCCCAACAAGTAGGCTAAAGTTTTTAAAGGAGGCAGGGAGGCTCACTGAGAAGGAGGAGGTCCCCGAGGAAGAGCTCAATGAAGATGTTGAAGAAATAGATCACGCAGAGAGGGAGCTCCGACGTGGACAAATCCTCTGGTTCCGAGGGCTCAACAGAATCCAAACCCAGGTATGCTAAAAAATAAACCCCCACATGGGTCTGAAAACAGCCAAAGGAGTGTTTAACGTGAGCTCAAGGCAAGACAATGTTAACAGGAAAGCCACGGAGTGTTTGTGTGTGCGGAGGATGGCACCGGTTTATTGTTGTCAAAGGGAAAATGTGAAAAACAAAATAGGGGAACCGAGCAAAAGTGGGGTGTGTGCAGCAGAAGGGTTAAACTGGGAAGATAGGAAATGATAAAAGGCCAAAGCAGGAATCTGGGATTTGGGAACACCATGACTGGATGTTCTTTTTCTCCTTGAGCGATGACAGCTCATAAAACGGCGCTGCTTGGCCAACGTCAGCTTGCAGAATGCCATGAAAGCTTTTCAAACTTATTGTTTGATTTGCTCAAAAAATTAAAAAACACAGCATTGCTGCCATTGCTGCTCTGACAGAACAACTGAAATGGCTGAGTCTGAAGTATGATATGCAATTTGATTAAAAAAAGAAATCTGTTTCATTCCTGGTGCTGCCACGCATCGATCACAATTAAAAGGGATTGGTTTTCTTTCCTGTTAGGAAATGAAAAATGTGGTTCTGGATCTGAGTGGGAATTAAGCAGCCATCAAGTATTGAGGTCTGAGAGCTGGCTACTAGGAACGATTCCTGAGAATTATCTCTCCCCAGCTTTTGCCAAACACAAAAAATCCTCGGCATTTTTTAATATACCAGACCTTTGCACTGAATCATGGTGCTAAATATAGTGCTGGTGAAGGAGCTGCAGAATTTGTCCTGGAGTGCTGGAGAAAATCATGTGAAGGATTTGCCTTTTCCATTGCAGTGAAGTGTTTCATTGCACTCAGGTGTGCTCTGCTTGATCTTTGTAAGATCAAGTGTTTCTGGCAGCTTGCAGCACAGAACAGAGATCATCACATCAGATGTGCATGTTTTACATGAGCCTGACAAGAAAAAGAGGTGAATCATTAAGAAAAAAAGATAATTTTTTTTCTTGAAAGAATCTTCTAAAGAATATTTTTGTCTCAGAAGATTTGGGGGGTTTGTCTTCATCCAAGACAAACAGAACATTCTGCTTTTTCACATCTACAAATTGTTACATTTTTTGGGGGGGGGGGGGAGAAGATGCAGCCATAAATTAAAAAAAAATGATGGAAAGAAATCAAACTAGGGCAGTGAGGTCTCTTGGCTGCATCTGCAGGGCACAAAATGAAGAGGGTGGAAACTGCTGGTAGAGAGATTCAGAGCTGAGGAATTCAGGGTGATTAAATACGGATCTTCAGCTCTGGGGTTGTGTCTCTTGACTCCATTGGGTCAGGAGCACTCATCACTAGAGAAAATTCAAATTTCAGCTGAGACCAAGAGCTGCCCAGGTAACGGTGATCTCCAGGCAAAGGTGACCTCTAAATGTGCATTCTTTTCTCCCTGGTGGCTGTAGGAGGAGTGGTGCCTGTTGGCATTTCTGTCAGGATGTCTTTCTGGTTGGGGTGAGTGCAAACAGCTTCCAGCAAAGCAAAGCAAATGACATCCTTTCAGCTCTCCCTATAGCCTGAGAGGTAGCTTTTAGTTCTGCATCTCTTTGTCCACCTAATTCACAGAGAAATGATTCTTTCACACTCCTTAAACCCAAATGAACATTAATTACATCCCTTTGCTAACATCCATCTTGGTTTCCTTTCTGCTCTTAGTTGTAGAAGCACTTCTGGTAGGATGTCTCCCTCCTCTCTGCCAAGAGGCCTCTGTGATTTTTCTTCTCATTGTATGTACTCAGTGACTTTGATTTTATTTTGTTTTTGCATCCATTTCACATCTGTGGAATGATAATGAAAAGAAAAAAAAAAAAGTAAATGGGGCAGCAGATACAAAAGCAGTGCCCAGGTGCGCAGTGGAGAGATGGACTTGGGTCAAATTTGATCACTGCTGGAGGGTCCCTGAGCCCTCTCTGCCAAGAGGCCTCTGTGATTTTTCTTCTCATTTTATTCACTCAGTAACTGATTTTTTCACATCAGTTTCATATCTGTGGAATGATATTGAAAAGGAAAAAGAAGAAAATGTGACAGCAGATACCAAAGCAGTGCCCAGGTGTGCTGTGTAGAATCAAATTTGATCCCTGAGCTGTGTGTGGGGCTCATCCAGGTGGATTCATTCCCTTGGAACACATTTCTCAGGAGGCCAGCAAAAGAAGAGCTGCTGGAAGGACATTGGGATGTCTGTAACATCCCTGGAGGATTTGCAGGAATCCTCTGCTGTCCAAAGCACTCCTGGAAATGTGGAAGAAGAAGGCAGAGCATCCCCTCAATTTTCTCTCTCTGAGGATGGCAGATCAGGATGAAACTCTGGGCTCAGACCAGATTGCTCCCTCAATCATGACAGCTCCAGTTTCCACACTGTGCTGTAAATTGGATTATTGTCCCTTATTTTCTTTTCAGTCACTGTTGGATGGATGGCCCCAGCTCCCAGCAGAAGCCTTTGCTGCTGAAACAAAGACCCTAAAATGGGCTGGGTGTTGTTTGCAGATAAAAACCAAGCCTCCCATGCAGTGTTCCCATTTAAACTCTTCCAAAATGACAAAACTTTGCACTGCTAAAGAGATTTTCCTTCCACATCCCCTCTCAAACAGAGGCTTCAACCCAAGACACCAGAGAAGGGATTTCCACTGGGATTTTTCTGTTTCTGTGAAGACAAGCATGAATTTACTTGAAGGGTGTAAGAAAAATGCACATAACTGAGCCTGAGACTGGCTATTGACTTCTGATTTTTTAATGTTTTGGCCTCTTTTGTTCATTTAGATATTTTGTTGCCTGATCAATACACAATAGGGAATCTCTGCCTGGATGTGTGTTCTCCTTTCCTGAGTGGAAGGGTTCCCTCACTGGAAAGTTCTCTCAGGCTTCACAAACAACTCATCTTTGTTATGAAAGTTTGAGGAGATCTAGAAGAGGCCTGGAATTGCATAAAGGCAGAACTTTGCAACAATTTGCTGCAGTTTTTTCCCAAATCTTTGTTGCAGTTCTCACAAATCCTTTGTTCTGAAGGAAGACAAGACTGATCAGCCTTTGGGAAGTTCGCAAGTTCACCTTCAGGCCAAACTGCAAAATCTGAGTAGAAAACGGGGGGGAAAATGCATCTCACCTCTTTTAATTGTATATTGAAAGCTTCTCCAGTTCTCTCACATTTGAGAATGGAAACATTCTGAAGTGAGACGATTTCAAAACATCTCAAGTTTCTCAGAGTTTTACAGCCCCAGCCTGATTCTTTCCTCTTCTGCTCCATTCATCCTGAAATTCAGTTTGCTTTATCTGCCTCAGGTGGGAAACAACTGCCTGGAGTGTTCTGAGAATAAAAGGAAAAGCTGGAAAAAAAAATATACAGGTGACAGGAAAACGGCTAAATGTTGTTCCTCCTCAGATGCTAAAAACCACATAGAGGTGTTGGACTGCATTTTCCACTCTTCATTTTTCATGTAGAAAACATGAAAAATTTTCTCTTGAATCAATTCAAACCTTCCAGCAGTGAAATTCTGAAGTTGAATAAAAAGGCAGCATCTCATTTTATGGTTTTCATGTAGCTTTTAATATAGAAAACCTTGTGTAAGTGGAATGGAAACTCTTTTATTTCATGCAGAAAGGGTTTGTTTGGGTTTTGTTTTTCATTTTTTAAAATTAATATCCCACTTGGAGATTAGGGGAATAAGGCTTGGGTCCTACTCACATTAATGACAGCAGAAATGCTTCTGAAAATCTGTTCTGTGTTAAAAATCAGGAAAAAAAATCTGTTCTGCCAGAACTATTCTGCTACTATCAGATTTTTTTTAATTGCTCATCACTGATATTTTTATTAGCTGTGCACACCTAAAAAAATTGGATCTTCTAGAGTATAGAACACAGGGGAAAATGAGACAGGTGTGAAAAATATCAGCTTCATGGCTAAGGTTCCAATGTAGGAACCTTTCTCTACCTGAAGGCCTAGAATCAAAACACGACTGCATCCTCTACTGAGCTGAAAACTTCTTAAACACCTGAATTTTTGTTTCCTTCCTCCTCTTCAGCAGCTTGCATTGCTCTAAATAAATGCATTCCTTTGCCGTTAAAAGGTTCCATCTTAATTCAAAATCCACTCTATATTTCCTTGAACTCTTTTCTTCTTTGTTATTTTCTGCTTGGAGAAGATAAACTTTTGGGCCAAGTTCTTCTCTTCTTTCTTGGCTCCAGGTAGAGCACAGCCCTGTGTGTTCAGATTTTGGAATTCTGGGGAGGTTTTCATCCTCCCCCCGTGAATTCTGTCCGTGAAGAGCTGCAGTTCCTTCCTTCAGGAGAAAAGCAAATTACACGGCTGGAATTCTTGTTCTCTGAAGAAATAATGAAATACAGATCTTCTCTCATCTTTCCACTCTTGGACCAAAGGCTTTCAGTTTGTCAGGAAGGCATTTGCACATCTAGAAAGGCCCTTTGGCTCAGGGTTTATCGCACAAACACACATTTCATGCCCCCAGTGAGAGCCTTTCAAGTCTTTTTTTGAATGGTCTCTTTTGAAGAGTGCTCTGTCACCTGGGTTAGACCCTGAGAACCCGAGATCTGTATTTAACTGGACTTTTGCAGAGTGTTTCAGGTGAGTATTTCATGTGCCACGTGCCTAGTGGTTTGAGCCATGTGGTTTTTCCATGGACTTGAGCTGACGATCCCCAATCCCACGTGCAAACTCGCCTCACATTGTCCTCTGGTTTTCTGTGTGGTTTTCACTGTCATTCTGCTGCCAAAAACAAAGCTCCCCAAGGTTGTGGGGGCTGCTGAACACTTGGGTGTGCACAGGGAAATGGTACCAGGGCTCAGACAGAACAAATCTGCTGCCTGGGCTCTGTGGAGGAAAATTCCCAGCAGGAGCCTGGGATCCCTTTTCGAGCTGTCTGTGGTTGGTTATTCACATAAAAACACACAGGAAAATAAACAATGATGGCCAAAAATAAGATTAAGTGACGGGAAACATCCATATTATTAAAGATGCAGCCTTACAAATTTATTCCTAATGCTGACCACAGCAGAAAATCATAAACTCATCCTAGAGTTTCCCACTTGGAAAATTTAGGAGGGTTTGCCCCAAGCTTTGTGATGTTTGAATTGCTAAAAATACCACCAATTTACCTCTTTCTAGGCTGGGTATCTCCAGAAATGTGGGTTGCATGGGCTGGTAACAGTGGGTTACTTCAAACAAGTAATGGGTTTAATTCCTCCTGTGGAAATTCCTGCTGCTTTGTCTGGTGTGGTTTTACTGATGCAACAGAGAGAACATTTTGGGGTGTAGGGGTTTGTGGGATTTACTCCTTCCCTCTGTACCCAGAGCCTGCTTTTTATGGGTTTATTCTGGTGCCAAAGGATGCCTTGAAATACTCAGCTCTATTCTTAACCCATCCTCTGTGCTGGGGAATAAAAGGGAGGTGCTCAGGGTGGATCTGTCAAACAGGGAATTCAGCAGGCGTGTGAAAATAAGAATATTGTCATGTTATTTGCTGCAAATAGTCAATCCAGTTCCATGTCATTTTCTGGGGGATTTTAAGTGCTCTGTATAAAGATAGAATCTTGATATTTTAAATCTCCAGTTATAAAACTCCAACATTCTTTATCACTGTGCTAAATTTAATCAAACTTTTATTACAGAAAAAAACAGGTTAAATATTTGAACACTTATTTTATCAAACTAGTGTACTGACAGCCCTGGGTTTGTAGACCAAATGGAGTAATATATTGAATTTTGAAATTTTTCTGTTTTGGTTGAGTGTCATCCCCATCCCCTTCCGCCAAATTCCGATTGAGTGACTGAATACTTCTCCCCCTGGAGAGACATAACCACATAATTTTAATCTCAGTAGGAAAAATAAAAAAGAGCGGAGATTATTGACACCAAACATTACAGTTGATTTTATTTCCCCTCTAAATAAAACGGTTTAAACTTTCACTTCAAATCTTCTGGCTGGGTAAAATGAGGCGGCTCCGTAGGAGGCGGTGGAGCCACATCACTTTAAGCAAGTAGAAGATTTGAATCATTCCTGGAAACATTTAAAAGGGAACCCAAATCCCAAGCGAAGTAGAAAGCGTGCGCACGGTTGATTTGTTGTTTTTCATGATTATTCCTGTCAGTGATGCAACTGTATCCACACTTTAAGCAACTTGTCTCCTTCTTTCCTCCGTTACAGATCGAAGTAGTCAATACTTTCAAGAGTGGCACTTCCTTTCAGGGGGCTCTCAGGAGACAGTCCTCCGTCACAAGCCAGACCCAGGATGTAACCAATATTTCTAGCCCTAGTCACGTATCGTTATCCAATGCTCTTTCCTCTCCTACCAGCACCTCTGCTGCTGCGGCTGGGCGTGAGTGTGAATTCTTACTGCACCCGACCCTCAGAGATGCCAACTTAGCCAGAGTCGCTCCCGACTCAGCTCCTCTGCCCCTCCCCGGCCTCTGCTCCCTCGTTAATTAGCCCCCAACCCCTCGACATGATTGCTTTGTGTACAGTGGATGCTCCCCCAGGAGCTGCTCTCTCGTTGTCTCTTTATGCAGCGAGAACAGGGATTTGTGGCAGGTTTTTTTTACCCCTTGTGAGGAGGTTATAATTTTATTTGAGAGAGAAAACCTGCTCTCTGCCAGCTTTTCTCAGTCTCAATGGGTATATTTTCTTCTGGTTATAAAATAGAGACTTTAAATGGTTCCAGAGCTTTTCAGATCCCAGGTCATTCCAGCAGGAAGACTCTCCAGCAAAGACATGGAAAGTACAGAACAAGAAACAGAGAATGTAGTTTATGATGCCAGGCTAAGGGATTAAACTTTACTCGAAAGGGGATAGATTTATTTGGATTTATTATCTCTATCCTATTTAGATTTAGATTTATTAGATCTATCTTCTTTAGATTTAGCTTTATTCTCTCTATCTTCTTTAGATTTAGATTTATTATCTCTGTCTTATTTAGATGTAGATTTATTATCTCCAAATTCACCAACAGGGAAGCACTGAAGCAGGAGGGGCCCAGACAAGTTAAAGAACAGTGTTTAAACAATAAAATCGTTGTGGTAACAAATTTCTTAGAAGCAGCAGAATCCTGAATCCAAAAATTCTGACAGAGATTGGTTTTAGCTGTAAAATATCTATTGGAGGGCTACTGAAATAAATGAAAAATCTTTGAGGCAGCTGGTAGGGAAGGGCTGCATCAGGTACAGAAAAATTCCAGTTGCTCAGGAAGATTTTGGTTCTAGATTTTTATTTATTCAGGACTGTGAGCAGCTATTTTTTTTTTATTTACAGCATTAAAAGAGTATTTAAGTGAACAGAACTCCATTTATGAGCTTGTCACACACTTCAGAAAATAATGGGACACATTTTTTATAGAAGGTTTAGGGAAAAGTTGGCCAAACACAGAAGAAACTGCTCTTACCTGTCTGGCCAAGAGAGAGGGAAGGCAGACAGAGATAAGGCAGACAAGAGAAGGGCACAAAATTCCAGAGCTCCTGCAAAAAAAAGGAATTTTGACCTTTCCATTTTGTTTCAGTTCAAACCTCCTCAGTATTTGCACACCAAACGTTCCGACAGGAATTTTATAGCAGCAATTAAAATCTTATCAAGTCTCAGAAATATTTATCCATCAGACAGATCTCTGAAGGGATTTTTTTATTTTTTCATGTCTGGTTGTTTGTTTGGTTGGTTTTTAAAGTGTTTTCATGCAGGAGCAGAGCACAGCAGAAGAATTTTTTTGTTGGATTTAAAGGAGAAATTTAATTTTTCACTAAAGCCCTTTTGGATTTTAGCAATTGTTTCTTGGAGATTTTTCTATATTTTAATTGTTTTTGAGAAATTTGGTCTGAGAACTTCCACCCCAACAGCCCCAGCTATTCCAGAGCAGCAGCAGGATCAGGAGAAATGAAGTCATGGAGCTGTGCCAGGTTCCTTAGCCCAGGTTCCCTCATTTCCACACAGAGCAGGGACAAAACTCCAAAATTCCAAGGCAGCCTTTCACCCAGGGAATGATTCCCTGGAGCAGAATTCCTCCAGTTGAGCAGGAAACTGGGAGCAGCTCTTTGTGCAGTGGGAAATGTTTCCCTACCGTGCTGGAGCCAGCACTCAGGGAAGGAAAGATCTAATAAAATGTAAATAAATTTATCTTCCGTCTCTTCTCTCCACTGCAGCAAAACAACCAGAATTGGATGTTCTTGTGTCTTGACAAGGTCTTAACTCGTTTATGGGCTGAAGTTAATTAATAGGAGAAAGCAGAAGCTGCCCCAGCCTTTGTCACCTCTCATTTGGAGAAATAAAAGAGGTGTCCAGAGGTCATCGTGGTTATAGCCACGTTTATTCAGTGAAATAAATCCAGAGGATTGATTTGTTAAATTTCCCAGAGATAAAGATCTCCATGGCTGAGGGCAATTAGAGATTGGGATTTTAAAGTGGTTGTTCTGGGCTTTTGGTGTTTTATCACCACAGCAGAAAGTCTGTTGGTGCTAAATCAGAAATTATAACACTTAGGCAAGTTTTGATTTTTGTGAATGGCAGTAAAAAACCCATTAAATAAACACCCCATGGTTTTTATTTTTGAATTTTTACAATGGGTTGTTCATCTTCCAGAACGTGGAAAGCCTTTCTTAATCCAAATTTCATAGAAATGGGGGATGTTTTTGTGAACTGGCATTTTTTGAGGGATTCTCAGTTGCAAAATGCTCACCTAGGTCAGGTTTTCAGCTCTGTGCTCAAAATGTGTGTGGACAGAACAGGACTGGCTTCGTTCCTCTGAGCTGCTCCAAATCATTCCCTTCTTCCTGTGGGGTGGAAGGGAACAATGGGATCATTTTACTTCTGATTTGGAAGCCTTCCCCACTCCTCAGAAATGTAAAATATATATGTAAAATATTATTGGGACTATCAAGGGAAAACCTTGAGAGAATAGGAAGGAAAGCAGGGTATAGTTCTTGAAACTTTTTCAGAACATTGCAGCAATTAGGATATTTCAGGTGTCATTTTGGGTGCCTGAAATGGAGAGGATCAGATATCAATAAATAATTAAATTAATTTAAAAAATAGGAATCACATGACGCTCTATTGATTAGATACATCAGTCTAATCTAACAGAACATTTATGAAGTTCTTTACTAATTGTGGTGCTTTTTAATGTAAAGTTCATTGTGACACCTCCCCAGTCTGTGAGGTGTCTGCTACAGGTTTAAAAGAATATTTTGGTTTTTTTTTTAATGAAATTTTTTTCTAGTATTTTTGGGCAAATTAATGTTTGAATCAAAGCTTAGTGCCTGCTGAAAGAGAAATCAGCCTGTGAAATGGGCCCATTCCCACAGGGGTTTGTGAAACAGCAAATTATTACCTGTCATTAGCAGCCATTCCCAAATATGACCCATTCAGAGCTGTGGAATCCCTTCATTAAGAGCAATTTATGAAGGGAATATTTAATACAATACTGAAGTTTCCTTAGTGAGCCATCAGGGTGTTTTTGCCAACAACAAATTGCAAATTCCTGGGTGTCACCATTAATTGATAACAGTGAGGTTCATGTGTCTCTCATCTCTTTTGAAAGACATTGCAGCTTTAAAGAAACAGAACAGAAATTCCTGCAAATTAAAACCTGGCAGTTTTTACATTCTGATAAAATCAGGAAATTCGTTTAAATGCCCACTAAATTTGCCCACCTGTTTTGTATGCACACATTTGAGCAACAGAGAATGCAAATATGGGGAAGTTAAGCAGGGGAGTCTCAGATCTACTCAAGCACAGATTTACACACACAAATTCTATAATTAGAAAGAGTTAAGGGTGGGTCCAGGTACAGCCTTTGGTGGATGTATGTTTTATATGCATTTCTTTCTATGATTTATTCTAGGGGAAAAAAACCCCAGAATTTTGGGGCAGTGGAGCATCTTTTTTTTTTTCCTTTTGAAGCTCAGAATTAGTAACACCAAAAACAATCTTGTGCTTAAAATTGAGAATGTGATTAAAGCTTTTGCCACGAGGGTTTTTTTAGTCAGGTAGAGGGTGAGAATATCCAACTGTACACAAAGTAAACAAGTCTTTCTCCTACTCTGTGTATTCCTGGTTCTCAGATGTTTGTGCTAGCGATAGGTGACCCCTGCAAAAGAAAACAGTTTCAGATTTTCCAGGAAAGACACACATTTAATATTCCTTTGTACTCACTCTTCCTCTCGTTCCCATGTGGAGTTGATGCTCTTCCCAAGTGGAAGCAGCCAGGAACTGCAGGTCCCTGAAAAAAAACCCTCATTTCTTTCAGAAAATGCTCTAAGTTTAGGGAAACAACAAACAAAACAAACCAAACCCCACCAAAATGAGATCTCCCAGAGTTCCTTTTCCTTGGTTCTGTTGAGAGCTGTCAGTTTTGCCAGAGGTTTTTAGAAGTGAATATTAAATGGAATCATTTGAATCTTTTTATTACATTAACCCCATTAACAGTGGCCTCAAACGAGCCACTTGTCTGGTGAGACAGGAGAAAACACAGAGTCCCAACTCCCAATTTTACAACAGCCTTTAAAACCTCACCAATCAATCACAAAACAATCTCAGAGGTATTTGAAGACCTCTGAGGGCATTTTTGGCGTATTTTTCTGCTGCCTGATTGGTTGGTTGGTTTTTGGGAAGGGTCTCCACACAAGAGGAGAACACAGCACCCCCAAGGCTGCATTTGTGCTCTGCCTCACTTGTTGGAGAGGCCACAACCTTCAAAACTGGGGCTTCATTTGCACATCAAGACAACCTTTCCCATTCCTCATTAATTAAAGAATAGTTGTGATTTCTGGGATGTGCCAGGAATGTAAGAGCAGGGAGTAGTGCTGAACTCCAACACTTCCTGAGGGCAGGAATTGTCATTTACAGCTTGAGGTGTCACCCAGGGCATGAGGCCACGAGCACCTGCAAGTTGTGTCACACCAACGTGAGGCACTCAGCAAGCTCAGTTCCAGTGGCCTTCACAGCCCATTTCCCGAGAGATCATCTGCAAAATTTCATTCAGCTGTTTGCAATCTGTTGTGTTTGAAGAGCTTTTATATTCCTTACGTATTTGATTTTCTATAAAGGAAGTAATTGAGAATTCAGGGCTAAAACTTGAGGTAAAGTCTTGTTAGGATGGAATTTTTTTCATGAAGAAAAACGGGAACAAATTTCTTTTCAAGAAATCATCTCTTTTAATAAATGTTAAGAGAAAGATTTCTTCCCATTAGTGATCTATGATCACAGACCAAGCTCAGTGGGCATTTTCTGTCCAGGAAGGTTTAACCATCACAGGAGGAAATGGAACAAGCAGAACTTAAATCAAACCCACAGCTAAAATTCTGTTGACAAAAGTTGCACCATTAAATCAGAAACTGGGGTTCCACACTAAAGCCTAGGACTTCCCACTGGCTGTAACCAAGGTTTGACAAAACCCTGCTGGGGCATGCAAAAAAAATCAAAATCAACTCCTGGATCTCCTCCCTGAAGGAAAATTAAGCAGATTTAGAACCTGAATTTAAACCCAAGCCCTCAAGTGGAGATGTGCCATAGCAAGAAGACTTCGATCCTAAAGCACAAACAGGTTCTTTTAGAGGCTTGTGGGATTTATTTAAATCTGATACAAAAATGAAAAACTCCATAATTTTGCAGTGATCCTGCTGTGGAAAGTGGAAGCCCCGCTCATGGCTCTGCTGTTTAATCTAAATTATGGTGCAGTTCAGCCCTGTGATCCCTTTGTGGAATGAGAATCAGCTTGTGTGGGTGCTCTGCTTTCCTCGCTGCCCGTGCTGTGAATTCTGAGCAGCACTTGCAGGATTTGCTGCATCTTTATGTGGGAAGAGAGCAGCACAAATAAATGTTACGCATCTGTTTCACTGGTTAAAGCAGAAAACTAGAAATTCTAATTTTTATACTTTTTTATTTTTTACTTTATATTTGAATTTCCTCAACTTCTGCATCCTGCTCCCCAGAACACACGAGGCACAACATTTACAGGTGACTCCAATTCAGGCAGCATCTCCTGTGGAGATCTAATCTGATTTTACTCACCTAAAACTGGGAGGCTTAAAACAAAAAACAAAACAATATACTGAAGATGTTTTCTATTCCATGTAAAGTAGTCCTTGACCAAACTCCTTTACCTTTGTAGCTTTAGTCTTGACCTAGAATAGTCTCAGTTCCACCTAAGAGTTGGCATCTCTTTGCAAAATTGACCTCTTGTTTACATTTTTATACTAATCACCTTACTGACCTTTCAGTATTGAATTTATTTGCTGTTGCAGTGCCCTACTCTCTACTGTCTGAATATTAAATGTGTTTGTTTTCCCAGAGGGCTAGAGAACATTGGACAAAAGGGTTCAGCAGGAGAGAGTGAAATAAAAAGAGGTTGTGAGTCTTTAACCTTGAGCCTGAAATGAATGTGAACCAAACTCCAGATACTTGGCTTAGATGAAGCCAGGTAAACATTCGAGTATAAGCCCACACACAACCAACCAGAACACAGCTCTTGGTGCTTACCAGGCTTTGGAGATTTTGCCTAGATGGTTGTATTTAGGACTGACATTCTGAATATCACCTTTTTCTTCTGATGGGAAAAAAAAATTGTAGTATCTAAAATTCTATTTCTTTTTTTGTTGTTGTTGTTTTTGTTTTTTTGGTTTTTTTTTCTTGCCTGATGCAGTATAATAAATCTGACTTTCAAGGTGGGATGAAGCTGAAGAGTTTTTTCTGTTACAGCTCCAGAGAAGAAAGAAGTGGAAACTTATAGCAATGTCAAAAATGTCCTGAAGTGTTGTCCCCACAGTCTTTTGTTAAAAGCAGTTCATTTTTATTTTTTTTTCTGTTGTCTCCATTACTGTGAGAAAAGGGAGCTGTATCTCACTGTTTGTCTTCCCTTGGCATTGTCAGTCTCATAAAGAAACACCATGACATGAACTCCACATAGTTCATCCTAAACCAACACTTCCCAGGTTCTATCCATCACGGATGTCCCTGCTTTTCCATGCTTTTACAGCCATAACAACATCCCAAGTTCATCTGCTTTATTTTATCTTCCAAAAAACCCCAAAAGCCCGGCTGGGCTTTGTTACAGCAGAGCCCCAAAACATTTTGACACCAGATATTACCTCAAATCTTGAATTTTAGCATGTGTTAAAAGAAATAGTTGCTGTTGGGCCATGTAACTCTGGGCAAATAATATTTTAAAATCTGGGAATTGGATCAGCTGTAATAGGTAGATTAAATATTGTAGTATTATGGCAGAGAGATTAAAATGCCACCCTTATGTGCAACAAACCCTCTGCCTTTGCTCCCCCTAAGTTTTGTCCCTGCAAGCAATAATTTGATCCTTTGGGGGACAAACTTTGAATGAGATTTTGAATTTTATTGTATTGCAGAAATTCTGTCACTGAATGAGGTGTGACACTAAAAAAAAAAAAAAAAAGTTTTTTCTAGGTGCCAAGCTAAGCGTGCAGAATTTTAAGTTGAGGAGGGAGTTTCCTCTAAAGTGAAAAATTAATGGAAAACAAATATACACCTCTGTAGAGAAATTTTAAGTAAAAATGTGGGTTTCTACAGCTCCCTTGTGAAGAAAACTCTTTAGAAATGTAATTTTATTTCTTGTCAGCTTTAGGGACTTGCCCGCTTTGGCCCTTCCATCCCCATTGCCTTCAGAAGATGAGCTACCTTAGGGGCCAGCAGAGCTGCAGCAGTTCTAAGCCAACATTTCCAGCACAAACCAATGTGAACAAGTAGAAACCATTCCAGAAACAGCTCAGTGTTTCTGCAAGACCCAAACAGGCCAGGCCAAAACTTTTGCCACACCCAAAGTGGGAGGCTGCAGTTCTCTCTTCAGACCATGAAAGTCTGAAAGCTAAAATTCATTGCAGAGTTTCCTTGCAGTGGCTCGTTAATTAATTAATGTAAGAGCCACTGCAGAGCCCCAGGTCCAGGTCATGGCAGGGGAGAGCTGGGATCTGTACGTTTGCAGAGCTGGGATCTGTAGTTTTCCCTGGATTAACCAGAGGCTTGGAATTAAATCCAAACGAGATGCCAAATGTTGGTATTCAAGCAATAGGGATGCTTTCCCTCCTGTGAGATGTGGAGCTCACAAATTGAGATCAGCTAAACCACGGAGACTTAAATACAGTTTGTGTGATGAGGAAAAGCTTTCCTTTCTTTGGATTCTGCTGGGTCTGTTCAGGATAATATCCAATCCTCTCAAGTAAAAATTTACCTTCATTAAAAAGAATCCAGCTGACAAATAGAACCCAAGTCTATGCCATAAGAAGTGGCTGTTTCCAAGATTGACAAGGTGGCATTACCTTGTTAATTGATTATCTCTAACATTCAGCTGCAGCCAAAGAGGGGGCTGTACTTGTGCTTAGAAAGCAGAAATAATGGGGAGGTTTGCAGAAATGTCACCTCATCAGCTCATACTTCAAAGTACCCACGGTACGAACAGTTTCCTCATTTAAAATAGGGCAATATGGGAATATTTTTAATGCTCAATAATCATACAATTTTTTTCATCATTTAGACGAATTACTCTGCACTTTAAAAGGCAAGCTAGAAGGGCACAGATAGAGGAGGAGTTAGTTTGTCACCTTTTCTGTCTTTGGCAGTGCAGACCAATCTCTTACCCCACTCCTCTGACTCTACAGAGCCCTCACAGAGCTCAGCACAACTCAGAGATTCCGCCCTCTAAACCCCTAACTTTTAACTCCAGGAGCTCTCTTAGGTACACTGTGTGATTGTAGTGGGTAAAATTGACTCCAAATTTATTTATTTGGTTTATTGTGCAAGACAATCCTCCCTCTTGCACCTCTGCCAGCCTGAAATGTTGTGGCACCCCGAGGCCTGGCTAAGCCGTTCTGTACCCTGCAATCCTCTTACCTGGGCCCCAAGCAGTCACATGAACTGCCTTTTGTGCTGTGCCCCGCTGTTACCAAATGTGTGTGTGAGGGGAAGGGAGAGGATTTGGGCTGCCCCAAGGATCTGAAGATGGCAGGATTTCAGCTGTTAAGGTTTTTAAAAGATGATGAATATCCAAATTTAGAGGGCGCAAACAAGGACAGAGTTCAAAGAGAAAAAAAGAAAACAAGGCAGCCTCTTTGCGAAATGTGCTGAAATTCTGTGCAGCTTGGCCAGCTCCAAGCACGGGGTCAGCTGGAGCCCACAGCTGGAGCCCCGTGGCCCTGTGCCATTACCAAAGTGCGGTTTGCCAAGGAAGAAGAAGAACTAAAGCTTTCCAAAGCAGTGATGTGTCAGGCCAACCAACAACGTGCAGTGTATTTACGTGTTAAAAAGATCCACATGCCAACCACCAAACCATTTCAAATGTGTGTGGAGAAGCTTTCACAGCACCTGCTCGCACCTTTTCTGCCTCTGCCTGTGTTTTAGTCTCCCCCCTGAGAAATGCTCCAGGTTCTCTCATGGGCTATATGGAAGTAGAGGGGTAGAACTCATACTTAGCCATGAAACATTTGCCAACAGATCACGTTTTGCCATTCTGTTTTTTCCTCTCTGCCCCTCCACCCCCATCCAAAAAGCTCTGTTTTTTTCAGCAGTAACCCTTCACTTTTTTGAGAGCTGGTAGGACCCTGCAGAGAGCATCCCTCCCTTTGCCCACCCACGGAGGACGTAGCGTCCCCGCTCCTCACTCGGCTCCTCCCGTTTCCTACTGGGAAATCCGTGGGCACCGTCCCTGAGAATCGCTGGGCTGAGTCTTGCGTTGATTTTCACCTCTGTTCTTACTGCCAGGTGGTTGCTGGCATTGCTGGCCCCTGGCACAGGTCCCTGACCTGCTTTAAAGACTGCATAAATGGCACAAACCGCGTGGCTTTCAGCACTTGAGAGCACAACCGCAACACCAAAGGCAAACAGCTCGCTGTTAACTGTGGGACTCAATTCAACCCAACAACCAATCCACTATTTTATTACACGTTTCTTCTATTTATCACCGAGCTGAATGGCTAGAACAGTGGGTCTATACTCGAGTGTTTACCTCACATCTGCATGAAGGACAAATAAAAGTTGGTTCAACGATACTATGTTCACATTATCCAGGCTTCCAAGTGTAGTTGTTGTGTGCAAGTTATCTCTGTTCATGTGGTAACTGTGATTTTTTTATTTTTTTTTATTTTTTTTTATTTTTTTTTCCCCTGTGGTAGCATGATTACGCTTAGTATTTTGTCTGCTTGGCTTTTTTGTGCTCTTGGCTGCATCCATTTAGATTTTGCTTTAAAACATTGATATTCTAGTTTTTTTTACACTTGGCTCCTGTGTGTGTCTCATACGTACCCATCCAACCGTGTCCGTGTTCCGTGCTTTTCTGTTTGTGAAGTGTGATATGTTATGTGTAATGGTTTTTTTTAACAACAATACAAAAGAGACTTTTTTAATTAAAAAAAAGCCTTTCTACTTACTCACTGCCAAATAAAAATAAAAAAACAAACAAACAATCAACATGCATGGTTTGACATTTGCATTCCAATTAACATGGCTTGTCTTTTACTAGGGATGTACCACACGAGTGGACCTTGGCTTTCTTTAACCACTCCTCCCCATCAGTTCTTTGATGGCTTTAAACTTTGATTTATTTTAATATTGCAGTTGGCACAGACATTCAAAATGCACATAACTGAGCCACTCGTTTATGCATATAACATCCAGAGACTTTGGACTTCAGCTGCCTGCACTGCCCTAACCATGTGCTACATTTTTCACCAAGTGTTTCTCTGCCGCGGTGCTGCCCTGGGGAGGTGCCCTCTGACAGCCCTTTCCTTTTCTCCCCCCAGATCCGCGTCGTGAAGGCATTCCGTAGCTCTCTCTATGAAGGTTTAGAAAAACCAGAATCTAGAACCTCTATTCACAACTTTATGACTCATCCTGAATTTAGGATAGAAGATTCCCAGCCCCACATCCCACTCATTGATGACACAGACCTAGAAGAAGACCCCGCTCTCAAGAAAAACTCGAGTCCACCGTCCTCGCTGAACAAGAACAACAGCGCTATCGACAGTGGAATCAATCTTACAACTGACACAAGTAAATCAGCTACCTCTTCTAGTCCAGGAAGCCCAATACATAGCCTGGAGACATCACTTTAGCTGAAAAGGTCACTGCAAAAAAAAAAAAGAAAAGAAAAAAGAAAAAAGAAATATTACAAGTCAAAGTAAAAATAAAATAAGAAACCCCACAGCAACCGAGATATATAAATATATATATTAAAAAAAACAAACATTGCTGGCTGAAAAGCTGTTTGAACTCTTATTCACTCTGAGACAAGTGAATGAATCGTTGATCGCAATGGTTTTGGGGAAAGAATGAATGGCTGATTTACATACCCTCCCCCCCCGTTCCCTTTCAGAAAAACAAAAACAAAAAAAAATCCTCCTGCATGAATGTACTGTACACTGCTGGCCCTTCTTTCTCTCTTTTTGTTTGTTTTTATTTCCTTTTTGGTTTTTGTTTTTTTTATTTTCCTCCTTAAGCAGGAACTGCAGAGGACTTCTTTCTGAGGCTATTTATCCAATTCACTGGTCTGTGAGTTTTTTGAAATGCTTGTGTGGCATGGACTCAATTGTATAGATTAATTTAAATAACTTTTTTGAAGTTGCAAAGCTTAACTTGCACAGTAGATTTGCACCAGTTGGACAGAGGAACTTAAACATTTATGAGACTATATATAGAGATATATACATATAAGTATATAGATAATTAATTATATATATGTATATATCTATCTATATATATATAGTTATATATATATAAAGTTTCTTTGTTGGCATGTTGCCTTGTTTCTGCTCAAATTGCTCTGACTATTTTAACTTATTTATGTCCTAAAAAAGAATGTAATTTGTTTACAAACCTGTAGATAATATCCTTAACTATTTGTAGGGTTAAGAAAGCACTTCCTGCCGAAGTAGTATAAAAATGGCTCAGCTCAGCTCATTGAAAATGTCTGTACTCTCGCACCCTGGATATTTTATTACAACCGTGCTCTGATTTCTGCCTGATTTCTCTTTTTTTGTTTTGTTTTGGGCTTTTGGGGTTTTTTTTTGTTAATAATGTAGATACTGCTAGTAAATAACAAAAGAAGCCAAAATATAACACATTGGATGTAGCATTGTGATCCTATATACAGGGAGGTAAACCAGGCTTCCTTTGTTTCAAATAAAAATCGAAATGATCAGGTTCTCTCCTTTTTTTTTTTTTTTTAAATTTTCCTTCCTTCCCTCTGATACTCTGCTTGAACTCGTTTTGGTGCAACATACAATAACAGAGGCTATTTCATTCTTTAGACAGACAGCAATGGCTTCGAAAACTATTTTTAGAGAGACATTAAATGAGTTTATAATTTAAAATAAGTTATATTGGTTTTGTCTATATGGAGATAAAACAAATGTTAAAATCTTGTGCTATACTGTGTTAATCCTTTTCAATTAGTAATTTAGGCATTTATTTCCTTATTCTTTGCAAAGTATGGGCTGTTGGCATTTTGGATGAAAAAAATCACTGTAGGTCGTTGCTTCGATTTTTTTTTTAAGAAAAATATAATTTCTGCACTATTAGGACTGAACGAATCTTTATTAATTGTGTATTGAGATGTGCTTTGTGTGATTTTTTTTTTTTTTAACCAAGCTTGTGTTCCTGCAGTAACACAGTAATACATTATTTGACCTTGAGCTTTCTACCAAGAAAGCCGCTTTGAAAACCTGCAGTACGGAAGGTGAAAAACCACATTTTTCAAGATGGTAACAGCCCTAAAAACCTACAAATTACGAGCTTATACAATTGCTATGTCAACCACTTGAATGCTAAGCACTTTGTGGATCACAGATTTTTCATAAATAATTTTTGTATTTAATATAAAGTTTGCTTGGAGACTTTTCAGCATACGATTTTATTTTTTTTTTCCATAACTGTACAGTGCAAAAGACATTTGGAATTCCACAGCCGATTATGCCAGGCGTTGTTGGAACAAAAACACCCTCCAACCACCTCGCTCGCTCGAGTCGTTATGGTGTTTTGTTTTTTTTCTTTTTCTGGCGGTCTTAAAGTTGGCTCCGTAAACGCGGCGCATCTCCGCAGTTGCAGCAGCTAAACCAAGCCAGAACTCTCCAAACCAAGCTTAGACTCAAGGCCAAAACTGCAGACTGAACCCAGATGTTTTCAGGGCGCATCAGGACTCTCAGCCAGGTAAAGCTCTCCACAGCCTCCCTTTGCCAGCTGCCGGACTCTGGGGTGGGAGCTCCCGTGGTTTTGGCTGGCGCTGAGCTCTGCGGCGCGGGCTGGGCCAGGAGGGTGCCCGAGGTGGGCAGAGTGACCTGGCAGGAGCTGTGTTAGCTGCTCCCAGCAGCCCAGGGATGGGCACCGTGCTCTGTAAGGCGCTGATTTCCCCCTTTCCACACCGCGGATGGGCTCCCTGGGGCCTGCTCGGGAACTCTGGCCAGAAGACAAAAGTGGTATCAATTTACAGGGAAGCCTCTAGCTTTGGACTTGAACATCTACAGAAGCTCTTAATACTGGAACAGTTTCTTTTCAGCATCTTAACACACTGACTGTTTGCCTTTTTTTTTGTTGTTGTTGTCGTTTTCAAACACTCTTCATATTTTTCTCGGTTTCATTTGTTTGGTTGGTTTTTTTTTTAATTTTTCCTGTAGGAGTACCCCTCCCTAAGGTACCATTCGCAGACTTGAAAACTGTTAAGAAAACGAACACTGCATTCTGTGTATATATAGTAAAACATATATAAACTGAGATGCATAGAAAACTTGGGCTTTTGTGAGCAGAGACTGTGCTTTATGTATATGATAAATGATAGACTTTTTTTTTTTTTTTTTTAAGCAGAATAGCTATGACCTTTCAACTACAAGTCGTGCATCACAATTCCTTTCTTTTATTGCTTGACCTCTCTGTGATGGGAACAATGGATCAAAAAACCAAAATGATCAGTTTGTTAAAATTCCCTGCAATATATAAATGCTCGCTCTCTACGTACTGTACTTAGCAGCATGAGATTTGTGGACAACAATACAGTGGTACATTGGCAATCCATCCCACTAGGGGTTATTAATATATGTTCATTCATCTGTTTTTATGAATTTTTTTATCTAGACAATAATTGTAAATAAAGAACTTACTCTGTCTGTTCATTTAATACTATGCAAAAGGTTATGCTTTCTATTGTTATTCTTATTCCTACAGTGTGATGCTGGAATGTTTGTGGTTTCAAAAAAAAAAAACAAACAAAAAAGACAAAAGTAAGTAAAATATGTGATGTAAATTATTTTATAGTTTGAAACAAAATGATAAAGTTTTACTCTTGCTGCTTTCTGTCTAATAGATCTCTCTTGGCAGGAGCACAAGTGGAAAATTTAAAGAAATAAATTCACAAAGCAGCATGAACAATAATGGTCTGAATGTAACAGCTTTCTTTATTCTCACCTGAAGTCACCGGAGGCAGCTCTGGATTCCCACTGGGATGTTTTGATGTGCAGGTGGATGTAAATTTTCTGGATTGGCAGTGAGGACCCTGCTTCGCAGGCAGAGTTTGCTTTCCTTGCCCCTGGGCTGAGCAGCCCTCAGGGCTTTAATTCCTGCCTGGCTGGGCCAGGAGAGGTGGAGGTGGGAATGCTCCTGGGAATGCTGCAGGGAAATGCTGGAATGAGTGTGCAGAGGAGTCAAATGATGAAGTGAATTTGCTTAGGAAACCAAGGGTTTCATATTGGCCCGAAGACCTGCAGCTCTCTGAGGCTTTTCCCGTCACTGACGGCAGCTCTGCGCTTACACTGATTTTTTTTTTCAGCTCTTTCTCCCTCTGTCACGAGCCTTGAATCTTCCTAGAGCTGGGAAGTTCAGTTCAGGACTCATCCTGTCGCTTCAGACCTAGGGAGAAAGCAGGGAATTCTCATTCTGGTGCTCAGACTCTGAGCCCAGAAGTTCCTTCAGTTGTTTTTCCCAGCTTAGATTGATGTTCATGAACTGCAGGGCAGCTGTGCTCACACAATATTGGTGCTTTGGGAGTCAGCCAAGCAGGCCAGGTATGAGGTGAGTGGCTGTGAAATCATCTCATTTGTAAAGGCAAAATGATTCAAATTAGAGATTTTCCTGTCTTCTCACCTAGATTTCAAACTTTTATTCACCGACTCTCCATCCGAAGTAATACTTGATAGAGGGCAAAATGAAATAGTGCTGCACTGCGAGAAAGGTTACGAGCAAATAAAAAAGTACTCAACACAGAGAATTCAACAAAACTCCTGCAGAAAACAATTCTTTAGGCAGCAGATTTCTTGGATTGATGGAGCTTTACAGCTACTTTGGGATAAAACTGTCTTCTGCTATGCTTTTGGGAGCTCAGCGTAGGAAATAATCAGAAAACAGTTTTGTTTTAGCTCTCTGTCATTCATTTATTGCACGCATAAATTTATTTGCAGCCTTAATCCAGGTGCTTTTTGCAGGACTCTTCATCTCTGCAGAAAAGTCTGTGAGGAGGTGTTGGTAAGGAAAAGCTCTGGAATTGCTCAGCGTGTTTTGAGCTCTCTGGGAACGCTGGAGCCTCAGAGATGTTTTAGGAGAGTTTGGGAAGCACTTTTGAGGACGGGATGGGTGTGAGTTGTAGGTGCAGACTGGGAAGCACAGCAGGAATGGAATTCCCCAAACTGAATTCCTGTTCTGTGCATCAAACTGAGGTTTCAGAATTTCAGCATATTTGCAGTTATTGATCCATGAGGGAGAAGCAGGGCTGATACCATGATTCAACAGAGGAATGCTGGAAGTTTTTAGCTGATTTATGCCGTGGAGGGTAAACGTTGTGACCTCTGTAGGAAAAGCAGGTGCTGAGGTGCTGCACTGGTGTAGAAGGGGGGAAATGGTGCATAAATAGGATGAAGGAGAAGCAAAAAGGGTAAATGAGGGAGAAAGAGGAAGAAAATGAAGGTGCATCTATAATTTGCTGTGTACTGAAATGCAGAAGGTGGAATTGCTTGTGGCTGCTTGATCTGGCATTGAGCTCCAGCCCGAGGTACTCAAAGAGCATTCCCTGCCTGAAGGACTTTTCCAATGAAATCCACGGATGGGCTGAGATTCCCAAACGAGCTGGGAGCAGGTGATCTCCAGCATCCCCCTGTCCTTTAAAATCTGCTGCCATTCCATGCCAGGAGGAGGAGTGGCACCATTTGTGGCGTTGGTTCCTCCCCGTGGCAGCGAGGGTGTGCTCAGGTGAGGCACCAGGGCTCAACTCTTCCTGTTTCCTCTTGGTATTTCAGATTTTCAGAGTTGCTTTTGAGGAATCACAGAAGGTAAGCGCTGGATATTTGCCGTTTGTGTTTGTGTTCCTGCAGCTGGGTGAGACTTTGGCAGAATGGAACATAGTAATAATAATAATAATAATTAATAATAACAACAACAATAACAACAACAACAACATAATGAAATGTATTCCTGGCTCAGATCTGGACAAGGGTCCCTGTGTGCATTGCCCTGGGCTATGAACAAAAATCCATAGTTCCCATTTTATGAAATCCAGGTAGGGAATGCTCAGGTTTGATGACCAGCACGATGCTGTAGGAGGAACTGGGGAAAACAGGAGAGTGTCTGATTCTTTTTTCCTTTTACAAGCAGGTTTTAATCGGCTCATTATGGGAACTGAATGGGAACTGAAGAGAAGAATGATTTAACAACTCGTTTATTAAACAGGACAGGCTGTTGAAAAACACAAAGCCAAGCAAATATTTACAAGAACTTTTTCTCCCATATGTTCAAACAAACTGATTTGCTGTGTAGCTGGGAGCCCTGGTGATAAGTGAAGTGCTGAATTCCAAGTAAGGGAATGTACTTCACTTCTCTCTTTGATGAATTTGGTTGATTTTCCAGCAAATTATGAAGCACCTCCCTCTACCTTTTGTGTGTGGGAATTTAAGAATCTCCAGGGGTTGAGCTGGTATAAAATCAGCATTTTTGGTGCACAGCAAACAGCTTTTATGAGATTAGGAAAATTAGAAAAAAATTAGTCATGCAGTTTTCCTGGAAAGTTTCAGAGTTTATGGCACCTGCTAAGGATGGTCCTTTATCCCAGAATCCCAGAGCAGCTGGGGTTGGAAGGGACTCTGGAGAGCACTCAGTCCAGCCCCCACCAAGGCAGGGTCACCTGGAGCAGGTGCCACAGGAACACACCCAGCTGGGTCTGGGATGTCTGCAGAGAGGGGGACACGTGGATTTATAAAACCTCCCAGTGCTGTCAGCAGTGGGTTATTTAAAATTATTCCACCTTCGAGTTTCAAAAGAGGCATTTAAAGTAATTATCTAAAATTATTAAAGCAAATTTAATAAGCGTTATGGGATGATAAGTCACAGGGATGAGTAACTAATACTTTCTCACCGTAGCCTGTCAGCTGGGAAAGCTTCTTTGCAGACGGATAGTTAATGACAATTTTTAATTTGATGCATGCTTGGAATTATTTTCTAGAAGAGAAAGATTCCAGGAGCTCTAGGAGGTGTCACTGTGCACGTAAATAGTGCTCTGAGGGAAGGAAGGGAAAAAAACCTTCCTGTCCCAAATGGAGCAGCACTACTGCATGGCCCTGTGACAACCTTGCTGTTTCATCAAGAAATCATTGTGGCTGGGCAAAGAACTGGAGTTCCTGGCCTGGCACAGGCTGGTGTTGCATTTGTTTGTTTGTTTGGGATGTTGCTGTGGGATTTCAGTCGCTTTCTCTCCAGTCCCAGGCCTGGGATCACCAGGTTTGGTGGGGAGTGGTGCCTGATCAGGGAATGAAGCCATAATTGTCAGAGTGAAATGATTGTCCTACCAAGCCTACAAAACAAACGGGAATTAAAGAGATCCCTCCAGAGCTCCCCAAGAGAGCATTCAGTGCTCTTGAGTGTCTTGGTGTCCTGCCACCTATCAGAGAGAATTCTGGCTTCAGAGGCAGAGCTGCAGAGACACAAACAAACATTGCTGGGTGGCTGCAGGGTCACCAACATCTGCTGGGTGGCTGCTGCAGGGTCACCAACATCTGCTGAGTGGCTGTTGCAGAGCAGCAGGATTTGCTCTGTACTGAAATTAAGGAATATAATGCCAGGCAGGTGCTCACATGTGACAAAATCCTGTCACACTTCCCAGGGAGGGCAGAACCAGCAAGGCTGTTCCTCGGGAAGCTGATTCTGGTGCCATAGGGACTTTTGTAGAGGGGTTTGATTTTCCATCAGGAGTTAAAGTCCCTTCCAGCTGGTTTTATTATCCTGTTGTCTGTGCTTGCGAGGGATTTGGATGGTTTCAGTGTTTCTCTATTGCATTTTCTGTGCTGTTTTCTCTAAGCCTGAGGTGATAAAAGTGGCCCAAGTGAAATATTCCTTCTGACTTCTTTCCTTGTATTAAACTCCAAGGCCTTCTGTACGCCACAACTCCCGGATATAAATTGTATTTTCCCTGGATGAGAAAACACAGAGAAAACCCACTTTGGCTGAGCACGCTGCAGGGATGATTCAATTGCCTTGCTTTTCATTTTCATGGATCAGGACAGAGGCAGTGTCCAATAATGCCAAAGCTTTTTGTCTCCTCAGTGTTCCTGCCAGGACATTTTGTTCCTGAAAATTTGGAGGCTGATCTATGTTCTGCCACAGGCAGAGCATCCTTCTGCAGAAGGGGAGCCCAGTGGGAATTTGCCACCCCTCCAAACACCATGAAAATAATGCCTGGTACAGCCCTGAGTCACCTCACATCAGAGGAATGCTTTCCCACCCATAGCCAACAATTAATTTAATTTCTTTATCAAAGCAGAGCCTCTGCAGTCTCACCACACTGAGGGTGTTTGGTTGCATCACTGAATCCTGAGATGGGACAAAACTGCGGTCAAAATTTGAGTTCCTTTTCTTCAGCACTTCATGCACACACTACATTTTATAAAGTGTGTATTTATTTAAAAAAAAAAAAAACCAACACAAAAAACATGCTTTAAGTTCCCCAGAAATCTGAGATTTAGTGGGGTAAACAGGCAGGTACTTAAACAAACTGAATGATCTCTCCTTGTAAATGAGTTCCACAGAGCATCATTCCAAAAATGCTGTCTAAGTAGAAACAAACTTGGTGGGCTTTAGAAAACAACTACTGCTCATTGAATTATCCTGGGCCCAGAAAACGCCTAATTTTGGTGATGAGATTTTGCAGGCAATATTGGAAAGGACAAGAGAAGGAATCCTGCCTTTTGCTATGGCAGCAGCTCTAAAAAATTCCGTGTTTGCTCCTGAGGCTGCAACTAAATGGTGGCAGAAACGTCCAAATGCTGAAATTCTGATCAATATAATTTCAACACAGGAAAGAAGTCAGTTTTTTAAAAAGAAAACTGTAGGTGATGCCTTTCAAAAATGTTTTCAAGGCTTGAGTAGCTGTAGCTCAATTCCAGGCTAAGCCAAAAAGCTCAACAAATGTTTGAAATCTTGTGCTGGCAGGCAAAGGGAACAGCAGGTGTGGAAAGGAAATCTTTTAAAGCTACGCAGAAACTTTAATGTATGCAAGCAATTATTAAAGTCAGACCTTGGAGCTGCGTTCTTGCTGTTATTAATATGACAGGTTTATCTAATTTGCATATCTAATGAGCATCAAACCCAGGGAAATGAAAGGTCGGGCTGAGAGGCTGCAGCAGGTGAGGGCTGTGAGCTCCTGGAGCTGCAGGGAGGGAAGCAAAGCTCTGGGATGGGGAGGGACAAACTGCAGCAGCTCAGCCTGGATTGGGGACAAGGCAACGGCAGGGAACATTTGATTTCTTGGGAGCTCAGGGCAGGGATTCCCTTCTGTTCTGGGTGCTGCTAATGGAGTTTTTGGGGAATAGTGAGGGTTGTCTGCTGCATCCCCACCCACCCTGCTGGGATTTACAATCTGGCACATCCTCGCTCTTTTCTTTTTGCCTTTGTCCTGCTGTTTGATGTTAGAGACTTTCAGAAACAACCTGGTAAGATTTGGGCTTTTGTGGGGCAGAATAGTACAGCAAAGCCCCACTGAGGAAATCCTGCTTTTCTTCTCTCCTTCCAAAATCGTGATTAACTTTGATAGCCTTGAGAGGTGTTTGCAGCCTGGTAGCCTGCATCCTCAAATTTTATTTCAGTTCTTTGGAATATTATTCCAGTTGTTGATGTTGTTTGTTGCTGGTTTGAGATTGCACTAGGGGCCTGTAACTGAAATAACTTCCATAAACCATGAAAAATCACAGAGTTCCAAAGTCAATGCAGTGTTCTGCAGCTTTTGATATCTCAGTTAATCTTTGCTTCACATTTCAACTGACAGAACACAGACATCTTTGATTTCAGTAGTTACCTTTTCCCTGCTGTGAATTCCCCCAAGTTTTCCTATTTATCATCCTTCATTTCCCATCCGTGTCCACAGATGTTGGGGAATAGAAAACAAGGCCAGGAAAGGGTGAACAGGAACTGTGGACTTGCACTTTAATTTTGTAGCTGTTTGGTGTTTTAGGACACCCCCACTAATGGGCAGCCATGGTCAGCGACTGAAAACAATCCTGGGGTATAAACAAGGCATAAATTAACATTAATTATTTATTGCTGTCTAAACAGGGAGGCAGAACTCAGATGGGAATTGCCGACAGTGGAAATCACTATCAGAATTCAAAGATTCTTCTGATACATCTTAAAATTCACTGAAAAACTGATCTCATCAGATTCTTGGTGTCCATTCTCGGCTTAATCTGCCACTGACAATGCAAGCAGTAGTTTTTTTAAGGATTGGAGTTAAATATTTTAAAATCTATTAATGCAGAGAAAGGACATTAATATGTGTTGGTTTAGAGTTAAGGGAGGTTTGGTGGGTTTTTTTAGGACCTTCTCAAAGTGGATTTCTCATTGCAGTGATAATTTTTAATTACAATCTGTTGTCTTATTATGTCTTGGCGTAATTTATGTGTTAGTTTTTCCAGTGTGTTCCTCAGATTACCGTACTGAAAGAAACAAAGCACGCAACTCATTTTCACGTGCTTCTTTGTGGCACTAAAAATTGAGATGATGCCATAGAAATGCCACGAGGTTTGTATTTTTTTGGTTCAGGCACAGGGAAAGGGCAGGACCAGGTTTGTGACTGAAAAAGAGCTGATTTCCAGCCAGAGCACACAGATGTGCTGTTTGATACAAAAATCTGGACAAAAAACAAGCAGCAGTGTCACGTTTCAGGAACGATGGTGATCTGTTCTTGTCCCGACAATCTCTGACAAACCCTCGGGGGCTCTGGATTGCAAAAACTGATCTGGTGCACGAGCAGAGTGACAGAGAGGCTTGTAAAGCTGTCAGGTCGTTCACCTTCCTGGCACATCTTTGCAGAGGAGCTTTGTGCAGAGGGATGGCAGGAGGGGCACAGGGCAGAATTTGAATCAGAATCGCATCCTTCAGACTCAAGATCTGGGTTGCTCTGGTTCCACAAAGAGGCTGGGCTGGGATCTGAGAGCCTCATGAGGGGAATGCTCTGCTGGAGGGCCAGAGGGAGGGAATTTTAAGCTTTTATTTGAATCCTGCCCAGTGCTGCAGGGTCTGTGTGTGATGAGCACCGTGGGGATTCCCCAGTCTCGCCCACGCTGCAGGTGCAGCCCCTGATGGTGGCACCAGTGAGGGGACTGGGCATTTGTCACCATACCCGTGGTCCAGGCTGGGAGAAATTCTCCTTCAGATGGAGCCGAGACACCCCAGGTTGGAAAAAACATATTATGAATAACAAGAGAGGGCAAAATTGTGAAATCAGTGGGGCTCCTGATGCATTTTTGGGCTACCTAAAAACAGAGGCCAGGCAAGATCAAGGGAATAAAAAGTGTTTCTATTTATTGAAGGTCCTCCAGGTACATTTTGGGCAGATGAAGCCCTGCCAGGGAATACACCAGAAATGGACAACGGGTCACAGATTTTCAACCTTTTATAATTTTGGTCCATTTGTATATTGGGGGTTCATCTTCCAATAACAGCCTCAGGTAATGAAATTTACCCCAAGTTTGGTCTCCCAAATTTACTTTTGTTTCCATTTGTCATGGCCTGGGACAGTCAGGTGTCCTTGACTTCCTGGAGAGGAGTTGTTGTGTCTGCCCAAAATGGGAAAGCAGCAGCTGACACTGGATGTGGAGTTTGGAGTTAAACACTAAAGAACTGCAGGGTTACAGATATCTGGAAAATATAAAAGCTGAAATCCTAAGGCATCATTCAATTCCCGACCCCTCCCAGCCCACATTGCACAGTGACACCAAAGTGCCACCAGGGCATGTCCCTCTGAGGGGTCAATGAACACCCTGACATTCCATTCCTGCTCCTTCCCCCTCATCAGCCCTTCTGTGTGGAGGAGAAATGCACAAATTATCCGCCCCTCATCGCCAAACTGAACTTGTATTTCTCTAGAACAGAAATGCTGTTCATTCACTCATCCTGGGCGCCCTCAGTAGAGATTAAAATGCAGCTATGAAAGAGCTGTGGCATTGGAACTGAATCTCGTTAGGGCCATTTTGTGCAGCCCCCACCATGAGAAGAGCAGATTATCACTTGAAACACTCTCTCTTCAGGAATTCCCAGAAAACTGCAGAGCTTTGAAGCAGTCCCTTCAATGTGAGGTTACTCTGATCAAAAGGAAGAACTGATTCCAAGACTTGCTTTTGCTTTCTGATCAGTTTTTTCTTCTTTTCCTTTTGCCTCTTTTTGTTGGGGAGGGTCTTTGTTTTAATTTTTTTTTTAACTGCTGTGGGCGGAATTTTGACTTTGGTTTATCAAAATAGGACAAGCAAAGACCATATCAGTAGATAATGCTTCTATTCAGGAGGTTTTTTAAATAAAACAAACCAACACAACCATGCTCGGGGGATCCAAATTTCCTTGATTTTCTTTCATTTTTGGGGTTCTTCTTTTCCACTTCTTGAGTGTGGCTGCACTCAAGGTTGATGGCGTTCTAATGACTGAGTAATATCATTTTAAATCTCTAAGAAACAATGCTTAAAACTTTTCTGTGCAAAAATTAATTAAGTCATTCATGTTGAGGATAGGAAAGATGAAAAAAGTTCATCTAGTCATTTTTCTTTTTCCACTGAGCTGAAAGAGGAGCCTTTTCCACATCCAGCAGCTCCTGTGTGGAATTCTCAGTGTTTTGCAGGAGCACTGGATCTGCTGGAAGCACAGATAAACATCCACACATCCCAAACCCTGCTCCAGAGGGGGAATTCTGTCACTCCCCTGCTGAATTCCTGGGAAAGGACACCAGAACACCCAGAGGCTCAACAAGAAACATGGACCAAGGAGTTTGGGGAGCTGCAAGTGGAGAATTCTTTGAGGGCTTGCAGGGTGTGCAGGATTCCAGACTGAAAATTGGATTTTATAGCCAGAGCTCCGTGCCCCAGGTACAAAAACTCAATGCTCCCTGTATTTCATAAATGCAGGGCTAAACTCAGACTGGGAGCTCTTTTCAAGAACGGGAACAGCACCTTCCAGCAGGTCTGAATTAATTTCTAACCATTTAAACTGGTTAAATCTCCTCTGATCTTTTAATTGTATTTTCTTATCGTAGTTTTTAAATGCAGACTTTCAAATCTACCCACAATTTATGCAGATCATCACAGCTTTATTCAACACCACACTTCTGATTTCACACCTTTAAGGAGGCAATCAGGCTGCTCTGTTTGCTGGACCATTGTGACAAGGAAACAGAGGGACACTGCAGCATCCTGCCAGCAGAAAACCCACTGGGGTGTTTATTTGTCACAGAAGCAATGCAGCCCATGGAGGAATTTAGGAAAATTAATGGTGGGTTAGTGTTAAAATTCAAGTGGGAATTACAGAGAACCAAAATTGTCAGGTTGGTTTTTACTGTGGTATAAATGCAAGGGAAAGTGCCTGGCAAAGTAGCTGCAGAAATTCCCTTTGGACAAAGAGATTGTTTGGAAAAATCGTGTTCTGCTGTAAAAGTGTTCTCTTAGGACAGAAATTCCAAATGCAGCAATGAGAACTCAGGAAGGGGCTGACATTGGTGTCTCAGGTGATCCTTAAGCAGCTCTGCAGGGAGGGATGGATGGACTCAGGAAATGCCACAGGGAATTGCGACCCCCAAACTGCACCAGGGAATGTGGCAAAGGCTGGAATCCAAACCCGTGGCACCAAAGCAGGACCATTCCAAGAAGCACAATCAGGTTTTTTTCCTGCTGTGGGTTTCAGTGTGGCACAAACAGAGCAGCTAAGGAGAAAATCTGCTTCAGGACGGTCTCTAAATCCAGCCAGACTCACTTTAGCTCTGAGGGAAACACTGCTGCAAACTGGGAACAGGACAGGCTTGTGGAGAAATGTCAGTGTAAACACTGCTAAAATAGCCTCACTCCTAGCTTAAATCAAGAGAAGAACAGGATCTAATTATTAGAGATTATTCAAAAGTGCTTGAATTAATTATGGAAGTCCATACTCATTGCTGCCTCGATGAGGCCTGGACGAGGCCTCAAACTCTTTCCTATCCTAAATCTTACAAGCGGATACCTGAAAAGGAGCTGCAGCTGAAGGACAATGACAGATGCTCTCAAAGAATGCTAAGAGAATTCTGAGTGGTGGTTTCTGTCGGGCTGAGCCCCTCACCTTGAGGGTGCTGCACGAGGTGTCACACTGGGACTGATCTGCTGGCGCATGCTGGAAAATTCAAACAGGATCTGCTGTATTTGCAGGATTAAATATTATGGCTGCATCCACTTCTGACTCTTATAAAGGGGATTTTTTCTTGGATAAATTGAGAAATTGATGATTTTGGGTTGTTAAGGGGTAGAACTGGTGGAGCTGTGGTGAAATCTGTGGAATTCTGAGTTACTTTTCCTCCAAGATGAAA
>JAHLSL010000013.1:1058343-1068567 GCA_025920805.1 Petroica traversi | reverse complement strand
TGGGCACATCCATGTGGGTGGGTGGGACAGGAGCAGAGATGGGGCAAGAGGAGCTGTGAGTGTGTGAGGGGTGGGCAGCAACAAGAAAACCAAAATGAAGTCCAAGCTGACAGCAGAGAGCTGGGCTGGGAGCATTGCCTGCTGCTGGTTCCTTAACATCACCCTTAGGAAAACCCAGCTGCTGTCACATAAAGAGGAGAAAAGAAAAGAAATTCCATAAATCCTACAAATTCCATAAATCCTCAGAATTCCATAAATTTTCCCCTTTCTAGCCCACAGCCAAACCCTTTTCTCCTTTTTAAGGTACAGCAATGGCACTTGCAGTGTGGCCATTCCCTTGTTGCAGATATTTAAGCCAAGTGTCGGTTTTAGCTGAGAGCAGCAGCTCAGACACTCTCACCACCCCACAGGACAACTCCAAAGAGCTGAGCAGCTCCAAGCCTGCCTGCTCGGGATCTCAGTTAGGAACTGAGATCAGTTCCTGCCCAAATCACTCCAAGAGCAGGCTCACAATTGATATTTCAGTGCCCGGATTAGCCACAAAGTGTCACCCTAGACCATCACAAAGCCTAACGAGAAGCACTCCACTGAATCCCTAGCCTGCAAAGTTGTGCTGGGAATGGGCTGGGAAAAAAGGTTCCAGCTTCTAAATAAATTTTAAAGCTTCTCAGGTGAATCTGTTTCATCCTGGATAACAGATCTGAAGGCAGTTTTGCTGCCCAGGTCTTGCTGAATTTTGGGCAGGAGGCACCTCAGAGCTTTGTCTTGATTTCCATCAGCAAAGGGCTCTGTGCAAGTTCATTTTTACCTGAGCCCTTGGTATCTGCACTCTTCAGATTCCAAAAACTCTGCTGTTTATCATTCCCAGGGATTTCCCTTCAAAAACAGGGCTTTCCAAAGTTCTAAAATACAATTTATGCTCTCAAGGCTTACAAATGATGAAGAACAAGCACAGCCTTCCAGATTTACTCCAATACACGACTCCAGGGATGCTTCAAAAGAGTTCCCAGAGCAAAACTTCCCATTCAACTTCCTCCTCCTTGGTTTGTGAAATCATTTGGAGAACAAACTGATTTATATTCCTGGACTTTCCCCACGGAGCTTTCATTTCAAATGAAGTTGGTCTTGTCAAGATTTAGATCTAGATAATACAAAAATCTAGAAAAAGTGATCATTTTAAACCCTTTTTAAAAAGTGGTTTTTAAGAAAATCAGGGGTTTGGCTTTTTGAGCTGTGAAAGGTGCAAATAGAAAAGAGAATACATTAAAAAATGTTTTAAACGTTTTCAAAAAGGAAAATATTGTAAGTAGGACCAAAAGTGAATAATTTTTAATGCATTCATATTCAAGAAAATAACACTGAACACAAAGAGAAAATGGATTAGAGCTTTCAGGCAAGACCAATGCCCAAAAAATGTGAATTTTTAAGGGGGAAGTTGCTTTGCAGGGCTGTTTTCTTGCCACTTTGCCCGTAATTTGTGCTTTAAAACAGATCCAGGTTCCACATATCCTGAACTGGGTGTTCTAGAGATGAAGGCCCCACTCGGGGTAACACTCAAGAGGAGAATGTTTTTGACAGAGGGTTTTATTTTTCCGAAACCAAAGTGAGTTTAATTTTCTCATGGTGATCTGTTGTAAACCTGGACTCATTCAGTTGCCTTCAGTAGTGAAAAATGATCCATTCAGAATTTAATAAATTCAATCAGAGCTTCGAAGATCAGATGCTCTGTTTTAAAATGGTTATTTTGGCAACAGTTCTTTGTTTGTTGGTTAATAAGGGAAATCTTTGATTACAACACTCAGGATAGAGTTTTAATCGTAAATTTAAATAGAGTTGGGTGTCAGAATGTAGAAATCAAAAGAAAATACAAGTCCCAGGAGGGAGGGAGTTTTAAATTTCTCAAGTTTCCTTTTTACTCTATTGCATCCATGCATGAGATCTTCTAGAGGAAATAATTCTTTTTTAATATTACACTGTGCAGGGAAAGACAAAGAAATGTTTAAATTTCCCCCCCCAAAATCAAATTTGAGCAGACACACTTTATCCTGACCCCCCTGAGGTTTCCAGTGGAGGTTTCAACTTTCAAGTATCAGTTTCTGAATTTGTAAGCAGAAAAAAAAAAGCTGGAAAAGAGTTTCAAACTTTAAAGAGATTTCTGATTTTCATGCCGCTGCATAAAAGAATTGTCCTCTTTCAATTAAATTTTTATGTGTGTGATATAAATGTAAATAGTCATTCTGGCCCTTAAATCTATTTTAAACTGGGAGAATTGCATAGGAAGGAATTCAGAGTAAAAGCTCATCAACTCTTCCCTTTCTAACAGAGGAATCAGTGGAGTCTGGGACTCACCATGGCCTTGAGTTTGGCCTTCAAATGTCCTTAATTCCTGTAAAAAACACAGAAATTCCACCTCTTTGCTTTCTAATCTGGAGTCTGATCAATCAATCTGTTGATAGTTTCAACTTGAAAAAAATGCTCTTAATTTTAATTTCCAATCATGATAAATTTTTCAGGTATTTTGCCACTAAATTGCATTTCAGGGAGTCTCTACTGCTAAGGCTCTTTTTTTGAGGCTCAGTTCCAACCTCCAGTAAAACCAGTTGATTGGAGCTGGAGTAATATTTTTGTCTGTAAGCCTCCACAGAGATATTTTCCAAAAGGCATAGAATGGGTGTATATTCCTTTTGGGGAATATGTGAGTATTTCTGTGCTTTTGACCAGAACCAAATAAAGACAGAGAGTTTTTCTGGGCAAGATTTGATAGCTCATCACAAAGGCTGTAAAATGGGCAGTGACCTTGTTGAGGGATTCTTTGCTCAGGAGAGAAGGATTTAAGTAAAATCCTTAAAAAAAAAGATATAAGTAAATCATTTTAAAATGGCTACTTCAATGCTGATTTTCTTTACTCAGCACAACAAATTAGGTGTGTTTAGATAAAATTACCTGCTTAAGGCCCTTTCTTTGAGGCTCACTTCCAACCTCCAGTAAAACCAGTTGATTGAAATTGGAGTAATATTTTTATCTGGAAACCTCCACAGAAATATTTTCCTTATATGAATATTTCTGTTGAATATATGAATATTGAATATATTAATATATGCTGTTGAACAAAAAAAAATGAAGTTTTTTCTGGGAAAGGTTTCATAACTCATCAAGAGGCTGTAAAATGGGCAATGGCTTCTTCTCTCAGGACAGAAGGATTTAAATAAATTTCCTGCTGGAATGCTGATTCTCTTTACTCAGCACAACAAATTAAGTGTGTTTAGATGAAATTACCTGTCACTTAAATGCCCCTTCCTAAAGCACAAGCCCAAATCTCCTTTTAATAGGGAGATTTTAATTAAATCTGCCTGTTAATGGGGGGCCAGTAAATATTGGCCACGTTATCAGCTTTCCCACTGGAGATAAGGCAAGAAGCACTGGCAGCCAAATGCGACCTCCAAGAAACTGGAAATTCACTCGGAGGCCAAAAAACTGAGCAGTGCCTTGCCTGATTTTTAACATGGCAGAGGAAATGTTCTTTTCATCAAGTGTCCAAACAGGACCAGCTTAACCCCTTAAAATCCGTGGGGTTTCTGCCTGCTTTGGCATGGAAAAGTTCCTGGTTGATCAGCTCCTTTCTGTCTGGGTGCTTGTGTCGCCTCCTGAATATTTATTTTCATTAAAAAAATTAATGTCTGCACACCTCAGAGCCCTCTTACAAATGTTCCTAATAACAGACTTTGGAAATTACTTGAATTTGTATCATTTCAGATTTATAGATTCAATCAGGGTTATTTGCGCTTCCTATTTCTGTTTCAGAGGATTTCTTCACCTTAATTAGAATTCAATTTGATACTCTGTGGGGGGATTTAATAATGCCATTTATTGTACCAGCGTTGCTCACACAAAGGAGTGAAAACCTGCAGTCCATAGCTTGGAATGTGGATTCAAGTTGGAAGCCAAATTACTGTAGCTCTGGAGTTCGTATTTAAAAAGTTTTGATGCCACAAAAACTCTCCTGGGTATAAAAGTCCAGGCCTCTACCACGAGGGGAAAGAGCATCTTTCAGGAATCCCTTATCATTGGAGTGAAGAATTTCTGTAGCCCCTGTCAATCCTTTTTTCTTTATTTTAGCAATCCAGTCTGGCAGACAGAAGCATTTCCCTCAGGTGTGCCACACTTTCGGGTTTATTCCCATTTTCCCCTCATTTCCTCCTTGTTTTCCTCAGAGTTTTCCAGATGCTCCAGACACGATTACACGATCACTCTCTGATTTTTTTATTTTATTTTTTTAAATGACAAATCAGCCACAATGCAAATTATGCCTTCAAAGAATCAAAAGCACCATCTAGAGACTGCCATTGTGTAACATCTTCATCCCCTTGCAAACTGCAGCAATCCCATCCCAAATATAATTAAATTAATTTGCCCGTGCCACGTATTTGCTGCACTCGATTGGCATTGATTTCTATTTATAAATTTGTGATTCTCCCCACATTTGGAGACTGGAGGAGATTGTAGAAATCCATGCTGAAATGAGCTGCAGCAAATTATTTCGGATTGATGCCTTCAAAAAATTCTCAGAGAGGGGAAAAAAATAAAATAACCCAAAACCCTTCCTGCAGTTGGTGATAGGAGAGGATGTGCTCAGCATCAGAGTTGTTTCCTTGGAAACCAGGAACCATATGATGCCCAGTGCCAGAGGAGCATGCTCAGTGCAGAAATAAATCAGGGTAATTTGGATTATTTTGTCCTGGAGCCCACCCCAGGTTTGCTGCTGGGAAAATGCTGCAGTTTTTCTTGTCTGTGAGGGAGTCCAGGCGATGGGCAGAGTGGGGAACCACTGGTGTTGGAGTCTTGATTAACGTGGGGGGAAATAACTCACTTTTGGTCCTGTGGGAAAGCTCAGCCTCCCCACATGCAGCGTTTCAAAGGAAATCTCAGCAAAATGAATTTCAACTCCCACTTAGAAGGGGGAAATGACCCAAATGACAGATCACAGCAGCAAGCTCTTATCTGCCAAAACAGATAAACTCCAGTTTTTCTCCCCCATTTCAGTTTTTCCTCGCTATTCAGACAGTATTTGAGCTGAAACCAGAAAAAAACCCCAACATTAGATGAGGAAAAATTCCCAAAACAAAGCACCCTGCCCTCAGAGGATTTTTTAGTGTGGTTTCAGAAAAGAAATCATGGCTTTAAGATGGAGAAAGAGCCTGATCTGAGTAGTGCAGCTCTGGTGGTTGGCATTTGGAGCTCCCAGTGTGTCTGGAATACGAGATGAGCCATTCACAGACACCCACGGGCTGCTGGAGCTGCAACCTGAATTTATTCAAGTCCACACTCAAGCTGATTTCCCTAAAGAATAAGACCTCTGTTGGAGCTCTCTTGAATCACACTTGTTTTTCGTGGCTGAACAAAGGTGGATGGGCTTTTAAAAATAGCCCAAACAAGGACTACAAACAGAAATAGAAATAGAAATAATAGAAATAATACAAATATAATACATGTTTTTATGCAAGCACACAGGTGAAAAAAGTACATTTTAAAACATAAAAACCAACATAAGATTGAAGGCAGAGTTTCTTTGCCCCTGGTTCATGGTGGTGGTGGTGTTGTTACTCTTCCCTAACTCTTAAAATCACCATTTCATGTGCTTGGATCATGCAAAGAAATTAAGAAGGAACTCCTGAAAAAGCTTTGTTTTGCTTGACAAATAATTCCCATTTTTCTTGAATTTTTTTCTTGTTCAGCCCTTTCTTGGACCTTAAAATATGTGTTCTCCAAATGTATGCAAAGGCTAGAGTTTTATAGATAAAACTGACACCATAATTAAAGTAATTGAGAAAAATTCTGAGTTTCTTCCTGTCCCCAGTAACCAATATTTGTAAGAAAACAAGATTTATTCTAATACTTTTCCAGACGTAAATTTCCTAATAAATTTCAGCTGGCTAAACAAATCCACCCCAAAACAAAATCCTGTAATCCCCGATTAAGAGAGGAGTAAGGATAATAATCATAAATGTGGGTGCTGGAATTCCCATTTTTTTCTGGTCAGGGAGAAGGCTCTGAGCTTTCTCTGCTGGAGCGATCTCACATTTTTATAAACATTTATCAGTGTCTTGGACACAAATGCAGAAAGTCCTTGCAGCTTTTCTGGCTGGGCTTTCTCGTGGGAGGAGAAATTTGTCTGATTTTTGGCCCTAAAAGCAGTGTCTGTTTGTTTGTACAAAGTGCAGTTCTGTGAATTAATGGCTCCTTGCATGGGTTTATCTCCCCAGGTAGGGGGGTTTGCAAATGTCCTTATCAAATTCTGTAAACACTGTGAAATGAGCCCGAAATTCCATCAGTGCCCTCACTTCCCATCCTTCAAAAGCATTTTATTGACATGAACTATCTGTGGTCAAACCAGATATTTTTTAATTTCTTTTTTTTCCAATCAGGAGCCAAATGGTTTTGTTTTGTTTATTTTCTGCCTGTTCATTCCATCAGTTAAAAAAATTTAAAAATACATATATATATATATATATAAAAATTACTGCTCTAGCAGGACAAACCCATAACTTTAGAAGCAATTCCAGATTCTGGTTAAAAAATTTCTGCTCGTGCTGGCTCCAAACCCTTCCCTACCATATTTATGGCTTTGCTCCATGCAGTTTGTAGGGGCCTCCTGTGAATTTCTGCAGTGATCCTCCAAAACCGAGTGTCTGAAGGGCTCAGCTGCTGTGTTTAGAGAGAAAACCTGCTCCAAATAACCCTGTTTCAATTAAGCAAAAAGGAAAAAAGTACATTTGTATTGGTTTTCTGAGTTTCTCGAACTCCCAAAGCTCCTTTTCTAAACTTGAGGGTCACCAAATCCTTCAGAGGGCTGATAACAACAATGCTGATAATGAATTAGCAATTAGTGATGCCAAGAGTTCAGAGCCTGCCTTTGAAGCTGATTTGCAGCTCCATTTCTTCTCTGCCTTTAATGATTTCTCTGCAGTTAATTACATTGTTCTGTCTGCACTGACACTCGGAATTCTGCAAGAACGACTTGCAATTGGAGCTTGTCACCAGCAATGAAAACTCCACTGCAGGCGTTGGAGGGCTCTGATCTCCCCTCCATCAAAATGAAGGGAAAATGAAACGGATTGTTGGGAATAAGGAGCACAACAATCCCGCTGATGGAATGGTCATGGCCTTCTCTCAGGGACTTCCAGCAGTTAATTCCAGTCTTGTCTCAGCCTGAGATAATTTATCCAGTTGGATAATCCAATGTTTTCAGCTCTCAAGTGGCAGTTTGGTCTTTGGGTCTTTTGAATCGAGTGTTCAAGAAGAATATTCAGCAATTAGAGCTAAGTGGCTTTTTTTTTTAAACGTAATCTTACCCAAGTACCTGGTTTGGCAGTAAATAACAGCAGAATTAGTACTTGCATTTATAAAGGCAATTTAATGTATTTTAAAGGAAATTAGTTTTTTGCAATATATATTTTTTTCTCTAAATTATTCCGACCTCCTGATGCTATGAAGAAAACCTTTCCTAATTTCTGATGGGGTTTTACACCTGAACACAATGAATATTGAAATAAGATTTACTGCCTTTTCAAAGTGAAGGAGAGATGTGCTTTTCCTCATAAATCATCTAGGAACAGAGTAAGAAAAATAAGAAAAAATCTGATTATTCTGTGATCCTGCAAAAAGCAGTCACAAGAGACAGAATCAATGTTGCTGTGACAAAACTTAAAAATGTGGCTGTAATAGAGGAATAGAGCCCCCATTTTATAATTTGGATTTGCATTATCCAGCTGAAAACCTCATGGGCACAGCAAGACAACAAAGATTTCTTTAAGGATTAAATTTTATTTTCTGGAATATGATCCCAACCAAAAAGCACAAGTCTCTATGTGGTGGAGGAGCTCTTGGGATTCTCTCTTTAACACCTCTGTGTCCACTTCAGAAAAAATAAGCAATTACTTTACAATAATTTACACTTCTTTTTCATTTGTTGTGCTGCTCAGTCACCTCAAAATCCTGGAGAGCAGCACCAGGTGAAATGCAGGACCTGCACTTAGGGCCGTCCCTGAAAAAGTACAAATCTGCCTCAGTTTATGAACGTCTTTGCTCCACAAAGCTTTCCTTTTGCTCATCATATATCTTCCAAAACCAAGGGGAAACATTTCTCTCTTTTACTGAATGATCATTCTACTGAATGCTCAGACTAAAATCTGGGATCAGGACTAGCAAAAAATAACCTTGACAGGTGACATCACCAAATATTGTAAAAAAAAAAAATTTAAATTTGTATACATACTTAAAAAATATTACCCTTCCCCCAAATATGGCTTTTTTATTATTTTTAAAAATTATTTCTTATCTACTTCAACTAGAGGTTTAATCTTTCCCTCCTCCTTGGTTTCTGTGAGGTGCTCAGGTTCTCTCTGCATTCAGAAGCATTTTCCTGGAACTTACTCCTGAAGAAAAGAAATGCATTCACTTATTAGTGAAAAACTGAATTTGGGGCTGCAAAACCCCACGTTCAAATAAAAGCACAACGTGCCAGTGCCATATCACCCCAGCTGTGACAAATTCCTGAAGTTTTACCTCTCCTACACCTGGCTGTCTTAACTGGAACAGGATTTTTTTTTCCTGAGAGCTGGTCTAGAACTCAAGTAATTACCAAGAAAGAAAAAAAAAATATATGGCTGTGCTACCCACTCAGGTTGTCAAAAGAGATGATCACAGTCTGGCCAAAAAAAATTTAATTATTTTAACACTTCCCAGTATAAATAGACCACCCAAAGAACAAATTGAGGGAGGAATGTTTGCACCATTGGAAAACTTCCAGGAATATTTTTGGGAGGGATTGCAATTTTATCATGGAGGATGCCTGGGCTTGACTGACTGAGGTGCTGTGCAGATGGTGGAGGCCACAGCCATCCCTCAGAGCAGAGAATTTCCCTGCCGTGCCCTTATTGCTCCTCAAATTAATGTGCAGTAATGTTTTTAAAGTAAAAGAAAAGGATTTGTAAATCGGAGTTCTCACCAGCACCCCACAAATGGCTAAAATTGCATTTCTTGTGGTGTTCTCATTGTCAGTTACTGCTCTCAATCCAGCACAAATTGAAATAATGGGGATTCAGACCCATGCCATGAATTGTCCCTGGCATTTGGCAGGTTTTGCTGCAGAGCAGGTGCTGCTGCACAATTCCAGCCGGGAAATGCCAGGCTCTGCTTTCCTGATTTCAGGCTGCATCACCTTTCTCTGCAAAGCTTTCCCAGTGCTCACTGGGAATGAGCTCACGGGCATGGAATGCTCATTTATAAACCTTACAGAGCTTTTTATGTGATTATCACATCTCAAAGTGCAAGTGTGCTCTTGGTGCTTTAGGATTTCTGCTTTTATATTTCTCTTATATTTATAATCCTGCAGTTCTTTAGTGTTTAACTCCAAGCTCCATATCCAGTGTCAGCTGCTGCTCTCCCATTTTGCTCAGATACAACAATTCCTCTCCAGGCCTGGCAGTCAAGGACACCTGACTGTCCCAGGCCTGAGAGATGAAAAAAAAAAGTGAATTTGGGAGAGCAAACTTGGGGTAAATGCCCCCATTACCTGAAGCTGTAATTGGGAGATGAACCCAAATATGCAAATGGACCAAACTAATAAAACTACAAAAGTGTGAAAACCCATGATCCATTTCTGGGTGTAGGCCCTGGGAGGCTTTGTCTGCCCAAAATGTATCTGAAGGCCCTTCAATAAATAAAATCACTTTTTATTCCTTTAATTTTGTCTGGCCTCTGTTTTTAGGTAGCCTTGACAAAGCATCACCCAAATATTCCTCAATTTAATATTGATTTTGATGGAAGCTCTGAAGCCATTCCCAGAACAACCATTGCCACCATTATTTACCCTGCAACGCTCCTGACAGTGCTGCTCCCCCATTTATTTGCCACAGCAAATATCTCTAGAGCCTGACAAATATTCATCATTTGCTTTGCTTTATTTGAGTTTAAGGGAATTAGAGACTGGGTAATGGCATAGCTGGAAATTTAGGGATGATGAGTACAAAACACCAAGCTCAAGTCTCAGCTCTGGGTGGCTCCAAGTGAGTGGCACCAGTGATGCCCCTGCTCTGGTACCAAAATTTCTGTTCTTGTGGCCTCTTCTTCCACCTGCTGCAGCTTCCCCTGGGTGCTGTGTGGAGCAGGAAAACTGGGCCTTCCTGCCATTCCCAATCCCATTCAACTGCAAAACTGATTTTTTTT
>JAHLSL010000013.1:1031734-1055323 GCA_025920805.1 Petroica traversi | reverse complement strand
TGGGATCCTTCGAGTCTAGAATTCCATGGCTCATTCTGGCATCCTTTGAGTTTAGAATTCCATGGTGCATTCCGGGATCCTTCAAGAATTCCATGGCTCATTCTGGGATCCTTTGAGAATTCTATGGCTGGTCTGAAGCTCCTGGCAAGGCCTGGCCCATCTCTGGGGCTGTTCTTGCCTCCCGTGGCTGCTCTGGGCAGGGCTCTGCTGCTGCTGCTCTTTCCGTGGGGGTTTTGCTTCCCATTCCTCAGGGAGCTGTGTGCCCATGGAATGTCCTCGCTCTGCTTTGCTGGAATCCTTTTAAAATGACCTGTTAGACCTAGGAATTCTTAATTCCTACAACTCACTTTCCTTTGTAAATCTGGAGCTTTGTTCCATTGCAGCCTTTGCATTTGTCATTCAGTAGGCACTGCAGAAACACAATAGTATTACTCTTTTTTTTTGCATTTTTTTAAAAGGAGATTCACATTTCCTGATTTGGCAAGTTTGTAATTATCCAAATGTGTTTCCATTCCAATTTGCTGTTTTCTCTCTTTGTGCAGCTGCATTCGCATTCTTCCCAATTTGCCATCTCAGATTGTCAATACTCCAATTCCATTTGTGCATGCAAAGATTTTACTTTTTTTGTTTTAATTTAAAAAAACAACAACTGAAAAAACAAACCTGCAAGCTCATTCTTGTGACTCTTATCAGGGGAGGAAGAAAAATCTGTGATTACAAAGGATCAAAGAGATAAAAGAGAAAATATATCAAGGGGAGGCTCCTGGTTCACATTTTTCTTGTGTGAAATGTTATGTATTGCCTCAGCTGGAGAAGGGAAATAGTGAAGCCAGAGCAATTCAATGATCTCCAACTCCTTCTGGAAGTGAGGAATCCTTCATCTTTCATTTTATGTGGCCTCAGAAGGGGTGCAGGCAGAGCAGTCCAGCAGGGCCGTGGGACTTGATTATGGAACTGGCAGCGCTCTTCCTCCCCGAAAGGTTTGAAAGTTCTCCCTGGCTGTCCGGGGAAAGGGAATTCTGACAACTTTTGACAACGTGAAGAGGCAGAGGAACCTTTTATTGCTGAGCTTCTGCAGAGCAGACAGCTGGCAGGGCTGCCCTCCCTCAACCCTGCACCAAGGCCTGCAAGTTCTCCCTTCTGGGACTGAGCAAGGACCAATTCCTGCTCCATTTTCTGAGGAACATTGGTTTGTTAAAGCCCAATGCTCCTCTGACTTGTGTTTCCTCTTAATATCTCAGGCAAATATTGTGGTGAATCTCTCTGGACTGAAACACAAAAAATTCCCGAGCTGTGGAGTGTTCCTGAGGAACTCCCACGTGCATGAAAGCTGTGCTTCAGGAATTATTCAGGGAAAAAGGGAAGAAAAAAGTGCCAGATGCTCCTGCAGACCTACAAATCACAACTGCATCCAAAATTTGGAGGGGCCAGGGCAATGATGGCTTCATCCTTTGCCTGATCTGATCAAAGCCTGCTCAGCTCAGTGGAATGGGCAGCCCTGAGAAGGATGGGTTTGATAATCCCAGCAGATCTCCAGGGGTGCTGCCTCACTTAATGCAGGGAGGGGCAGTTGGAGTTCTCTGCTGTAGTGTGTTTGAATATGAAAAAAAAAACAGATTTCCTTGAAAGGAGCAGAAATTTTACTGCACTAAAGAAGAAAGGAAATGTGCAAGGGTTGGTTTCTTGTCAGTGCTTCAAACAGTGGTGCATATTTTAGGGGAGAGAAATAATGTTCAGCTTTACTTTTATTGTTGATTTTTTGCTGCCAAAGCTATAAATGGAGAAAAGTTCAGAGGAACTAAAGTGGTATAAAATGAGAACTCCACAGCTCTGTCCAAAAGTAAGGCTTTAATTCAAGCCTTAGATTCTACGTGGTTTTAGTGACTCAGCTTTGCTCAGCTGAGCTCAGTGCATTAAGAAATATCTAAAACTCCAAAGTTCCACTTCCAAACATGGATAAAAATATGAACATATAAATTTCTAAATATTTACTAAATTTTCTGCAAACAGCAGGAGGAACTTACCATGGGGTTTGTCATATCTCAAACTTAATGCAGTGAAGTAATGCTATAAAATCCCATCTGCCTGTGAATTCGGGGCTCTGGGACATTCTGCATTCCTTTGTCTCAAAAGGAAGCACCATGAAATTTTGGCACTTGCTGGAACTGGACGTTTAACTCAAAAGGTTAGAGATTTTAAATCCTTTTGTTTTATTTCTAGTGCAGCTAATTTGCCTTTTTGCAAGTATCCTAGCAACCTTTTTTTTCCCCCCCCTCCTCCCCTTTCTCCAGCACCGTAAAGGTTAGGTAAGGATTCTGGAGAGATTGGCCTAAAATATAAAACAAACTGACAGAAGGGCATTTCTTAAAGGCACAATTTTCTTTTGGTACCATCCTGACAATTCTGACACCTTTTAAGGGAAAGGGGACAAGAAGCCCAGAAACAATCCTGGAGTAATTTCCAACAGTTTGTAACTCCATGAAATATTAAACTGAATCAGGGTTTATGCTTTACAAAAGTCTTCCTCAGAGCTAGGGAGCAAATATTAGAATAATATTTGGTGAGGTGAAACATTGAAGCAACAAAAAGCTGTTGGAGCCAATTTGAACCCAGAGTTTGTCCTGCCAAATATTTACAGCCAGAAATGGGAACTATCCAAGTTCTCCTGGATTTTGCTGGAGCTCTGATAAGATTTGTAGCAAGAACAACACTGGGATGGCGTGAACAGAAATAATTTCCTGCTCACTGCAGGTGCAGCCCCAGGAGCTCCCAAACATCACCAGAGTTAAGTCCAGCCTGGTGTAAAATGCTCTGGATGTGCTTGGGTGGCCTCTCCCAGCCCCACGCCTGCTGCTGACCTGCTGGAAGGTTCCATCCAGCAGCATTTCCTGGCTGGCAGGTTATATTTAGGCACTTATGAAATTTTAACTGCTTCAGTCAAAATCTGCTAGGTCTTGGGTAGGGCCACATGGGAGAGAGGCTGAATAGCAGAGTGCAAGTGCTGGAAGCTGAGCAGGGATGTTGATTACACAATCACAGGGGTTTTTTATTTTTAAGGTGGGATGTGGGTTTTTTTTAATAATTTTGACATCTTGTTGAGCTACGAGATATGTCCGTGTCCAGTGTCAGCTTTTTCAAGTATTTACACATTTGGTTTGCTGTTTTAAAGGTCTTTCCATCTTCTATTCTAAGCCTCGTTTTATTCCCATACCTCTGAAAAGTAGCAAATATCGACTTTGAAGTAATCACAAGGACGGTAATTTTTCAAATAAAGCAAGAGTGGAATTACTAATCACAATTTTAAGTACTATTAAATAAAATTACACTGTTTGACAGTTAATATGCTTGTTTTAAAAGGCTTTTTTTTTTTTGAAAAATGAAGATTTCTCCATGCTTTCACAGGCTGCATAGCAACAACAAAGAGCCTGTCCAACCCCCGAGTTTTTACTCATAATAAAAGAATTTATTGGTCAGTGCGTTACAGAAAAATTTAGAGCTTCCTGGACCTACGTGCTCTCACACAGGTTCCACCTCATCCGGCCAACTCCAATCGGTTGGAATGCACGGAAAGGATCTTTTGGGAAAAAACCTGACATTTATGGAAATGAGCCACCAGAGGGAGCCTTTACCTGTGCTGGTACAGATGTGATGCTATAAAACTTAAAACCCAAACGAACCAAAAAAAAAAACCCAAACAAAACCAAACCAAAACAAAAAACAACAGCAAAAAAAAATCAAATCAAAACAAAACAAAACAAAAAACCCAACAAAAACAAAACAAAAAACCCCAAAAAAACCAAACAACAACAAAAAAAGAACAACAACAACAAAAAAAACACAAAACCCAAACCAACAATAAAAAAAAGATCTCCGAGCCAAGCCAGCTTTGCTCTCAGCTCGATAGATTTGTGTTAAATGTGCTTCCCATGCTGACTGCACACTCATGCCACAATCCAACAGCTTCAGCAGCAGCCAATTTCAGTTTTTGGTGGTAAAAAAAGAATTCTCCCTTTTCTCTTCCCAGTTTAGACTTCTGCCTTTCTCAGCTGGTAAAACAAGTGCCACCCTCAGGAATGAACCTCACTCCCCTGTGCCTCCCCAGATCTCTATCCCGAATTTTTGGGATGCCCTGGACTTCCTGCTTTCCTGGAACAGGGCTATTCCTGGTTGTTCCTTAACCAACAGCTCGGAAGAGGAGTGGAAAACTACCTGGGAACAGCAGCCAGAAAAGGTTTGGAAAACCTCCCCTCCAGATGTTTTCCAAGGCATCTTTTGGATAAAGGGAGAGTGTGTGGCAGGAATGCCTTGGTGTGGGTGGGGTGTGGGTTACATTTATTATTTAATGCACAGGTTGTATTTAATAAAGGCGACAGCAAAAAAAGCTTGCAGTGAGAAGCCTTTTTAAAGGGTGTGTTCCATCCATGGTCCATTGTTTGTCTGTCCTGCAGCTCAAAACTCCTTTGCTGCAATGCTGATGCATCCTAAGAACAGGGAGGAAAAGCAACGCTCTGTACAGAAAAATTAACCCCCAGCCCAACCAAGCCTTCAACTTTTCCTAAAGTTCATTGGTGCAACTACAATCAACCTGAAAATGGAGCTCCAGAGGGGACCAAGCACAGGGACAGCTCCTTGTGATCCTTAATCCGCAGCACTTGGGCTTAAAGCCAATGTAAAAAGGAGATAAAAGCTGAGTTTGGGGGGCGAATTTCTCCTTTTTCAGGCCCACCCAGCCGTGCCCAGGGAAGTGTTGTCAAGGCCACTCCGAGGTGAGAAGCCAACAGAAGAAATTACTGCAAATAAACCCCTGTACCTGCATAAAGGCCACAAGGAAATCTTTTGCTTCGCAAGCCCAGTCCCAGGAAATGGGGCAGAGATTTGGGATGGGGGAAGCATTGCCTCAACAGGAGGAATCTCCTCTCATTCCCAGGGAAAAAAGGTGAGGATTTTTCTGGCTCACCCTCAGTACAATCCAACTTTCCCCTTCTGTTATTTGCATCAAATACCTGAACAATATTTTCTAAAGTCAGTCCACATTTGCCAAGCAGCTCCTCAGGAATCTTCATCTTCACCAGCCAACAACTTTTATGGGCTGGGCAAGGAAACTCCTTCCTAATCCTGCTACAGAAACACAAAATCTGAGCTCCTGGCGTGAGTTTGGGTTTCCCACGTGTCCCTGTGTGAGCAGGTGTCCTGCCCCATTTGCTGACAGATTTGGTTGCACAGTGGAGATTAAAGTAAAACTTGAGATGAGTCAAATTAGGTCACCTTGGCTGAAGGGGGAGAACTGAATTCCATGGTGGTTACTTTGGGAATTCTAATTGCTATTCTGTGTGTAGCTTCAGCAAATAAAGGGAAGAATGGGTGATACTTAATTACCAGTACTTACTGCTGCACAAAAGCTTTTGCCTGTGCTTTCTTATCTGTGCACCATCCCCAAATTCTGATTATAGTTATTATGTAATTCATCCAAACCAAACAGGGATCCTGGTCTGGCCAGATAAACAATGGGCTGTCACTGTCAGACCCAAAGTGAAAATGCTGGTAGCCCATGGCAAATATCCAAGGAAGGGTGGAGGTGATTCTGGGTGTTTGGAGTTTCTGAAGTTCAGGTAAAATCAGCCTTTTACAGGAAGACCCCCTGAGGTTTCACTGCACAAACGAGGCTGGTAAACGCTGCCATTTTCACAGTAGTTTTAAATAAAGCTGGAGCTCCTCAGGGAATTCAGCACGTGGTTTTCTGAGCGTGGTTGCTGGGATCCTACTGCTGCCATAAATGATGATGAGGACTGCCAAGGGCTGCCCATCTTTTTGTGAGTGAGAGAGATATTTTGTTCTCTATCCCATTTTTAGAACTCAACAGACTCTGATCACTCAGTTACGTGCAGGACCTCTGACAAGTGTTTTGGCCTTTGTTTCTTAGTTATAAATTGGGAGAAAACCCTGTCCAGTAGGTCATTAATTGACATTTAAGTATCATGGCCACTTAAAGACCAGAGGGGTTTGGAAATGTAGTGCTATGATCATTCAGTTTAAATTTGGTTTATTTTTAATGTTCTGACCACTGTGCTGGGTGAGCAGGTGACTTGGAGGCCGAGGTGAGCAGGAAGTGTTTCTGGAGCACACAGAGTGGATCTCCCTGCTGGAGGGCAGTCAGAAAGGGAATTTTTGTTGGACATCTTGCCTGTTCCTCTTTGGTAGCTGTCTGGATGGGATAGCACTGCCCTCATCTGCGGTTTAGCTTCTCAAACGGGTCTGCAATTTTCCTTCCTGTTTTACTGCCTCGTTAGTTACTCTGCTTTGCAAATATTTCATCCATTTCAAGGGGGATGCAATGCTAAAATCGGGGAAACAGCAGAGATCCCTTCACCCATCCCAACCTTTCCCTTTGTGTGTTTTCTGGCTGCCTGGAGCTATTTTTCCCCCTACTCCGTGTCAGTCTGGGATGCTCTGAGATGCAGCGTCACCGTTGGATCCCTGCCCAGAGGCTTCAGGAGAGCATCCAGGCTCCCTGTGACACCTGGGCCTGGCTCTGGGAATGCACAACAGACTCTGCTGATGGATTCAGCCCCTAAAAATAACTGCAGCAGGTAGCTGGCAGTGCTTTTGCAAGAGCTAACTCAAGAGCACGGAGCAGGATGCACCAGATCACTGAAAAGCTGCTCCATTTCTCCTTTTAAGAAAGGAGAATGATATGGGAGAGAAAACAATAAGATGAATATAGCTCTAATTTCTTCACAAAGAATAATTATTCTAACTTTAGACCTTTTCCTTCAAGGTATTTCAGTTGGTAATTTTTTAACTCCGTGCCTCAATTAATTTTTGATTGAGTGCATGTAATATAGATCACTTTATGTGTCTCGTGTCTGTCAAATAAACCACTGACCAGACCTGGAACAAAAAATTTTAGAAGTTAGGAGCAATGCTAATCCTTTTTCTTTTCTTCTTTTTTTTCTTTTTTTTTTTCCTTTTTTTTCCCCTTATTTTTATTTTTTTTAACATAATGAATGGATACCTGTAATTGTGTCTATTAATTTTGTACTTTCCAGACTCTGTCTTTGAATACACTGTACAGGTTACACTTTTTTTTTTTTTTTTAAATTATGGAGAAGCAACAAAGCTTAATTGATTCACTGGGATTGAATGTTCCCATAGCTGGGTCACGTGCACTAAGCAATAATTCACTTCCCGTAGAGAATGTACCCTCTCACCAACTTTTGTGTTTCCCTGTTGGTTCCTAATTTTAATTTTAATTTTTTTTAAGGCTGCAGCTCTTGATTTCCATGTTTTTCACATTCACAAATCAGATTATTCCATAAGGAATATTGCAAGATATCTCTTTTGTGCTAGATAAGTGTGTCTTTCCCTTAAGGTCACCAAGTGTGGGTTTTTCCATACTGTGGGAAACTTCAGTTGTGAATTTTCTCCTGTCTATGGGTACACTTAAAATAAATTATTTTTCAAATTATTTCATAGTGCTTTGCTCTTCCAGAGAAGACTCATGTGAAATGTTGCATTTCTTTTCCAAGTCTGTATTTAAACTGTGTTGATTTCCATGATTGCCATGATTTCCATGATTTCCATGATGATCTTTACCCTTTATTTTTACTTTTGGAGAATCTCTGTAGTTTGGGATGCTGGTTCTCAAAGACCCAACTGAACCACCAGGAAAATATGAATAAATCTATATAGTGAAATAGCTAATTTCCAGCTATTTATGCAGGAGAAAACTGGAAATTTTAGATGAATTCTGAGAACCTTGGCCTGCACACTGATTAATTACCACAGAGTAATTCCTACCAGCCAGCCCTGCCTTTCCGTGGGCACAAGCAGAACAACTTACAAAATAATTAAGCCAAATTCTCACCTCCAGACTAAAACCTTGTTAATGAAATCCAAAAAATATATCATGTTGTTATTGCAACAGTGGACTCTTAAAGGAGTACCAGGAGCTTAATGAAAAAAAAAAATACACACAGAGAAGGAAGAGGCTCTTTTTAGTCAGGAAAGGTTAAAAATGTTTTCTTTTTTTTTTTTTCAGAGGTAATTAAAATACAGAACATGAAAGCTGCTCACTCAAGCCCAGATTGAGGTCAGGATTATTTGAGATTCACAGCCCAAGCTGCAGGTGAGATCATAATGAGCTGAATATTTCAGAGCAAGCTATGGATGCTTCCAAGGGGTGAAATGAGGCTCCCTCATTGTGCAAACATTTGGAATATCCTGTGATTTTTGATTCTTTTTTTTTATGGCTATTCTTTCCCATCACAGTTGATATTGCACCTCCACCCACAGATTTTCTGCTGTTACTGCAGTGGAATCTGATGGATTTCCAAAGCAATCAATCGTGGAGGGTTTTAACTCCTTAAAGCTCAGCAGTGCCACCACATTCGGTGGGAGTTTGTTTATTTTTTTTAATTGACCATCATTTCCCACCTCCTTTCTCCCCAAATTATTTGTCTGTGACACGGTGCTGCCTTCCCAAATTATCCTTCCCTAACTTGCTCCGATCACTGTGTAAATAATTCTGTAAATAAATACAAATAAATCCCTCTCTGCCTTCCCTTCACCCACCGCTTATTACAGCCATTATTTATTGGCTGCAAGGAAAATTATAACCTGAAAATAACAGTGTGAGGGTGGCAATAACATTTTTCTTTGTGGGCAGCACCAGCATGCAGAGGTATTTCTGCGGTGATGGGGAATTACAGATGAATTATTAAAAATCTCCCCTGTGGTTTGTGTGCAGATCTAAACAGAAATCTGCCACAGAAGGCCAAGGGTCCTTATCTTTCACTGGCTATTCATCAGCCAAAACACAAAATTTAACTGCCTTAAACATCCCTCAGCTAAACTCTTCTAAGCAGTTTCTTTTGCAGTGATTTCTGCACCAAATGTGTGGAAAATCTGTGTCCTGGTAGCCACAATATGTAGAGAATCCTCACTGAAAAATTGTTGCACTCAATCATGTCCAGAAATGCAAAAAAAAAAGGAGCAAATTTCATTTCTTCTTTAAGCTATTTTATCTGCATATTTCTATTTTTTAATTTAAAAAAATTACATGTTAAAAAAATCTGCATGTATTCTTAGATCCCTGGGCATTTCAAATTATTCTTCTGCATAAAAGGAAGTTTTGATAAGCCAGAGCACTTTCAGCAAAAGAAGTAAACAAATTGCAGCAGTCACAAATCATCTTGACTGTGATGCGAGCTGAGAAATGGAGCCATGCAATGAAATTATAAACAGCTCAAATCACTTTTATTGACCAAAAATAGTCCCTTATTGTCCCAAGGAGAACTGAGCTTGATAGATGCTTGTAAACCCCAGCAAATACTCAAATATACAATAAATAGGCTGAGGGTAAAATAGAAAATGTGTGATTTGGAGAGAAAATATCCCCCAAGTCCTGCTCAGCATTAGCAGGATTAGCACTGAACATGTTCCAGCAGATTACAGGAAACAAAATCCCTTTTTTTTTCCCAATTATTATTTTGGCAGGGAGAAGCTGATGTTCTCAGAAGGATCAGGCTACGTGATTCTGTCATATTATAATTTCCAGCACTTTTAAATTTTTATTGAGAGTTTCTGCTGGGTTTTTGGGGGTTTTTTTCACCCTTTAGTGGGCAAACCCCCTATGACAGAGCAGGAATGTCCCTTTTCAAACTGCAAAAAGTTCTCCACAGCACTGATGCTCAGCCTGGTGTGTGGAACAATAAAAGCAGCAATTTGTCCTGGCTGATTTTATAAGAACTCGCATAATTTTTTTGTACAACAACTTCAAGATTTTTTGTTTGTTTGTTTACCAGAACAAATAAAAACCAGGTTACTTTTTCTGAAAGATAAATAAACAAAATTAGGTGAGGATATGAATCCCAATCCTCCCACCAGGTGATATTTCTGAGCAATGCTTGATACACATATCATGTTTGGAGTGGCATTTTTGATCCAGCAATTTTCTACTTGAGGAGGAAACTTTGTTCTGCCTTTTTCCTCTTCTGATGGAAAGAATATATTTCAGCCTGCTAGAGGTAGAGGTAAAAAAAAGTATATATTTTTTACTCATAAACCAACATATCATGAAGTCAGTTTAGATCTGTTCATAAAGATATATTTTCTGAGGGTAGAGGAAATATTTGGCAATGAACACCTGATTTCTTTGGCCTGCAAATGGGGTTTATCAAGGTAAAACAGCAATTTATATCTGCCAGCTGGGGTCAGGCCCCCACACTGATTTAAAACACTGAATTAACCCAGGGGGTTTGATCACCTGCTCTGACCCCTCCCTTTGCAATGAAACCCAGGAATGCCACCAATTCCTGTCTGCCCTTCCTTTAATTCAGTTTAAAGTTGCTTTTGCACAGTCTGGGGGTGGAGTTAGGATATCTCTGAATACTTTAAAACAGATTCTCATGATTTTGTTTGCTGATATTGTGCTGATGTTTTATTGTGTTGCTGTTGTACCCCCCACAGTTGGCGTTTTGTGCTGCAGAGCTGCCCTTGCATTGGAGATGAAATTGCTTTACCCAAATGGCCTCTTCTCAAATTCCTTTTACAAAGTAAAGCCCAGACCCCAATTCCTGACTCCTCTCTATAATTGCATTTGAAATCAACAGCATTGTGGATTTTTTAAGTGCTTCCTTTTTTTCTCAGTGGTATTTGCACAACACAAGTTTGCTGTGGGGGGATCAATGACTTTGGCCTGCAGGAAGTCGGTGTGCTTTAAAACTCTAATATTTGTACCCAAATTTTTAACTATTTTTAACTCCAGGATCCTTTCAATTATCGTTTTAAACTCCAGGATCCTTTCAATTCTCGTTTTTAACCCCAGGATCCTTTCAGTTTGAACTCAGACTCATCCAAAACCTTGATTTGTTTTGGTTGTGCTGGAAAAAGTTATTCTGAAGTCCTTCTGGAGCTGTGTAAATGTTTAATAATTCAGGCTCGGTACGGGATGAAAATAATCTCTCCCTCAACTTGAAATGACATAAAAATGACAGAGATTTGCCACCAGCAAAAACTCATTTTCTGTTTGTTTTAGCAGAGTGGTTCCAGAGGCTGAAGGAGGATCAGCTGTCTGTGGGTGGCCAGAGCTGCATAACCACTGTGTAAAAGCAGAATTTTGGATTTCAGTTGTCAAGACATGTTATTTGTAATTCTGAAATGCTTGGAGCTAAGCAGGGGTCAGGCCTTGGAGGCCTGAGGCTGCAGTTGCTGATATTTTGGGGAATATTGATAATGAACAGGCAAAGGAAAATGGGATTTATACACAACCAAGCCAAGCAGCCATTTGGCTGCTCAAGTTCGCTGACAAATTCCTGATGGCCTTCATGGAAAACCCTTGGAAAACAATCCAAAGAAGCAGTCAGGGCGAAAATAATTTTTTATGCTTTATTTCTCATATATCAGCGACGTAGTTGATTTGTAAACCCTCTGAATGCTGTTATTGTGGACACAAAATGCTGGGAAATCTGATTTTTATTGCACCGCAGTTAAGGGAACCCCCAGATTTGCAGCTGCTTGGTTCCCCCTCCTTGCAAGATCCACAGCAGCAACGAAAAGTGCATTATTGCAGCACGGGCAGAATTACTGCTGTTTTTCCAGTCATTTTTGCCCACTTGGAAAAGCGACTTGTTGGCTCAGGAATTCAGCAGGAGGAGGGATGTTTGGGCGCAGGGACTGTCTGTGCCCTGCATTTCTGAGGCCCTGAAGCTCCCAGGGAAGCCTTGGGGAATGTTAATGACTTTTGGAGCTCCCTGGGCTCGGCTCTCACCCACGTCCCCGCTCACAAACGCGGCGCCCTAGGTGGTCCAGGGCTGTGTTTGGGCTCTGCATTGACACTTTTATCTTCCTAGGAAGTAGAAAAGGTCAAGCAGTTAATGAACTTGTTTTAAGGAATATCAAGCCCCGTTCCAGGCAGATTTTCAGTTCTGACAACATCGGGTGGCCGAGCCAAGGGCTGGTTTTGTCGTCGAGAGGCTCCTGCTGAGAAACCCATTTTGGGGATAACAGAGAGCCCAGAGAGGGTGGGAGGGGGCGAAGGAAAAGCTGCTCCTTGGGAAGGTTCCTCCTCCAATATCCGCATGTGCAGCCTGGGATACCTGTCAGAGCTGCAGCTTCCAGGGACACAGGGCAATTTTATGGCTGAGAACTTGAATCCGCTGCTGCACATCACACACTTTAAAAACCCCAAAACTTTCTGTTCTGCCAGCACAGGACAAGGTGACAGCAGGAGGTTTTGCTTTCAAAAATAAGTTATGCCGTGAAGGTTTAGCTATAAATCATAGATCTCAACCCTTTTGGGGGAAGTAGTCATAGAAAACATTTTCTAAGCTGTTTCTGGAGTCAGTGGGAGATTGAGCCAGGCTTAATAAAACAGGGATCGGGGCACTCCTGGCTCACCCAGACAAAAAATTCCTGTGGGATTTTTCTCTCCTTCTTGGTGAAGTGTTGGGGGACTCCTGGTTCACCCAAACAAAAAATTCCTCTGGGATTTTTCTCTCTCGATGTAACATTGGGGCACTCATGGCTCATCCAGTAAAAAGTTCCTGTGGGATTTTTCTCTCTTCCTTGATGTAACATTGGGGCACTCATTGTTCCCAGGTAAAAAGTTCTTGTGGGATCACCCAGGCAAAAAATTCCTGTGGGATTTTTCTCTCCTCTTCAATGTAACATTGGGGCACTCATGGTTCACCCAGGTAAAAAATTCCTATGGGTTGACCCATGCAAAAAAATTCCTGTGGGATTTTTCTCTCCTCCTTGGTGAATCTTTGGGACATTCATGGTCCACCCAGATAAAAAATTCTTTGGGATTTTTCTCTCTTCCTTGATGTAACATTGGGGCACTAATTGTTCACCCAGACAAAAAAATTCCTGTGGGATTCTCCTCTCGTCCTTTCTGCTGCATCTCCCCCAATCCGCTGTTGCACCCTGCTGAATGAAGCATTCTGCACCTGCATTCATTTCTGTCTGGGTGAGGTTTTAAATCAGTTTCTCTGCAAGGATGTGAACGGTGATGTGAGAACAGCTGAGGTGAGCTGCTGGTGAGCCAGAATATTCTGTTTGCAGGGATTCCCTTGGGAGTTTATTGGATCCCAGCACATCCAGGCAGAGTTCAGAGCTGTTCAGGAAAACAGAAAAGCCTAGTTTGGTTTCTTCTTGAAGCGCCAAAATTTGGTTGAATCCCTCCTCGCAGGAGTTAGCACAGTAATCCCAGTTAATGACAGACATTAATTAAGGAAATCCATTCCTCAACGAGGAATTTTTGCTGTTTCTGGTATTTTTCAGAATAGAAATACTCCATATAAATAGTTACATGTAAACTTCCAGAAGTGGAGCAAAACCAGCCTGGTTTGGAACATGATTTAGTAAATCAGTTAATATTGAAAAAAGGACAGTGGGAATGGGAGACCCCTTTTCATAGAATCCCAAAATAGTTTGGGTTGGAAAGGACCTTAAAAATGACCTTGCTACCACCCCCTGCCATGGTCAGGAAACTTTAAGCCATCAATCATGTCTAAATGTAGAATTTATTATTTTATTTATTTTGTATTTGTGAATATATTTTATGGTCATCTCGAGTGAAGGATCTAAATGTCAACAATTAATGCCAACATTATAACGTTAGAGTTAAAATGGCTATAAAAAACTTAAGGATTATATTTAAAAGCAAAGTTATTTTTATGTAAGTAATCTGTTAAATAACATTAGTTAATAGGTTACAATATTAAATAATACATTAAACAATATTAAATATGTTAAATAATTAATTAAAATAATGTTGTAAAACCACAGAGAGCTCTTTATGACCCAGAGACATATTTCAATTAAAAGGAGAGCTGTCTCTGGTTGCATTCAGGTAATTACACCTTGCAAACCAATAATAAAAAGCTGCTTTAGAGAGGCATTAAGAGAAATAAAGATAAAATTCTGTCAGGACAATCCAGCTGGACTATTCCAGTCAAACCATTTCGTTCAAAACAGTGAGCTGAAAAATCTTGGAATTTGTCACTTTGAAAAAAAACCCCAAAGCTTTGAAAAAATTAACTCAAAGCAGAAGAAAAATGAGCCTTAATTTTCCAGGAGAGTTTTAGGTGTGCAAAGGTTTTGATGTCTTGCTGTAGAAAAATTTAGGAAAATTAGGTTTGACTTCTTCAATAGGGACTGAAGCACTCTACAAAGTTTTAGGAATATTTAAAAACGTCCCACTTTTGCTATTTAATGTTCAGTGATATGTTCAGGACATGGCTGGAGTTTCCAGGGACTCATTTATTTTCCATATTTTAGGGATGCACCAATGAGAAAGAAAAGCCCATTATTGGTGTTGAAAGGGAATTTTACCAGGAGCTGCTTTTTAAACACTGCACCCCCAAGTCCTTAAATGAAACAATGAGCATTAATTTGCTTTAATTGTGTGGAAATCCTTCCATTTGAGTAAGGCCCTGCTGTAAAGGGTTTGCAGGGGGGGGTATCACAGGGTCAGGAGCAATTGAAGAGGAATCATTTGGGAAAAGGCAATTTAAGATCATCTCAAAGCCTGCTAACATAAGAAGAAGAGGTGAAAAAAACAACTGTAAGCAACATGCACAATAATGTGACCATTCTTCAAACAAACATAGGTGAAAGATGCACTTCTTCTAAAAAAAATTAAATTAGGACTTGGAAAAGGCAAAGTTTAAATACTTTTTATTTTTTTCCAAATTTGAGGATGGATGTTTAGCACTATGAATTATTTCAGATTCTTCATAGTCGTAGAAGCAGAGTGAGAAATAATTTTCAGCCAAGAATTGGGATAGGATGATGTTTGTAGGGTGGGAATTGCAGTTTTGGGCAGATTTTCAGATATTTTAGTGCACCTGACGGGAGCTGATAACACCATCAATGTTAGAATAATATCTTGTAAAACAACAATGCTTTGTTGTTTCACAACAATCTCAAAGATTGAAAAAAGCCTTTAAGATTAAACTACTCATGGAAAAATAAGATTCAGTTCTTTAAGTTTATTGCATTTGTTCAACCAATTATCAGGAGTTGACTTTATTTTTCACAATTTAAATATTCCGGTTTCCTCAAAGGAGTTTTCTTGAATATCTCATTTGTTTTAATAGGAAACCATAATTTACATCTGCTCCAGCCAAGAATGGAGTGGTAAAAGCTGAAGGTGGCAAAAAGAGTTGCTGGAAGCTGCTGCCCAGATTAAGGTGCCATTCACTCTGGTGTTTTGACCTTTAACACCAGATTTGGAATGCAGCTCAGGAACTCTCTTTGGCCTCTTCATTTCAATGCAGCCCCAACGCTTCCTGAGCGAGCCATTCGCAGCAGCCAAATTTTGTTTTCATCGGATGGGCTCATGGCTGGGCTGTTCTCTGTGTCTGGCCAGGGTTCTGATTTGCAAATATAAAAGGGGACTCTGCACTTCAGCGAGCAAAGGGGCACTGAAACAACTCGAGAAACCACGCGGGGCTTAAAAAATTCTGTGTGCTCCAGAGTTGGAAGTGGGAATGAAGAGCTGGAGAGTTTGGGGTGGAGATCAGGGGAAGGTTCTTCCCCCAGAGGGTGTCAAGCACTGCCCAGGCTCCCCAGGGAATGGTGACATTCCGAAAGCTGCCAGAGCTACAGGAGGCCTTGGGATGAACAGGGTGGGATTTGGGGGTGTCTGTGCAGGAGTTGGACCCAGTGATCCTGGGGGTGCTTTCCAATGCAGGACTGTCCATGATTCCCTCACGGAAACACAAAATTCAACACAAAATTCAGTCTGTGTCCTGCTGAGGGCTGGCACTGCCCCCCATGGGTCACAGCCCTGCTGAAAGGTCACTGCACCAACCCCAGGGTGCGTTTCAGGGTGCAGAATAACATTTGGTAGATAATGATTTGTGTCTCAAAATCTACATTTAATAAGTGAGGTCTGTCACAGAGTTCTTGGCCATGCAGGGAAACAAAAAAAAAAAAGAGCATAAATTGTTATTTATTTTATTTATTTGATTGTACAACAGAACAGGAGAAAGTTTCCAAAGCAGCTGCTACCTCTGCATAAAACCAGGTCTTTCACCTAAATTCTGTCTTTATTGGGAGAAGCTGAACCATCCCAAGGTTCAGGGAGAGGACAGGGACACTTTGCTCTTCTCCTTGCTCAAGGCTCTTTCAAAACCCAAGGCTGAATGGGAAACTCTTAACAAGCTTAAGGAGAATTAAAACAGAAATCAACTTAAAATCAAAAATCCATCTAACACAAGCAGCTGCAAGGTAATGCTTCCTTATCACCTGAAATTTAATGCTTTTTTATCGTTGTTAACAAGGAGCTGAAATTAATTGCACTCGGAGCTGCCTGCTCCAAACCCTCCCCGCTTGGTTTAAAAACAAACCTCAGAAGAAAACCTTGCCTGATTGAAAACCTTTATTTCTATTTCTACGTGGATTGCAGCTTTCTATTCTGGGTGTAAAGTCAGTTAGGAATGGAGGAAATTCACATTTTCTGGAAAGATAAAAGCACTTACAGATATAAAACAATCTCTCCTTAGCTGCTTTAATCATCAAAATAATCGATGTTTACGGTGCACAAGCCCCTTTCAAGCTGCAAGCAATAAACCAAGTGCCATTTTCTGTCCCTCTTCAGCAGAAAAAGCCCCCTCAGTAATTTAGCTCCTGAAAATCTGAGCTTTATGCCCCAAATCTGCAAAGTATCTTTAGAAATGAGTTTCAGGCTGAACATGCTGGAAGTTTTGTAAATGAGGGAAGATTTAATGGTGGCTGTTTGCAGCATATTCAGTCACCTGAAAAGGGTTAAAAGGCTGTGATTGTGGAGATCTCTGCAGAGGAAATTTTCCTCTTCTGGGTGCAGCTTTTTTTGCTCTTAAATGATATTTAATCTCTGTAGCAGGGGGAGAATTTGACTGCAAAACACACAATGATACTCCCCAAAAACGGTATGGTTGTGATAGCAGGGCTGATGGGGATGTGACGTGTGGAGGTGTCACTGTCACTCACGCTCTGACATTTTAGGACATCCAGCCTTATTCACCTTGACTCCATCTGCAAAGTCTTCCTTTTCCAGAGGGACAAGTAAAAGTCACATGGAATAAGGAGAACTTTGTGTGTTCTTCCTGGTTTAGTTGACTACACACTTTTAGTCATGAGGAAATGATGAGTAGAACAATACTTAGAGAAAGTTAAATTTTTAAAAATTGGATTTTTCAAAAAATTGAAGCCTAGAATTCCTCAGCGCAGGGTATTTTTCCGATAAAATAATATACAAGGAAATTTTACAGGAATAGTTTTAAGGAATTGGTGCTGCTTTGAGGATTCCACTCACCAGATGTTGTGCTTGAATTAAAACATGGTTGGAGCACAGAATCTCAATTGATTATTTCTTTCCACTTCCCTACAACAGACTGCAAAAAGAAATGAGCCCAACCTCTTTTTCCTCCTCTTGTGAAGGTAGAACTCCCTGTCTCAGGTAAAATGGGATGTCTCCTCTCTGCCTGAAAAATTCCTATAACTCATCCTACAAACACCAGGCTATTGAGGGAGTCAAAACCAGGCCTTTGGCAGAGGTCACACACAAAATGATCTTCAGCAGAATTCCTCCTCCTCTCCTGGATTCAGTTTTCCATGGATTTGGCTCTGTGTTTCTGGTAGTTTGATGATTCTGCTCAGTGCCCGACTCTTGGAAAAGGATTTGGGACAAGTGTATTTTAAACTTCTCTTTGCAAAGTGGTCAGACCCTGTAGGATCAGTTCCAGCGTTCCTGTGGATAGGAAAGGAACAGAGATGAGAGGGAGTAGGAATGGTCAGGAATATCCTGAAACACCAAAATAATCCCAAAATATCCCAAGCTGGAAGGGACCCACAGGGATCATCCAGTCCAGCACAGACACCCCAACAGTCCCACCTTGGGAGCATTGCCCAAACATTTCTGGAGCTCTGGAAGGCTCGGGAATGTCACCATTCCCTGGGGATCCTGGGCAGTGTCCAGCACTCTCTGGGAAAGGAAGAACCTAAATTTAATTCAGGACTTCCTGAAAATTTTTCCCACTTAGAGGATTCTGCCCTCAGTGCCTGAATCACAACACCCAAATCTCATCCATTTCCAGAGAGTGCAGCAGCAATTCCCACATCTCCTACCCCCCACCCCCCCCAACCAGGAGCCTGTGCCCGCAAAGTTGGGATCTCCTGCTGGTCTTTGTGCACCTAAATGGGATTTTGCCTCGTTGCTGCCGGGTTCTTCTCTCGTTGAGTTTCTTTGTTCAGCTCTAACGAGTCATTGGGAAAAATAATTGTCCAGCAGAGATGAAATTCTGGATAATCTGGTGCCTTTGTGTCTTCTCCATTTGCCTTCCCAGTGGATTAGAGTCTTAAAATAAAATACTTCCTCTTTTAGCTGGAAAGACAAACAAGTCCGTGCATTTTTAGAAAGTGGAGGCCATAAAATTTGAGAGTATCTTCTCTTTTGGCTCTTGCAGCAGAGATGCTCCTTTTGCTGGGCATAACTGGGTGGGGTTTCACAAGAATTTATTTTCCTGCTCTGCCCGCCAAGTTCTATTTTGACCCAATTTTCAGGTTATAAACCTACAGGTGTCGACCAACAACTGCCGATTCACAGCTGGAAACAAAGAATTTCAGTAAGAGGAGTTTCAGTATTAAAGTACTGCAAAATATTAAAAAAATAACAGACAAAACAAAACAACAAAAGGAATATATTTGTAGTTAAAAACCCCATTACAAAAAGCAAAACAGCAAAAGAAACCTTTGTGCACTTTGCAGTGCAGAAATGTGAGTTGGCTGAAACATCTGCAGTGTCACATCATCTGCTCCACGGGAATCTTGTTGAAGGCAATTAATTGTTAATTAGCAATGTGCCAGCAGCCAGCTCGAGGAAGGAGTGTTTGCTGAGTTAGGCTGAGCTGGGATGTGTAATTGGTGTGGCAGAGCAGTTGCAGCAGCTCCGAGCTGTGGGATTGTGCTGGAGCTGCTTCAGAGAACTCCAACCCCTGAAACTCCTGTGCCAGGCCTTGGGTGCTGACAGAGCTAAAATGGAAATCCTGGGCAGCAAAGGGGGGGTTTGACAAGAGATAATCAATATTTTCCAGGCAATTACTTTGCTTTACTGACGTGCAGCTTCAGCCAAAAAGACTTCAGTGAAGGGAATGTTCTGAAAATATGGCATGTCTTTTTGAATTTCGGAGCAATGTGTTGCTGCTGCACTCTAGGTCAAATATAAAATGTGATTGAGTTGAAATTTTAGGGGGTAATATAAAATTCTTTTATTGGGCATTGGGGTGAAAAATAAATAAATTATCTTCATTATGGCTTGACCTGTGTTTTGGAGCTTTTCTCCTGTTTCAGATCTGACACAGAACCAAACCACTCCCTCATTCCCACCCCTGACTGTGTTTCTGATGCTGATTTGTTTTTTATTTTAATGCATTTTAAAGCAACACTTGGAGAGTGTGCAGTGCTGCTGCCACCCCGCACTGAACCTGAACATTGCACAGGTTCCCTTTTTGGGAGGGCAGAGAGTCAGGGGGGAAAAGTGGGAGAACTCCTGGGGTGAGGACGCTCAGGGACTGAGAAGGAGACAGCTCAATCCATAAAGCAAAGGGTGAATTCCCAATTTCCCAGCAGCAGGGAGATGTTCTGCCATGTCCAGGAAGGCAGGACTTCATCCCATGGGATATTTGGGAACACAAATGCCATCACTCGCATCATCCTCCTCTGTCTTGGCCCCATTTTTGTTGGTGAGCATGAAACCTCAGAGCATGGAATGATCAGCTTCATCTCTTAGCTGGAATTTTGTTTTTCTAATTTCTGTGCTACAGACTCAACCCAAAGGCACCTTGGTTTTGTGAAGTTCCAGGTTTAACCCAAAGCCTGGCTCAGTGGGCTGCTTGTACAAAAGTATTTCACTGGGCCACAGCCTAAGGGTTGGGGGAGAGGTTTCCTCCTGTCAGAGATGTAAGAGTTATTAAATTCCTCAAACTTTGGAAATTCTAAAAATCTTCCCACATTGACCTGTGCACAAAGCAACCCATGACCCAACTTTACACCAGGCAAAAAAGAGTGTTTGGGATAAGATAAAGGACTTCAGGTGCCTGCAGAGAGCTTCTGAAATCTGAATTAAACTCTGATATTGTTCAGTGAGTACCCTTAATAATACAAAATATTTTAGCATTGGAAATATGTCCTGAGGATGTGAGCACAAACTCTCCTCAGAGTTCACTCCTTTTCCAGGCTGGAGCAGCTCCCAGTAACTATAACATCTTTATCTGCATGAAGACTGCAAATTCCACTTCTGATCTGGAAGAATGATTGACTATGGACAGTTCTGGTGTTTTGCATCGAGTCCTTCTCAGCTCTCCTTGGTGTTTCTTCTATTTTATTAATTTTATTTTATTTATTTTATTTTATTTTATTTTATTTTATTTTATTTTATTTTATTTTATTTTAATCTCACTTGTCAGTCCCATTACAACATCCCCAAGGTGTCTTCTCATTTAGTGCTGTCATTTATTTATTTCCTAGGTTTCAGTCCAGCTGGATGGGTGGCTGGTAACTCTTGGAAGTTGTGTTTAACCTCAGGATTGGAGGTTCTCTCCAAGTATGAAATTCCCATTTAGGAAGCATTCCCCGTTAGCAGAGGGGTGTGTCCCTAGAGCACAGTGGGAATGGATGATTTAATCAAGGAAACCCAAATCTGTGCCACCTTTTCCAGGGGATCGGCACAAATCTGCAGCAGAAACCCCATTTTGTGGAATTTTATCACCCACTCCTGTCTAGGACAGGGTGTGGAAGATAAAATGCAGGTAACAAAGCACAGATCTCAGACTGACAGCAGGGGACAAGGGAAGGGCCACATCAGCAGATGGAAAAATGATTTTTGCAGCTCTGCTCAACCCAAAACCCAGCATCTCACCCATGGTGAGGCAATAAATTGGAAGGAGAGATATCGGCAATGACAGAGGTGAAGCCTTTCTAAATAGAAGCCAAACAATCAGGTGTTGCTTTACTTACAATTATCTGCAACAAATAAACCTCTTTTTTTCCCCGTTGAAGAAAACTGATCAGACACAAATCAGCCTATTTTTGATTGAATTCAGCTTCTGATAGAACAGCTTAAGGTGTTGTTCACAAATGCCTTTGTGGTTTTAGGCTTTTGATCCAAAACATTGTCAGATTGTTATCACTGCTGAAATTCTGATTGCATTCCTTTGCTTTTGTGGAGCTGTTTGCCCACGAAGAGTCCAGAGATGAAATCTTTATAGAAGGTTTTGCTTATAGCAAATCTAAAATGCAGGTTTTAAATCCAGAGAGGATTGTTGTTCCCTCTCCCCCTCCTCAATTCTATTGTCACAGGATTCTGTCCTGCAGAAACAACACAGAAATTCAGAGTCACAACAAGGAGAAGAGAGGAGCCCAGCCCCAGATTTTAATTTCCAAAGCTGCATCACACGACTGTAGCTGACATTAATTTTGGCAGCCTGGCAGAAGCCTGTGGACGTGTGAATTTCTCTTGGGGTTTTTTTTCCCAAATCACTCTAGGTATGAATGACTTCTCTCGATTAATTTTAGTTTATAAATCTAAATAGATGTAGCCTTGGAACATTTGGTACTTCACAGCACCATTCTCTGGTGAGCAGAAACATCTGATTCCCACCCCCAGCCCGGTGCTTTCTGCACAGAGTTGTAAAGGATTCCTTGGGAGTGTGGAGATAAAAAAAACCCTGAATAAAGCACAACTTGGATTGCTTTTTAGGGCACATCATTTTCATTTGGGGGGCTGAAAGGCATGGCCAGGAAACTCGTGCAGGCTGGGAGGAACGGGCAGGAATTCCTGAAGAGGAGCACCAGAGACACAGGGAGAGCATGAACTGAGACTGGCCCCTAATCCAGGCAATTTCCCTCATTGCAACAGCAAAAAACTCTTTAAAAAAGAGTAAAATTTGTTATTTTTTGTTGCAGATGCTGTGAAGTTTTCACGAGGATTAGCAGCCAGCAATTCCATAACCAATTCCATTGATGGGAGTTGGTGCAGGAACACAGCAGTGGGTAAAACACTGGACACCAGGAATGAATCATTTCCAATTCTGAATAAATCTTCAAATAAACACCTTCAGCATCTGCCTGCAGACTGTCCCCTGCAGCAGGCCCTGCAATCTGGGATCATCAATCCGTTTGATGGAGGTTTTCTCTCCCCTGTTCCCGTCCCTCAGCTTCCCTCCGTTTTTAGCTACTCAGGAATAAAATGAGAATTCTCTGGCAGCTTTGATGTTCAAGTGTATCCTGTTGAGCCTGCTAGGCCTGGCTGGGATACAGAAAAAGAGTCTGTTTTGATCCCTGCTGAAAACAAGATGAAGGAGGGGGTAAAAATAAATCAACAACAACAAATAAAGAGCCCTTTCCAGCTGAGTTTGGTCTGTGCAAAGTCAGCTCGGGAAAAATTGATCTACTCCATCCTCAGTTAATGAATACCAGCTGAATTAAAAACAAAGACAAATCACAAAAACACCGCCCCAAATCAAACCTTGCTCTGGTAATATCTATGGTGAGGATATTTTTAAAAAAATTAAAAAATAGGAATTTTGCTTTTTTTTTTTTTTTTCAGTTTTCCCACTGGCAATTTTTCCTTTCCCAAGACAGGTTTGACTAGGACTATATATATATTTATACTTTTTTCCCCTTCATCCATCAAGAAGAAAAGAGAGAGGCTCACCCTGCACCTGTCAGGTGTGACAGAGAGCTGGAAGGGCGAGGCCCCAGCACCCACCCTTGTGACAGAGACGCAAAATTCTCCAAACTTCAGTCACAGCAGAAGCTCCAACGTGCAATGTACAAGCAGGGTGCAAAGCTCAAGTTAATTTAAAATCTATCCATGGGCATCTTTCCATTGTGTTCCATGGAATGACAGGGGGGAAAGTCCTTGGAGCTGGAGGGCGGGAGAGGGAGGATTCACACGGAAGAAGATCTGGATGTCTCTGGGACATTTCCAGCAGAAAATCCTGGATTTAGGAGCCTGTGTGTTCCAAAGTGCATCCCTGGAGCTGCAGGGCAAAGCCTTGCTGGTCACAACTGCAGCAGAGTGTGGAGCTGAGGGAGGGTTTGGAGCAAGAACCTGGTCTGGGTGCTGCCATTTGCCAAGGAGAGGCTGCAGAGATGAAGAAAGGAAGAGGTATTTCATTTGAGTTCAGAACCCTGGGGTGAAAATGGGTGACCCACAAAAAATTTTTAAAAGGAGATGGTTAAATTGGGGAAAAAAAAATTCTCAGTTCGAAATATTCGATTCAATCTGAAACAAAACCATTTGTAATATTTTTTCCCATTTTCTCGCCTCTTTTCCAGTTTGAATTTCAAGCCAAGCCCCAGCCAGCAATGCTGGCTTCTGCATTTCCCTGGCGTAACTCGAAAGCGCCCACACTGCTTCCACACTTCCCAAATGTTCCCCCTCCGTTTATTTTCTCATCCCGTCTGTCCCCCGGCTCCCCCCTCGCCCTTTTCCAGCTGAAGTTTCTGTCATCCCTTCCTATTTTTTTTTTTTAACTGGCGGGCCTGCGCCATCCCCGAGCGCGGCCGGGCAGGTGCGGGGCTGTCCCGCCGCTCTCGGGT